>JARFJB010001263.1:0-34117 GCA_036346205.1 Vesta saturnalis
TGTTTCAGGCTTTACGGGGTTTACTCTCCTTTCAACACTTGTTGAGTATTTCCTTATTAAAGCCTGTGGCGCCTACTGATATCCGGTTCCTATCTAACCACAATACTATCACTTTAAGCTATACCTCAAAAACAATCACGCATCCAAGTGTTCTGCGGTCTTCCGACCGTATGCCTGAGCTTAGTCTAGTCCATTCCTTTTTTTTATGCCATATGATGGTTAGACACGTGGCAAGCTAAACTTTGAAACAAAATAAAATAAATACTATTGAACATTTATTTATTTATTTATCTCTCGTTATTTGTCATAGTCTTGAAAATATGTCACCACTTTCAGTAATTTGACAATAAGTGTGAGATGTTCTAACGTTCTAATGTTCCTTATACCTAAACCTAAATTGAGATAATTTGAAATTTGCGAAACTAAACCACAATTATATTATTGTCCTTTTCGCTACTCAGATTTACACATAACGCTAACAATCAGCCATGATGAAATACCTTTATTCATTCTAAAAAGTATTTCTGTAATTAATTTAAATCTCTTAACGTTCTACAAAATACAGATATATGCGATTTTTATTCCCGAATTATTTTTATGTTGATGCAGACGAAAGCTCTGTAAGATTCTTTTGTGATTTAAGCTTTTGATTGCGTCAACCACTTAGAACCGTTAAAGCTACTAGAAACCTATGGTATCAGAGGTTCTGCGGTTAATTGGATCTCTTCATTTCTGCGGGAACGAAAACGTACTTTACAGTAAAAAAAAACAAACATAATTATACTATAGATGGTATATCTGGCAGGATTTGTTTTTGTTTGTTATTAGGAAATTTGATGTTAAATAGAGTTTGTTCCGGACGAATGTATGTTTTTAAAATTAAGATTTCGTTCTGATAGGAATGCGAAAAATTTTCCCATGAAATAATTTATTGTTTCTTTTTTAATATTACTTGCAATAACGGGGGTTTATTTTCGGGAGTAAAGATAGTTAGTTTGAAATCGGAGGAAAATGCAGTTGAATTTGAAGTTTTGATTGAGCCGGATTGCTTTTATTGTTTGAATTAGAAACTCCCGTTGTAAACAGTTCGGCCTATAAATATTTTGTCGTGTACCTTTTAGCAAAACTAAAACGCTAATTCGTTCTTTTCTTTTAGTGTATGTTTTAATGTTCCAAAAATTAATCTATAATTAATCGCCGCCGGGCCGAGCTTTAAACCACGTAACATAACTCGTGTTGGTGGAAAAGTGTGTAACTAAAGGAAATACATTCAAGTGTAAGTAGGTATTTTTATATAAATGAAAGCTTGCAGCAAATAATTTTACAAACGTATGTAACGTAGTAAAAATCAAACATTGCCTGCAAAGGTATTTCATTAGCATGCGGGCTCATTAAGCTGAAATATGCTAAAATAAAAAACAGTACAGGGTGTAAATAATTTCTTTTCTCAAATAAATAATGGCAAGTCGCGTTAGGGAACAATCTAATCTAAATACAAGTAGAAAGGTACTGAATCGATTTTATGTGTTTGAATATTATTAATAAACAAGAATAATAATAATCTAAACATTAGAAGGTATACCAAATATAAATACAAAGGATGTGACTATACAGGGCAGATCCGAATTAAGTGGAAAGTTTTTGAACATTTTTTTCTTTGTTTTTAATTTTGAAGGTTGATCTAATTTTTATTATTGGTACTATATGTGACTCTAAATTTAATTATAACAGTGTGTTGCATATTGTCTTATACAATATCTTTCCTTGACTGCAAATTCAAAATTTAACTTTTACCTTCGTTACTATGTTTGATCTTCATTTTAATTAACTAATCCTCAAAGTAAACAATTAATGTCGGGAGAGTTAACAGGGCCATTATCGTTACTTATTGTTACCCTTCAATTGAATAAAAAAAAGAAACGTTTAAGTTGTAATGGTTCGCGACAATAATAAAACAGATTTGATAAATAAATATTAAATTAAATAACAAAGAAATAATTATAACTCAGAAAGCTAAATTAAAAGTAATTGAATCATTTGGTCGCAAATAAATAACAGCAAGCTCGGTGACATTCGCGTGAGCCAGGAATCGCGTAGGGAGCAATCTGGTTGAAACGTGATGTGATTGAAGGGTATGTAAGTGAAAAATGTACATGTATATATGTACATTTAGATATGCATACAGTAAGTATACCCTATATTATTTATATCTGTCTTGCCTCAGTCTATATTTCTACTTCTGCCTTCCTTACGTGTCGAGACAGTAGGCAAGTAACTTGTAGTAGGACGATACCGTTAGTAGGGAATGCTACATCGTCCGGTGTACGATTTGGCCAGTAACCGGTCTGCTCGCTATGGTATTACTCAATACCTCGGATCGACCTGGCCACAAGGGGCGGTCAAGGTCGAAACAGACAGGCCCGTTGCTGACGACTGTGCAAGGAATGAATGGCGAGTAGGTACGTGGAATGTTAGAGATATGCATGGTAAAAAATTTGAAATTCCGAATGTAATGTATGAAAGACACCTTGATGTTCTGTGTGTATCGGAGACAAAGCGCAAAGGAAAGGATGCTGTGGAGGTGGAAGATGGCACCCCAGCACCATGGTCTGGAGTTGAGACTGAAGTGCATGGCGCAAAATGAGTTGGGGTGATCGTAACTGAAAGAGCGAAAAGATGTCTTAAACAGTACGAATTGGTATCTCCCCGGGTAATATGGGTTAGAATGAAAGTGGAGTTTTGAAGAATTTTTCTTATTGCATACTACGCACCGGTGAATAGAAAAAGAGACCAGAAGCGTGAGAACTTCTGGAATGAAGTAGAGAACGTGTTGAACGTATGTAAGTGAAAGAGTGTACAGAGAGAACATACTGAACGCGCTCTAGGAAAGTTCGGAGACAAAATAGGCAATGAGAAAGGTGGACTCCTGGTGAACATCTGTGTGGAAAAAGTCTGTTTGTATCCAATACGTGGTTTAAACATAATGATGTGCATATACATACATGGCAAAGAGGTGAATCTAAAAGTAAGATAGTCCTGATAGTGTATGAGAAACGGCTTATAAACCTGGTGAAAGACACAAAAGTAATGCGTGGATCGGTGTGTCAATCGGACCACTTTTTGGTTACACCGAGAGTGTGTTTAGGGAAAAAGTGGGTGTGGAGAAGGAAAGCAAACGTGGTGCAAACGTTTAAAATTAGGGTAGACAAACTAGTGGATAATGATGCGAGAATGAAATACGCAGATGCTGTGAGTAAAGAGTTGAATGTGAATGAAACAGTGTGGAATGAACAAATAAAAGACACTGACGTAGAAAGTGCATGGACAAGCTTGATAAACTGTGTTGTCAATTGTGATATGTGGAAGGGCGACTGTAGATAGACAGAAAAAATGTGCTTGGTGTAATGAATCGGTAAAAAAGGCAGTACGTAAAAAAAATATGAGTACATGGCAATGGTTGCCGCAAAAGATGAGATTGAGAAAAAGCGATGGTATGAGGTGTACAGATTAAGAAACAAAGAAGCGAAGGAGGCAGTGAGAATAAGTAAAGAGGAAGTGATGGCTGTGGAAGGAGAAAAAATGCAGAATGATTTTGAGGGAAACAAAAAACTCTTCTGGAAATGGGTTAAAATACAAACCGTGGCCCAATATAGAACGCTGGAGAAGTGATGAATATGAGCAACGAAATAGTATGGAACGATTGTGAAGTGAGGAAATCCTGGCAAGAATATTTCGGACAGCTGTACAGTAGTGTGAAAATAAGACTTCAGGGATAAATAAGGAGAATGCAGAAGGAATGGTGAATGAAACTGATGATATTGGGATAAGTGAGCCAGAGAAAACGGTAGGAAGGTTGAAAAACAGCAAAGGGAGCAGGCGTAGATGAAATCTCTGGTGATATGTTAAAGTATGGGGTTCAAAGCTTATATGAAGATTGTGTGAATTATTCAATGTATGCCTTATGTGTGGAAAAGTGCCGAGGGATTGGAAGAGCGGGATCATTGTACCACTGTATAAGGATAAGGGGAACAAGAGTGATTGCAAGAACTACAGAGGAATAAGTTTGCTCAGCGTGCCTGGTAAGGTTTTTGGAAGAATACTGATTGATAGAGTACGAGAAACTACACAAACTAAGATTTGGGATGTGCAGAGCCACCCTGCACATCAGGGGGAGGATGTGACGATCAGATGGTTGCCCTCCAGCAGGTGATCGAAAAGTGTTTAACGGTAAAAAGGAAGCTTAACACATGGATACATGTGTTAACCACGGAGGAATAAATTTGGTCAGTGTACCTGATCAAGTGATAAATATTAAATGAATATGGCGTAAATAAAGGTCTAATAAATGGAATAAGGGCAGTGTAAAACGGTAGTCGGGCATGTGTTAGGGTGAGAGGAGATGATAGTGAATACTTTAATATTGAGCAAGGAGTGCGATAAGACTGTGTGATGTCACTGTGGTTGGTCAATGTATGCATAGATAAATGTGTTAGACCAGCATGTACCGATTCAAATGGTGTAATGGTTGGTGACTTAAATGTACGACTTCTGGTGTATGCAGATGACACAGTCTCATTAAGTGACAGTGCGGATGAGCTACAAACCGCTCTGAGGAAGTTTGATACAGTTTGTCAGAGCATGGACCTAAAGGTAAACGTGAACAAAACTAAGATTGTGGTGTTCAACCGGAAAGGTGGAAAGGAGAGTAGATTATTTACTCTGCAAGATGAAATTGTGGAGCAAGTGGACGAGCTAGTATATCTGGGTAGAATGTTTACTGGAGATGGTATAATAGAGGGCGAGATTGGACGAAGGGTCAACGCTGGAAGGAAAGTGATTGGAAGTATGTGGACGATAATGAGAAACGAAAGCATGAATCTAGCTGCGAAACGAGCACTCTATAATTGCGTGTTTGTCCCATCAGTATGGAAGTGAGACATGGGTATGTCAAAAAAAAGCACGAAAGAAAAATAAATTCCATGGGTATGAGATTCCTGAGAAGCGCATGGGGTAAAACGAGAAGGGACAAGATATATAATGAATGCATAATGACGGAGTGTGGCGCGGAAAAGACGATGAAGGATAGACATAAAAGTAGTACATTACGTTGGTTTGGTCACATTGAGAGAATGAACTACGCAGGTTAACGAAACAAATATATGTGAGTGAGGTTAGAAAAAGGCCGGGCCTGGTAGGCCGCGTAAAACTTGGCTGAATGTAGTAGAATGTATGATAAATGAAAGAAAGATGAGGAGTTTTAAAAATAAAAGGGCATGTCAGAGACAATGTATGAATCTTGCGGAAGCTAGGGACGTATGCGGAGATAGGAAAGCATGGAGAAAGATTGTAAATGAAAAATAAATAAGAGGGAGGGATTGTTCTGCCTACCCTGCAAGGGAATGGCGTGAAGGTTAAGGTTGACTAAGCATTACCTTACTATCACCTGTGTAATTTTACTGTAAATTACCGTAATTTGCCTTATTTGCTTATTTACTTAAAGACTGGCATGATTGCTTTTAGAGGGCCACACGTTTGGTATTACAATTTTTATTCTGATTTATTTATGACACAATTGTGGGGGTGACTACATGTTTTTTTTTAAATTGTGTTTATGTGTAGCTAAACTGCTTTTTATTTTTTTGTTACACTTTTGTACGCACTGTAACCTGATTTAATGGTGTCTTTTTTATACAGTACGTCCATAAAGTAATGTATAAATTAATTTAAAATTAAAGTATTTGTTTCTTGAAAAACGCTTGGACACGTCGATTAGTATTTTTAGTTGCGTATTTTTTACAATACAATTTTTTATACAGGGTGTTTCATAATAAAAGATATGACCACATTTTCGATTTTTTCACATGGAACGCCCTGTACATTATGTCATATTCGAATTCTACTGCAAATTCTAGATGTTTTTTGTATAATGTGTCCTTGGTCTATTTATCTCCATTTCTGAAATATTGACACTTGAAAAATGAGAATTCTTTCTTTTTTGACTCGCTACAGAATCCTCTACGTAGAGTACTAACAGTGCTTAAAGGTCTAGTTGCTTTAATTTTGTCAAACAATTTTATTAACATATTTCAAATACTGGAAAAAATTACAGATAAGGAATACATTTAAGTCAGCAGATAATACAAACGTTTATGTTGGAAAGAAACATTCCCTTACTTAAATAAACCGATTTAAATAAATTCATGTTTTTCTATAGTTGCTTTAATCTTCTCCTATACTGTACTTTTGAGGTAGTTAAATAGGTTGATAAAACTGTCAAATAGACGTTATTATTGAAAGTGTCTAACTTGTTCCAGCTTTGTTCATCCTGATCGTCCTCCCATTTCGCAAACTGTGGTCAGCAGAGTGGAAGCGAAATTTCAAGAATTCGGTCATGTTCGGGATAGGCCAAAATCTGGACGTCCCAGTGTAAGTTAAGATGATCGGCTGTACATTTTCTTATCTGTAGAACGAAATTCACACATTGCATTATCACATGTGGCTGGAAACCTAACTTTATTGAAATCTACTGTACACAACGTCGTCCGGAGAAACAAATATCGTCCTTATAAAGTTATTCCGCTTCAAGAGTTATCTGAATGATTTTGATAGGCGTAATGAATTTTGTGAGTATATGCAACATATCTGTAACCAAGACGAAAATGCTGTGAAAAAGATTATCTTTTGGGGCGAAGCTACATTCTGCCTCAACGGTATCGTCAATAGGCAAAATTGCAGGTATAGTGCCACAAGCAACCCCCATTGGATGGTGAAGGCGCACACACAACATCCACAAAAATTAAATGTGTAGTGTGGTCTAGTTGGAGACAGAATACTAGGACCTTATTTTTTCGAAGATCAAAAACTTTTTTCCAGCAGGATGGGGCCCCACCTCACTATGCAGCTCCAGTTCGTGCGTATTTAGATGAAATGTTTCATCATCGTTGGATAGGAAGGCGGGGTCCCATAGAATGGTCCGCTAGGTCACCAGAACTAAACCCCTTAGATTTCTTTTTGACCTGCCAATTTGGAAGACCTGAGATAAAGAATCCGAATAGAAATACGCGCTATACCACGAGAAGTTGTCAGAAATGTTCAAAGAGAATTTATTTACTATCTTGGACACTGTTTAGCTGTGAACGGAGCACATTTTGAACAATTAATTTAAGTTTGTTTAGCTACTTTAGTACATTTAAAAAATAATTATAACAAATAAAAATAATTAAATCATTTTTCAAGTGGCAATATTTCAGAAACGGAGATAGATAGTCCAAGGGTACATTATACCAAAATATCTAGAATTTGCAGTAGAATTCGAGTATGACATTATATACAGGGCGTTTTATTTAAAAAATCGATAGTGTGGTCATATCTTTTATTATGAGAGACCCTGTATAAAAAAAATTGTATTGTAAAAAATGCGCAATTAAAAATACTAATCGACGTGTCCAAGCGCTTTTTCAAGAAACAAATACTTTAATTTTAAATTAATTTATACATTACTTTGTGGACGCACTGTATATTTCATTGTTTTTTTGTGCTATTTGATGTATTAATTTACTTGTGCAATTACTTATTTATGAATAAAGCGGGTTTTATTGGTGGTTCTTTCCCACAATATTACATTAACCGGTTGAACCATCATTGCGCAAAGCTCGTTAATTTTAATTTGAGCAGTTTCATTGTTTACCTGCCCCACATGATGCAACACGTATCTCATCCAGACTATCTCATTTAGATAGCATAACGTCCCTAACACTAGACGGCCACTTCGTTTGATCAGGTTTAAGGTTTGCGAATAATGAAATATCAGACTTTTAAATAAATTCTAACGTTTTAAGTATTGCTACGAAAGTCAAAGTAAGGCAAGCAATTAATTTGAGTAATAGTAGCATTATTGTCAGTAAAGTCAAGATTGTTGTGTTCTTGAATTTGCATTATTGCAAATAAGTTCAAATTGCACTTTTCAAGATACGGTACCTAGGGGACGCTACAACCTTGAGTGTACAAAATCACATCATGACATTTTAATGGTTTCATCACATTCTGATGAGAACGCTCTCAGGATCCACTGCACTAATGCGGTCACAACTAAGAATTTTTTTAACCAAACACAATATATATTTTAATTCTAGTAAAACGCAACAGGCTAAAAACTATATTAGATGTTAACTTGCATTCAAATAATACGAGTTTAAGCAACTTAACGCACATCAAGTTCATGAGCATTTACCTGGAGGAAACACTAAACTTCACTAAAGTTCACTGTGAGAAACTAACTTCAAAATTATCTTCTATTTCTTACATCTTTAGACATTTGCGCTATATTTTAAATAGACAACAATCGATAGTCGTCTACGGTACGGTATTTGCTTATGGGGTAGTTCCACTTCATTTAATTCTGTATGTTTAATTCAAAAGAGAATATTACGCATTATGGCTAATAAAACCAGTATGCATCATGTAATATTTTCCGAAACTTCAATATGCTTATCTTAATGTCATTATATACATGGTGTCTCGTAAGGAATGGTGTTACAGGCCAAATATTCATTAGAGCATCCAGTCCGTAAAGTCCATATGCGCGCACGGCATAGCTTAGTGGCGTGGGCGGGGTTCTTACTTAATGTTATAAAAGGGCACTCGTCAGTACTCCAAAACGTCAAATTCGGGCAAAAAATGTCAAAAAGGCGTCACCTGTTAAATACATTTATAGCGGGAAAACGTCATAAACACATTCAAAAATAAACTATACTACCAACAATTCTATTCCAAAAATATTTACGCGAAGTTCACCTAAATTCCAATGAAATTCTAAACTTTTTATATTAAGCCGAAAACGCGATAATAAAACTAAAACTCACTAAATATTTGGATAATTTTAGAGCTAAAATTATTGGCTCAAATACCAAAAAAGTAACTGATCAAAACGGTAATTAATTCTTTAATTTAAAACGAAAAATACTTTACACAAAGCTAAATCGACACGATCGAAAATTTATAAAATCCTCAGATTTAATAATCGGGGTTATAATTCCTAAACTCGAAAAATAATACAAAACAGTAAACAATCAGCTTACCTTTACACCGGCCCATATAACGACAGTTGGTCGGTCATCAAACTCAAACTACGTTATCTAAATGCATTACGTCAAACCATCATGAATCTCATATCTCCAAAATTTACATTTAATTACTTAAGAAAAACTTGAATAACTTTTATTAAAATTTACACACAAGATGGACGTTGTCGCTGTAAAAAACATGTTTGATTCAAGTTTCTCATTAAGTGAATTCAAGTACTAGAAATTTTAAATGTGAATCAAAAGAATCTAATCTTTTAACGTATTACTTTACGTCAACAAAATTGTAGCACAGAGGACAAATCACAATAGAATTATATCGGTTAATAAAACAGTTATAAACATTAATAATGGTCGTGTATTATGAAGTTTACATATTAAATTTTGGTACAATTACAAAAACATATTGAAGTAACATTTCAAAACAAGAAATCTAAAATAATAATCAAATTCGGTCGGCGCTTACAAGGCCATTTAAGGTCATTTAACATATGTTACAAACAACTACCTTTCATTAAATACAACGGAAATAATACACAATATCGGTAATGTAAACTTTCAGTACAACAAATTTACACAAATAACAGTTCAGGATATAAACAATAAATTGCGACACAAACACAAAAAGACACTTTTTTTATAACACAGCAATATAAACAAATGTAAAAGTTTACCTTTAATTAGCATCACGTTACAAAACTAGATTACACTCAATCCTCTGGCTTGCAATCAAATAGGTCATTCCACTGCGCCCCAGGTTCGGTTCGATCGAAACTGGCTCCTTAAATTTCTACGGTAACGCTCTTCAGGTAACCTCTCACAAACGGCAACTTCCCATTTATAGTTACACAGAATAACTTCAGAATTACGACAGTTAATACAATCAAAACCACGTTAACTAATTCTTCATTTGGTTTAACGTAAATGCACAAACATTTACAAGGCGTTATTTAACTTAATTTAATCATTCAAAACGTATTATTAAAATTCGGTATCTTTATGTGAACGGCATCTTCCTAATAACGATATTTACGAAGTTATATACAAGGTGAGACTGGGTAAGCCAGTTGAAAGTAGAAGCACGGCAACAAAGGGGTCGGGAACAGCACTTTATCACGAAATTATTATATCCGCCGAAGCGAACTAACCCTCTTCTAATCTCGAAACGATAAAAGGTGTCCAAGACCACGATAACATCACATAGAACTCCCCGGACCTAGTGAACAGTCCACATGGCGAAGAGGACGTTGCCTCACGCAAGAGGTTCTTCAGATCGGGTACGATGTCGATACATTGTGCTATCCTCAACTACCACACCACGCGCCTCTCGCTGTTAGAACCAACATCCACCTTCAATCACATCGTAACCCAGACTGCCTATAAAAAACGATTTCCCCATTCCTTTCAATAATCTTGCATCATATTCTTCTCAACAAACTTTCACACAAAAGACTGCTAATATTACAGCCAACTTCCAACTCCCGCTATAAAGCTTTAAGGGCATGAGTCCTAACGTTTACGTGAGTACAAATTGTAGTCCAAGGAAATATTACATCAACGGAACAGATGATTAATTAACACCAACGGACTGAAGTATAGTATCTTAACAGAAATACGGCGTCAATCCTTTTTAAAACCTTTTTATAAAAATTTACAGGAAAATAATTTACGCTCAACTTCGAAATTTCTATTTCCAAGTAACTAATCCATGAAAAATTTAAATACCAATTTCAGAAATCCATTTTAAATTTCAATACGAAAACTTTAATTCGAAAACCACTATCAAGCTTAGAGAAATCAATCAATACAATACGTCAATCTTAACTTTAACTTCATGACCGCCTAAAAACAACAAATTTCGTTAGCGTGAAAGCGAGAATATAGAAAATAGAAAAAAAACGTATATACAGGGTGTAACGGATGCTAATGGGCAAACTTGAGGGGGTTATCACACAGTTAAATTGCAACAATAAATTCTTAAAAGATTTCCTATAAGACAAGTATTTACTGGTGTTAAACAAATCTTCTATACTAGGTGCTGTAAAAAGTTAAATACAATAATTGTGAAGTCAGCAAAATTAGTGGTATCCTCTTATTCGTGGTAACGCCAAAAATGTGTTAATGAGGACATAATTTGTCTTCGGCTAAAAACCACTGCATTTAGTAAGCTTTTCAACGATATATCGACTTTTGAGTTTGCTATTCTTTCCGGCAATATCACGTGCAAAAGTAATAAAACCGTAAAAATCGAAAATACACAAAACCTTATATTACTAGATTTTAAGACTGTTTTTTTTAATTTAAGTAACAAAATTGTTGAAAATACTATTTTTAACTTAGTAACATATTTACAATAACCTAATAATTATCGATGTAACCTCCCCCTTGACGGATACATAAAGCGCACCTCCTCCGCACGGAAGCAGCTATGTGACACACTTCTTCATTTTGCAGTTGAAGCTGTTCCCAACAATCAAAAATCCTTTGTTCGAGCTGTTCTCGAGTTTCAATTGATACTTCACATACCAAAGATTTTAATCTACCCCAACGAATAGCAATCTAACGGAGTTAAATCGGGACTTTGAGGAGGCCACCTAACTATACTAACGCATACTACCCCTCTACCATCATAATGTTCATTTAGCCATGCCCGAATCTCCCAGCTGTTCTGACCAGGGCAACCATCCATTTGCAGCGAGTAATTAATCCTAACATTTAGAGAAATCTCTTCTAATATATTGTGCAGTGCGTTCTGAAGAAGAAATCTTTCTGCGTTTAATGCATTTTCTACTATAATTGGTCTAAGAACGTAATTTCCAATTATACCCATACGTTAACTTTGAATCTGTATTGATTAGTGGAAGGGCTAATAGCATGAGGATTTACAGGTGCTCACTTATGGTCATTATGACAATTCAATATGCCATCTCTGGTAAACGTTGACTCGTCAGTCCAAATTACATGCGTGTAAAATTGCGGAGCTCTGTTGGTTTGTTGGATATACCACTGACAAAACTGAGCACGTTCGGCTCTATCGCGATCCAGTAAGCTTTGAACAGGGTGAAAGTTGTTCCTTTTAAGACTTCCGTGAACTGACGTATGAGAAATTCTCCCAATTTGTATTGCTGCCTTGCGCGTACTTAATGTGGGAGTTTCTTCAAAAAGCTCTGTTATAATTTGATCTTGATGACGATTTACTCGATCGGCCTTTAGACGCGTTGTCAAGAGAATATCGTAGTATGCTTTGAACCACCGCTGTGAGAAGTGACGTACGTGTGATCGGATAAAAACGTATTTATTTACGGATTGTTTCACGAGTTTTTTGAAAAGAAAAATAAGTCTACATAGCTAAGTTGACTTTCGTGAAGTGATAAAATCAAGCATTACGTAAAATACACGTGCACCTGCTTTTATTTTGACAATTTTCTATAAAGGACTTAGAAGTACCGTCAGGCTACGAACCATTAAAATGGATGAAGAACAACCGGTGAGATTGTTTATCTTTTTTTTATTTACAGTAATTTTGATTTTCATTTATAATATTTCAGTCGACATCTAAAACACCATATAAACGATTAAACAAAAGACCTCTAACAGATGCAGAACTTTTGGAGATTATAGAAGTTATGCTTTTGAAGATATACCAGACGATTTACAAATGGAAACGGATATAGAAAGTGATTGTGAAAACAACGATGATTTTGTTAATGACAATCTAGCGGAAATTGATTATAACACAGAGAATGGGGGCGATCAGGGCTATGCAGTTGTTGGAGAAGAAGTGGATGACCCTCAAGAAAATGTTGAGAAGGAAGTGAGGATTGAAAATCCTGAGAAAGTGGTCCAATTGGAAGCGGAGAAAGAAAAGAATCCCGTAAAAAACAAGCCAAAATCTAAAAGAAGTGAAACTCTAGACAGAAAATGGAAGAAAAGAGAGGTAGTGACTTCCATTCCAAATT
The DNA here is from genome assembly GCA_036346205.1 of Vesta saturnalis. Lineage (NCBI taxonomy): Eukaryota > Metazoa > Arthropoda > Insecta > Coleoptera > Lampyridae > Vesta > Vesta saturnalis. The sequence goes on from JARFJB010001263.1 coordinate 13,040, forward strand.
ATCACTATCCGGAAGGTTGCATAGAAGATAAATTTGTTGGTTGTAAAACAGCCACTGATATTTTTGTAACTGTTATAAACCCAATTTTGGATAATTTGGTTGCGCAGACAAATCAGTATTCGGTACAAAGGAACAAAATTCTAAATACTAATAGAGATGAGTTGTTGGTCTTTTTAGGTGTGAATATGCTAATGGGATGTCATAAACTTCCTAATTGGAGGCACTAGTGGTTAACATCTACGGACTTAGGTGTACCTCTGGTATCTTCTACTATGTCTAGAGACAGATTTGATGCGATTCTAAGTAATCTTCATGTTAATGTTAACACGCAAATACCGAATAATAACAAAGACAAACTCTACAAAATACAGCCAATGATAGACTCTTTGAATGAATCATTTACCTCTCTCTATAATGGTACAAGAATGCTAAGTGTTGATGAGTCTATGATAATATTTACCGGTCGCAGTTCACTAAAACAATACAATCCCATAAAGCCAATAAAACGGGGATGTAAAATTTGGTGTTTATCCGATCAAAAAGGTTATATAAAGAACTTCCAAATATACGAAGGAAAAAATGAAATAGTCAAAGCCAAATACTCAGCATCCAGGCTTGGTGAAAGGGTAGTTTTAAGTTTGAGTGAACCTGAGTGGGGAAAAAACAGAATGTTATATTTTGATAATTATTTTACGTCGCTAACTTTACTGGAAAAACTAAAAGCTGAACAAACACTAGCATGTGGAACCATCAGATCTGATAGGACAGGACTCCCCAAGAACATGGTCGATAGTAAAACCCTGAAACGTGGAGAATATGACTATCGCTTTTCTTTAATGGACGTAGGAGTTTGGCAGTGGCAAGATAACAAAACAGTTTATTTGGCTAGTAACTTCCACGGCAGTGAAGAGACCACTGTGCAACGTACTCAAAAAGATGGATCAAAGCTACCGATCCCAGCTCCGATGGTGGTTAAAGACTATAACAAATACATGGGAGGTGTGGACCATGCGGACAGACTGAGGGCTGTTTATGGTGTTAATAGACGATCTAAAAAATGGTGGCACCGTTTGTTTTGGGGTCTAATTGATATGGCTTTCGTAAATTCCTATATAATTTATTCGGAAATCAGAAATAAACAATCTCTTCTAGATGTTCGCCGGTCTGTGGCGATGGGACTATTAGCACATGAACGATTTGGAACCAATAAAAGACGATCCGCTGATGTGACTAACGTTGCCTCTAATAAAAAAAGGCGTGGCTATGGATATTCTATTTCTCCAGATGTTCGTCTTTGAAATCGACGAGCACATTGGATTATTTTCGATAACAATCATGGTAGATGTAAAGTCTGCAGCAAAAAAGGTATCCAATCCAAAACACTGTCCAAATGCTCTACAAGTCATATATCTCTATGTTGTAACGGTACCAAAAACAGTTTCGCAGAATTCCATCAGGTATCTTTTTAGAGATAATTTTTGCAGTATGTTATACAACATCTGTTATTTTGTATTTTGCTAATTATTAAAGAATAAACGTATTTCATATTTAGTTAGTTATTTATACAAGATACAACATGGAACGAAGTAAAAAAAGTTCAAGTTGTAAGCACTAACATCATTTCAAAATGCCTGATGGTACTTTTAAGTACCACCGTATTTTTTTGTTGAAAAAACTGCAGTAAAAAATTATAAGAAATTATAGGTGTTATTTTACCTATTTTAATGCCTACAATCAAAAAAATTATTGAAATACTTGAATTTTTAATAGATCAGGCAACAAAGGGTTAAACAAATATTATCGAGATAGATTAATAGGACGTTTTGGCACAGTTTATTGGACTCCCAGAAGCCAAATATAATATTCAACGAAAAAGGCCTTAACATCCAGTAATATAAGGTTTGTGTATTTTCGATTTTTACGGTTTTATTATTTTTGCCCATGATATTGTCGCAAAAAAAATAGCAAACTCAAAAGTTGATATATTGTTGAAAAGCCTAATAAATGCAGTAGATTTTGCCGAATAAACAACACGCCCATGTTAACACATTTTTGGCGTTACCACGAATAAGAAGATACCACTAATATTGCTTACTTCACAATTATTACATTTAACTTTTTAGAGCACCTGGTATAGCAAATTTAACGCTCTTTACGATGGTATGACTAAATTTGATGTGGCTGTAAGGATAACAGATATACTTTTATTTCTATGGAAAAAAGCAAACAATTTTTTGAAATCAAGAAATGTTGAACAAAAAAATAACTTTCCAAAAAAGTCTTATAAGAATTTTTTGTTGCAAATTAATTGTATGATAAGCCTCTGAAGTTTGGCCCTCAGCATCCGTTACATCCTGTATACAGGGCGTTCTACCACAGATGACAATGGGCCATAGTTCAGAGATGGTTTCTTTGGGTTAAAATAACTCCGTTTATGCAAGCTTACCTTAGTCCAATTCTGATTTCTTAAAGAGTTGTGACCTTTCAAAGATGCATTTTTTATTTCACTTTTTTTCTATAGCTGTCGCAATTCTGAAAGGTCATTTTATTTTCTTCAAAAAAGGTACCGTTATTCGCTAAACGGTTCCGCTTTAGAGAAAATGCACTTAAAGTGAACTCTACAGAATGCACAGTTTCACTTGCATATTTACAAATAACTAGAAAACTATCAAATATTGAACAGGTATTTAATTATGGTGAATGGTATTCTCAAAATGTTCGCCATTGGTCCCAATACAATTTTAGCATCTTTTAAAAAAATTTCTTCTTACTGCAAAAAACGATGGATGCAGACTTAAACATTTTTGGATATAGTTTAGGTCTTGTATTAATCACAGCAGCAGAATATACTAAAGTTTTTATGTACCCCCAGAAGAAAAAGTCCATTGGATTTAAATCAGGACTTCGTGGAGGCCAATGAAGTTCACTTCCTCTTCCAATCAAACGATGCGGAAATACATTATCTAAGTGATTTTGCCCCGCGAGAGGAAAATGGGCAGTGGCGCCGTCTTGAAGAAACCACATGTCACGACGAACGTTTAAAGGGACTTCCTCCAGCAGGTTAAATAGGCTATGCTGGGGGAAGTTTAGATACTCGCGGCTATTCAGTTTAGCTGAGAGTTCAACTGGACCTACAAAAGAATCGTTCACTATCCCAAACTAGATATGGCAATTTCTGCTGTTAAATACCCCTCCTCTGGTAAAGGTTGGCTCATCGGTAAACAAAATATTATTAATAAAGCATTGATGACGTCGATGTTGGCTTAAAATCCAGTTAGAAAAATTCGCTCTTGCCAAAAAATTATCTGGCAATTATGTGGACTGGTGTGCAATGGTACGGGTGTAGTTGTTGTTAATGCAAAACAGTTGATATTTCCCGGTGAGATAATTCAGTATTTGCAGATACTCGCCGAATTTCTTCTTCTTCTTGTTAGACGGTACGCACTATAGGTCATCCATAATGCTGGCGAAAACGAAAGCTACCTGTTTCTCGCAATCTTGCGAACAATCTTGAAAATAATTTTTTGTTTGGTTGTCTACGATTTGGAAAAATATTTTTGTAACTTCTGTCCGCAGCACCTACGTTCATTGAAATTTTGTTAAGCGTAAATTGCCACTATATCACCCATTTTACTATTTGAGAACAAATTATATCGCGGCATTCTTAAAACGGAAACCGAATACTTAAACAATGCAATACTCAAAAGAACTAACAAACAAAACAAAGTAGAAAACACACCAAAGATATTTGATGGATACCTAGTAGGTAGATTAAATTGGCATTAAATTGTATACAAATGAAATATGTACATTCTGCAGAGTTCACTTTAAGTGCATTTTCATCTAAAGCGGAACCATTTATCGATACTAATAAGAGTACCTTTTTTAAAGAAAATAAAATGACCTTTCAGAAATGTTAACAAGTCCTTCAAAGTATTTATCCACAAAAAAATACAGCGGAAACCATAAACATGAGTAAGGTTGGTGACGCGCTCTATCTTTTACGTTGAAAGCAAATAGATATTCATGGAAAAGGAAAAGGCAACGTATTTCATTCCCTCCCCAAGGGGGAGGGCGGGCTGCTCGAGCTTTCCGAGCTCCTTCAGCCACAATCATTGATTCCCAGCATACATACATACATTACGTATATATGCATGGTGGGATTAAGGATAGGTGTGGTCAGGATAGGATCGGAAGGAACGGAGTTAGGGTTCTGAGGGGGAAAGTACTACCCCAGCATTCGCCTACATAGCCGCACATGGTGTGCATATACGCAGTGACCATGCCGCTACATGTGTATGAGGAAAACCCCCTGAAAAAACCTCATACAAGGTAGACGGTAACGGGTATCGAACCCATTACCTCTCGAATACTAAGCAGGTCGTGTCACCACTACACTACCAGCTCGGTTAGATATTCATGAAAAACTCCCCTGTACCAAGTTTAAACAAAATATCTCGAAAAATGAGACAGCTATGGAAAAAACGTGAAATAAAAAATGTATCTTTGGAAAGGTCATAACTTTTTAAGGAAGCAGAATTAGACTAAGGTAAGTTGGCCTAAATGGGGTTATTTTATAACCCAAGGAACCTACCTCGGAACTATGACCCATCCTTTACGGGGCACCCTGTATTTTTGAACTCTGTGTATATATTTTCAATCATAAATCTGGTTACAATTTAACATTTCATCACTTCAATACAAGAAGTAAGAACTTGTACCACGTTCCCTTTCCAAGATGTAATGTTAACTGCAAATTCGCTTTTTAACTGATTGCTTAATCATACCGAATCGTATCAGAATTAAAAAACCTTTAAGTCATCCTTGAAATCCTATTTATTAAAGAAATTTTTGATGATGTCAGAATTTTTTAATTGTTCTCATATGTCTTAAATTTTCATGTAAATTACTTATGTTTGTGTTTGTTTTTACTCTTTTTTCAATGTAAATTCATTGTCTCTATTAGTGACGTGTCTCATACGTTATTCTTTGTAATCAAGACTAAATGAGAAATAAACAAACTGTAGAAAAGTGTGATATCGTATGTTTAGGAAAACTGTTAGGCTAAGAAAAGACAAAACAAACTTTGATCGTAATGCAACACAAAAGCATTGCATAGGTTCGATAGCATTTATTACATTTTTTGACACGTTAGGCTTGGCAAGGCTAGGTCATTAGTTATGTAATTTTAAAGAAAGTAAGTTTCTAAGTATGCAATAGGTTAGTCGGCAAAAAAGTAATAGGTTTAAGTGGACATTCCACCGAATACCGGATCGACCGACCTACCGTAGCAGCGATCGTTGAATACTATCCTTTATGCCAACAGCTCGAATGACAAAACAAACTTTGATCGTAATGCAACACAAAAGCATTGCATAGGTTCGATAGCATTTATTACATTTTTTGACACGTTAGGCTTGGCAAGGCTAGGTCATTAGTTATGTAATTTTAAAGAAAGTAAGTTTCTAAGTATGCAATAGGTTAGTCGGCAAAAAAGTAATAGGTTTAAGTGGACATTTCACCGAATACCGGATCGACCGACCTACCGTAGCAGCGATCGTTGAATACTATCCTTTATGCCAACAGCTCGAATGAAGATTTCCCTGCTAGATAATTCAAATACTTTCGCATGAGCACAGAACTATTTGAAAAATTACATGGTTTGTTGGAGAACGTCATACTAAAGGAACATACAAATTATAGGGGTTGTATTAGTTCAAGGAAAGGATTAGTGGTTACCCTAAGGTAAAGTAAAAATTAAACTGAAGTAAAGTTTTAACACTTTTTTATTTTTACTACCCCAGCTATTAATAGTTGTAGAGCGTGCTTGTACTGGGCTAATTTATATATGGTAACTCGTACACAGGGGTGAATGACGGATCGCTTTCTATTTCTGTTGGCGAGAATAATGGAGTTAGAAGTAATGGGTCCGATGTTGATGATAATGCTGATGCAAACGCTAATTCAAAAAGAATTTGTTGGGTATGCATCCTGGCAAGCATAATATTACGAGGTTTTAATCGCTTTAAACTTCGCACACAACTCAACATAAACAGTTCATCAGGATCATTCTTCTTTGTGATGATATAGATGAGTTGGTCATCCGGGAGTTTTGAGGTTTTCTTTTTAAGCGGGGTAGACTTTCCAGAGCATTTTCGTTTTACCCCTGATGTAATATTCCGGATATCCTAGTCCTGAGTATTTGCTTGAGTGTAATCATTTTTGGTGCCTTGAGTTTGACTGTCATCGGTATCTTGAGTTTTATTTTGTCGGGGCTCTTGATTCTCTGTCATTATGTCCGCATTGGTATTAATATTCTGGGAGTCAAAACCAACAATTGATTGTTCCTCTCCAGAACACGTGCTATCATTTATGGAATAATTTCCCATGGTTTCTTTGAATTCCACAAATGGAACCAAACATAGCATTTGATCGTAACAGATCCACTTTTTCTTTTTTCCCCCAGCCGAACCACTTTTCCTGACTCTTTACGTTCTATAATGCTTGATAAAAGCATCGCGTAGGGTCCTCCACATTTTTTTAACATTTGTAACGTCTGATATAAAAGTAAGGTTTAGGTTTAGTGGTCCGAAATTGTTGCTAATTAATAATGATTTTCAAATGAGACATCATGCTACACGAAAGAATATTGACTTGTGTGCTACATGGACTTTCTGTATTGACGTATTTTAGTTGATTTATATTACTTTTACTAAACCTTTTACTATTCAAAATAATCCTTCAGATCAGTAGCATTTAGTTTCGCCTGGGAGAACTAACGGTAAATAGAATCACCAAAGAGACTTGTTTTGGTATAAAAAAGATTATTATACCATTCCAAAAGTAACCAAAGAAAGGTGGAAGGAAATACAAAAGGATTTTTATCAAAGATGGAATTTTCCGAATTGTGTAGGCGCCGTTGACGGTAAACACGTACACGTATTTGCCCCCAAAAATTCCAGATCCACATTTCTCTACTATAAAGGATAGTTTCCGTTTGTGTTGATGGTAGAAGTAGACTCTAATTACAAATATATTATGGTAGATGTTGGTTCATGTAGTGGTAATAGTGATGGTGGATTTTTGCTAACTCCTCTTTTGGAAAATCTTGGTTAACAAACGACTCCAATTTGGACAGCAAATCAGACTCCTTCAAGAGATATTTCTTTACCTTTAGAGTTGGTTGCCGATGAAGCATTCCCGTTAAAAGAAAATATATTGCTCCCATTTCCCAGTAAAAATTTGTCCGAACGTCAGATAATTTTTAACTATCGCCTATCAAGAGAACGAAAGGTAGTAGAAAATGCTTTTGGAATTACTGCGCATAATTGGAGAACATTACTTAAACGAATGGAAGTAAAAAAATTTCTAGTTTGTCACCATAATACTTTTGACATGCTGCTCATTGCAAAATTATTTGCTAACCGAAAATATTAACAATCTACGCAATATACTACAATACAGAGCGGTATTAATAATCAAAACAGGCGATGTGTAAGACCAAATCAGTGCAGACTGGTTCATTTTACCAGCGGGCGAGGTTCCTTGGCAATATGAGGCTATTAGGCATTAAATAATTATTTGTAAGTACTGTTATTATGATAAATAAATAATTAAATACTTTACATTGACCTACCTTGGTCAGTCATGTGTTTGCAGACTTCTTTCCAAGCATTTTATCGCCTATTGGCACTTTTATAGTTCGACAAAGACTTGTCATACAAAATTAGATAACATTCAACAGTGAAAATTAATTTTCCTTCAATATTGATGATGTATAACCTGTCCGGCAGAACACATTCAATTCAATTCAATTCAAAACAGTTTATTAAATTATGGAACATTAATAGATATGGAACATTGACAATTTCAGTCGGCTGCTCAGGCGAGGTAGCCTCTTCGGCCGGTTGATTGCAGAGTTTTTTGATAATAATTACATTTCATTTTTATAAGTTTATAACATGTTACTTATTAGGTAAGCAAAAAAAAAAAAAAACATGTTAATTGATTACTTTACTTAACTGAGTAATATTTGATTCTTAATCTAGTGAGTGTTGCGGGTGGGAATCGTGGGTTGGTGGGCGGTGTTTCCTTGGAAGCAGGGGGCTGGGCCCTCGGAGCACCAAAATGGATCGGGATATCGGAGGTCTGTATAGCTTCTTGCGGGTGTTGCCTGTAGGGAATAGAAAAGATTGTTAGTATTGTTATTGCGTTGTTAATTGAAAATTAGTGTTATGTGAGTGATTTTGAAGTGATTGAGTAGCAAATGATTGTGTTAATATGTAAAGTTAATTATATTGATACAGTTAGCTATACTTATCCCGACATCCCTACTCATCGCCATTCCGGAGATATTTACACAAAAAGTGCAAACACCTCCTGACCATGTGTGAGGATTACTCGCCACAGGTCAATCGCAGTTTGTGCCGAAACTAAGCCCGCTGCCACCCGCCGGATGACAGGTAGCACCTTAGCCATATCCAAACCTCCGAGGAGGCCAAGAACAGCGTCGAATTGTAAAGCGGGTAAAGCGGGCTTTCACCGCATCCGCTACTTCAGCCATCTCGCAGCCGCTTGCCGTCGCTTCGGCGTAACTAACGGCGGTTTAGACTAGAGAGGGCGCCGCTGTGAGCGGTGTCCTCTTCTGTCGCTGTTGTGGTGAATCCTCAGGCTTCTTCCGCTGCGGGAGACGTGACGGTGGAGCTTCTCTCTTCCTACGCTGAGGGAGACGCAGGCACCTCGGGCATCCCCAGATGTTGGCCGGATGATCACCACCACAGTTTACGCACCTTGCTCGGTCCGTACGGGGTTAGGAGCACTCACTGGAGTGGTGGTGTCCTGCGCACTTGACACAGCGTGCCGCCGCTCTACAGCAACGCTGTGCGTGACGGAATCCCTGGCACCGGTGACACTGCCCGATGCCTGGTCTCCGCCGCAAGTCTTCAGTGGAGACACGTAGGCGAGCCACGTACTCCACCAGCCGGATCTTCTTGAGGTCCTCTTCGGTTGGTACCTGGACCAGCAGAAGCGTGATCGGTCTGCCTTGTTTCTTCATCCTGAAATAAGAGCTGATGTTAACGTCATGATTTTTCAGCTCAAAGGTAACGCCAGCCTCGGAGATTTCTACGGGTATTCCCCGTAGAACCACTTTGGACAGACGTTCCCTCTTTGCCTGATAGGTATGGTACGGTGTACCATGCTTATCCATATACCGCATTAGCCTGTCACGGTCCTTGGCAGTGGCAGGCTGGATCCGGTATCCCTCAGCGATTGCCTTCACGCGTGTGAAGACGATCCCTCTGTGATCTAGTTCTCGGAAGAAAGCAACCCAGTTCTCCTTCTCGCGAAGGATTACCGGCGGAACCCTCTCCCTGGCAGCAGGAAGCTCTTCTACGTCCGGGCGGTCCAAGGTGTCAGCTAGGGCCTCGAACGCGTTGATGACCGTTGTGGGCGTGGTCGGGAGGTCTCTAGAAGATTTCTTCGGCTTCTTCTTATGGAGCCGGAACCCGTCGGGCGGTGGCGGTTCTTCTGCAACGACGCTTATTGGAACTGCTGGAAGCGGTGTAGCAGCCATCCCTTGATCCAATTTCTTGGGCTTCTTTTTCTTCTTGCCCTTCTTCTTGATCACTTCGTCGTAGCCGGGCCTGGGCTCGAAAGGGGCTTGCTCTCCGGCCAGGTCAAGGTCGTCTGGTAACGGGAAATACTCGAGCTCATCGTAACTACTCCGAAGAGCGTACGGAGTGGCACGGTCGCTCTCTACCTGCCATCGTGAAAACGACGCAGGTAGCAGAACGTACGCACGTAAAACTTTTAACAAAGTACGTTTACAATGTTAAACGCGATGCTCACTGATCTGCTTGCAGACAGCGAATGAACTCATTCAACTGGTGCTCATCTTAATGTATGCGCCTTTGAAATAAAAATTTTACCGGAATGTATTATGCTGTTCCCTCGATCCGGCATGCAGCGCCGCATTTGGTAGAATGTCCCCTTTATTTGAAATAACCTAAAAAATTGAAAAATATCTAGAGTGAAACAACACACGACCTTTCAACATACAAAGTGGAAATTAAAAGAAACAAATTAATTTTAATTATAATTTTTTAGGAAAACTACGCAACGATTTCTTTATACGTTCATACCGAAAACAGGCAACATTGTAAAAACACGAACAATAATCTATGTCAAACAGACTTTTAAAATTTCATGTTATATAGACATTAATAGAAAAGTGATATAACATGAAATTTTCTTTGAAAAGTACCTCTACACTCTTCCCTATAAAATTAATCGTTATTCAGATACTGAAAAATTCAGCTTTAGGATTTTTTTGCCGCTAAATTACGCGGCGTATCAAAATATTACATAGACCATAATTAATCGATATGATTAAGGTCTATATTTAGGTATTTTTATATCTTTGAAATATACAGCTGTTCTAGAAATATTGGATGAAAACGAAAAACTACCCCTAATAAACTCCCCCTCTCCGCAGCAGGATTTCTCCCAAAACCTAATCCGCTCAAAGCCAAATGAAAACAAGCCTAAATACAAAATCTTTAATAAGCAATTATTTCTTTCTGGAGTTACCTGGATACTAACATACATTCACACCCACACAGACAAGCTAGCACACTCCCGCACGCGCGCTACGCACGCACGTACGTACGCACGCATGCAGGCACACGCACATATGCACGCATTGACGGACGCACGCACGCGCTCACGCGTACAAACATGCACATGTACGAAGACACACACACACACACACACACACACACACACACACACACACACACACACACACACACGCACAGTAGTACTCCAACGTAATAAGTAAAGTGGAGCACTATCTTTTTCTTTTTATTCAGTCATCTGTAAGGTTTTTTGAACAAAATAATTTTATATCGATAGCTGTGTTATTGCGCTTTATAACTAGTCCTTGCATTTCCTTGTTATTGTTTTATGTGCTTTGTTATTAACAATTTTATAAACACGTGGTCTGTGAGGCAAAAAGTACCAGGTGCCATGGGGTAATAATACCGTCTTTCACTTCATGCCCCAGTTATATATAAGTACATACTGTTACATATACATTTTTATTTTTATAGAATGCGGAATTATCGCCGAAAAACAGAAAGAGATAAAACTCCATTAGGGATCATGAAGCGAGTAGCTGAATCTGTGATCCACGAAGGAGTTTCCATAAGATCTGCAGCCAAAGATTATAAATATGCAGGGTTAGTCTGAAAAGATTTCTAGATTGTTACAAAACAGATTCTGAAACCGCTACATTCGGCTACAAATATAGTCGTCCAATCTTCACTGATGAATAAAAAAATATTCTATGTGACCTATCTTAAGCAATCCGCCTAAATTTACTTTAGTTTAACGCCAAAAAATGCAAGTGTCTTAGAAAACGAGTGTGCAAAACGTTTTAATCTCAAAATACCTACTTCATGGGAAGATCGCATCTTTTCTGAAGAGATAGCCAGCGCTTTCTATACGTTCATCCGAAGCCACTAGTTTAGGTCGTGTAACATCTATTGATAGACGAATGTTCCAGAGTTTTATAATAAACTCAATGATCTTATGGATCGGTATTCATTTACAGCTTCAAGTATTTGGAATGTAGACGAGACCGGTGTTTCTGCGGTAACCAAGCCACCAAAAATTGTGGGAATAAAGGGATCAAGGCAAACTGGTGCTATGAGGGACAAACATTACAGTTGTAGGCGGAATCTCGGCATCTGAAACTTGTATACACCGATGTTTTTATTCCCTCGTAAAAATTACAAGGAATATTTCATCCGAGGAGGTCTACTAGATTGTGTATGTGCGGCTAAATATTTATTGTAGAATGACGAAAGTGGCATTTCTTTTGTTTATGAGACATTTCGTCAAACACGTTAAGCCAATGAAAGAATCACCTAATCCCCTACTACTTAACCATCACGACTCACACTTGGATATACTCGTTTTAAATTTGGCTAAAGAGAATGGGATGGTGATGTTATCATTTCCTTCCAACTGCTCCTATCGGCTTCAGCCTCTAGACGCGGAAGTATACGGCCCCTTTAAAAAGTATCTGTCTTTTGCTCACTAAATCAGAGGCAGAAGACTGTACTTGTCTAACATATTCTCAGAGTTTATCTGGAATGGATACAATGTTCACAGTGTAAAAATTGGGCTCACAGCAAATGACTAAAAATTGTTGAAATTTTTCATTCAGGAACGACTTTTATTAGGGGGAGGAAGGGGGGCAAAGTGCTTGCCCACGTAAGCTGTATATAATGAAAACTGACAATTTTATTACTTTTTTAATTTCGAGATAATTGCAGAGGTTCCTATCTACCTATGTGTTCAAATTGTAAGTAACGTATGAATACACCAATGTCTCTAAAATCTATTTTTAATCCTTATGTACCTTCACATGCATGTATATCATTTTCTCAATCAGAATAATTTAAAGTTATTGAGAAAAAAGAAACACCTTTTTTTACTTTATTTTAATTTTATGTACATTATAATGAATCGAAAGCAGTTTTTTTGCTAGTTATTCTTATTATATAAACCGTTAATTAAATTTACTTTTTTCTTCCACCTAACCTTAAGTTTTTGTATCCTATACGTACGTTAGTAATCTCGTCTGCGTTTTTTAAATCAAAGACCTTCCAGGCACACAATTATACAGATGTATGATTGTTTAACAAATATGTTTTCGGCCTTCAACTTATTTTAATGTTTATTAGGGGCTATAACCATGAAGATTTTGTATGTAAACGATAGTATGATGATGAAGGTGATGCTAATAATTTCGGTTCTGGTTTTTGTAGTAGAGTTAAAAAAGCTACGTACGTTACCAAAATTTGTTTTGCAGATAGCCATTACCTAAATTCATGATTTATTTCAGCATCAAGCTTTAAAATATGTGATCACTTTGGACCTAATATAAACGAATGTTTCAAAGATGCTATACATAGCGCATTGTTTCAATTAAAAGATGGTACGTTAGTTACTTGTATGTCGCACAATAATCGTTTTCTCTTTAGGTATTCCGGAAATCGATGCACTTCCCATAGAACCTCTACACATCCCTGAAGCAACAATCTCTAAAGGACAAACGGAAACGATCTTTAGCGATATGTATGTGTACAACATAAGTAAAGCAGTTGTGGAAAGCGTGAAGTAATAGCATTTTAAAGTAAAGCTTAATTTTCAACTCTTTTGTCATAGTGCCTCTTTGAGGCAGAAACGATTTTATGCCACCATAATTGTAAAATCTGATTGGGTACATGCAACTATGGATTACACCATGAATGGACACTTATTATATTTTAGAATAATTGGAAGTGGAAAATCGGTCGCTCAGTTTAGTAAGTTTTGTATTCATTTTTTTAACGTTCAAAACTCAAAGTAAAAAAATTAATCGCTTAGAATGTATGTCTCAAAACATTACTTAGCTCAAAATTGAGCCGGAATTCGAACTCGGGACAGTTAGGCCACTAACCAACTTAATAATGCAAATGCCTGATCCTTAAATAGTATTCAAGCTCTTGAAGAACAAATTGTCTCGCTTAATTGCATTTAGCGTATTGGATAAAAAAATGTACTTTGCTCGCCAATTATTGTTAATGGGTGTGGCCTATTTATTACGTTTTCAATATTGGAACATTCCTTCACTCTTTCTTTGTCATGAGGGTCATTTTTCATTTTTGTAATGACTGACGTCATCATTTTCAGATGTTGAGACGGGATGTGGATTCACCGAATTCTAATTTTGGCATACCAAACTAAATCATTCCACTAAAATATTTTTATGAAAAAGCACGAATTAAAATACTTGCCTTTTGAGTGGGTAATGTTTAATTTTTATGAATATACATATATATATATATATATATATATATATATATATATATATATATATATATATACATACATACAGGGTGACCCAAACTCGATGGCCAAAACAGCTGATTCCTTCCAGTGTGTACTCTAGAGAAAACTCTCCTTTCTGGATGAATTTTTCTTGGGAAAGCAGCTGCATACAGTCTAGCAGCCTCACTCGCATTCCCTTGGGCAACACCATAATAATAATGAATATCGGCATATTCTTCATTTGAAAACATGACTCAGGAAGGAAAACACGAACACGAACAAGAACAATAATAATAACAAGAACAAGAACGACTCAAAAACTAAATTACAATATCACTACAACAGAAAGAACTCGTATTGAAATCAGCAAAACTGTAATAGCAAACAAATTTTGACAACTAACTTACTAATGTCAAGTCGTTGCTACGGTGATGAAAAGATATCAGTAAAGGAGACGTATTTCCTGCCGTAAATGTACAGATTGATTGAAAAGTGAGGGACAAATCGTCAATTCTCATCTACTCTACCATATTTTTGAAGGCAATTTTATGCTTTAAAAGTTTTTCCTGAGGTGTATTCCTGTAACAATTCAGTAATTAGTACGTCAACCATAAGTTTTCTTCATATCGTTGTGAAGCTTATGAAAAAAGGAAGTTTTTCCTTTATCGCCCATGTATCAAATCCATCTCTATTGGAAAAATATTCCTCTTGAAAATTTGTCTTGGGATTTGAAAAAAAATCATTTCTGAATTGATTACGTCATCAAAAATGTTGAATGATGAGTTTGTCTCGAATGAATTTAATATTCTTTAAGGCAATTTCATCTTCTACCAATTTCTCCTAATGTGTTTTCTTGTAACTCTTCTAGTTTGGAAGATACAGCGTGATTTAAAAAATAAGTCCACGAAATAGAAACAATTAAAAAAAAGTTAACATCTTGGAAACCATCAACAATAGACTCACCCTGTATTAACAATTTTTTATTCCTTTTGGCCAGAGGAATCAGCTGTTTTCGTTTTGGCCATCGAGTGTTTGGGTCACCCTGTGTATATATATATATATATATATATATATATATATATATATATATATATATATATATAGCGTTTCCACGAAAGTTCTTTACAAATGGAATTTTTGTTATTAATTATTGGACAAAAAAAATTTTTTTGTCAAAAAGTTCTGCTTAGTTTAAAACTACTAAAACACCAAAGAAAACTTTTTTCGATCTAAACCTATACGGGGGAAATCAAAAAGTTTTATTTTACTAAGAATACATATTATCCATAATAACCAAAATTATACTAAAACTAGGTAACTAATCTATTTATATTAAAAAAAAAAAGTAAATCAATTATTCAGAATTCAACATGTCCTCCATCTCTTTCCATACAAAGAACAGCTCTTCTTCCAAAATCCTTCACTGAATTTCTGATCATTGCGCCAGGAATTTGGTTCATTTTTTCAGTGATAATCCTTTCCAAATAGTCCATATCTTGAAAAGGTCTTTCAGAGTATACCCTTTCTTTGAGATAGCCACACAAGAAATAGTCGAGGGGTGTCAAATCGGGTGATCTGGCTGGCCAAGGGTTTGCAGAATATCTTCCAATCCAGCGTCCTTGAAATGATGTGTCCAGGTATTCATTTATAGTTCTGGAGCTATGGCATGGGGCCCCGTCATGCTGATACCATAAAGTAGATCGAATATGCAAAGGAATTGCATGCAGAACATCAAAAATTTGATTATTCAGGAATCGGTAATATGTCTTCGAAGTGAGGTTATGTCGAAAAAAACAAGATCCAATTATTTGATTATTAAAAATGCCAGCCCATACATTGGTCTTGAATGAATACTGATCACGGAATTCAACCACAAAGTTGGGATTTTCAGAACTCCACCAACGAGTATTTTGGGAACACATAACTCAGTTAGATGTGAACGTTGCTTCATCAGTGAAAAGTATTTTTCTTGCAAAAAACGGATCGTCTTCTAACATTCCTTGAAACCAGACACAAAAATTTAATCGAGATATAAAATCCCTATCTTTGAGAGTATTAACAAATTTTGGTTTGTAAGCATGAAATTTGTTAGATCTTAAAATTTTTGATATTGTTGATTTGCCTACATTATTTGGTAACATTTGCGAAATCAGTTTTAAGGAAGTTCTTGGTTTTTCCACAACGGCTTACATGATTTGTAACTAATTTTCTTCGTGATTAACACTTCGCGCATGGTTTCTCCTGAAGTTATTATTAACAGACCCAGTCATTTTAAATTTAATAATGACATTTCTCACAGATACATGTGAAATAGGATTTTCCGGGTGCCTGTTATTGAATATCACTGCAGCTTCTCTGTACGTTTTGTAATTATCACCAACAATTAACACTAATTCTATTTTTTCTTCTAAACTTAATTTTGTAGGCATTTTGTTTTCAATAACCGATTTGTGAGCTATCAATTTACTTGACATTTACTATCGGACATTCTTTTATTTCCACAGCCTACTGCAGGACGCATGAAAATCATACTGATCCCAAAGAGAGTTGAAAACCACGTTTAAATCTAATTTTCAATATTGAATTCTGATTTATTGTTCTGAATAATTCATTTACTTAAAAATAATTATTTTTGTTAATAAAAATTGATTAGTTAAATATTTGTGTACTATTTTGATTATTATGGATAATGTTTATTCTTAGTAAAATAAAACTTTTTGATGTCCCCCGTATAGGTTTAGGTCAAAAACAGTTTTCTTTGGTGTTTTAGTAGTTTTGAACTAAGCAGAACTTTTTGACAAAAAAGATTTTTTTGTCCTATAATTAATAACAAAAAATTCCATTTGTAAAGAACTTTCGTGGAAACGCTGTTTATATAAGGTCCAAGAGCGCCTTCTTCTACATCTTCCGTTTTATATAAGCTAGATTAATAAAATTTGGAATGCAGTTATAGTTTAGTTATGTGATTATTTTAAAATTATTCACGCAAATACAGGTTGTTTATTTAAAGAGGACCAAATTATTATAAAAAAATTTAAATGGAACACCCTGTATATTATTACTTTTTTGAATTCTACACATTGTTCCTAACAAATTCACAATATATTTCCCTATCCCTAAATATAGCCGTTTTTGAGTTATTTCGATTTTTCTAAAAAAAAATTAAAATTACAGTTTGCTTTGAAAATGTACCTCCTTAACTGTTCAAAAATAAAAGTTATCTAATTTATATGAGAATAAGTACACAGATAGAGCTTTCTTTTAACCCATTAGTGCATAAGGTTTGTGTAAACAAAAATAAAAAACTTTTTTAATGCAAAATACAGTACTTATTGTTATAAAAAAGGAAAGTGCAAAAAAAAATTTTTTTTCTTAAAATACAGAAAATATGGACCATCCGATAAATCGGATTGTATGCTTCAAGAACTAAATATCTAAAATGTGTGGTAATTTTTGAAACATAATTTTGGGTGTAAGCCAAATCTACTCTTTCCCCCACAACATTTACAAAGTCGGTCTGTGCTTACAGAGTCAGGCCAGTGATTTAGAGCATCATACCGTACGTCTGTTACTACATTTCGTATTGACTTTCCTTTTACAGATGGTTTTCCATAAGTAGTAAGCAGGGAAAGTGCTATATATCTTCTGAAATTCAGCAAATTCTCACATTCCTTGTTATTTGAGTGAACCTTGCGCATTAGTAACCAAGAATTTGAAACACTCACGTCTAGTAGATAGCAAAAAATTGGCCACCACCATTTCCTTTGTCTCATTCGTGTGCGATATACAGCAACATTTTGGTCCATTTGATCCACTCCGCCCATTCCATCATTATAACTGGAAAACAATACTGGTTGTTTTACTAAAATTTTTTGTTTTTTTTCTTTTGACCATCTTGTACAGTTAGTTTCTGTTATTGAATCGAAATTTGTGGCACACGACACAACTCGATTATCCTTCCATCTTACTAGACAGACTTTGTTCCCATCATCAGTTCGGTGATCGTATGTTCCTCGTTCCAATTTTTTCATTTCTGCTTTTGCTTTTAGTGGATATTTTGATATTCTTCCGTCTTGTATGGTGCCAGTAGCGCAATAACCGCGATCAGTCAGATGTTGAAATAAACCAACTGAGGAAAAATAATTATCAAAATAAAGCTTATAGCCCTGCTTAGGTGGAATTTCTGCAGCCTCAATAAGAGATAAAACTTTATCCCCTCCTAGCGCAAATACTTTCTCACTTTCGTCTCTTCCTGTATAAATATCAAAAGCAATGTTGTACCCACTGCTTGTACATAGAGCCCAATTCTTGAAACCAAAGCGTATTGGTTTACCTTTTATATATTGTTTAGCATAGTGGCGTCCGTAGTACGGTATCATGGATTCGTTGATGGAGAGTTTTTCTTGGAGACCACCGTGAATTTTGAACTTATTATTCAATTCAGTAATCAGAGGTCCCAGTTTGTACAAACGATCATTATCAAAATGGTCATTATCATTTAGATGAATATGCCTCAAAATTTGTTCAAATCGGTTCAATCTGATACTGTTTTGCAATATTTTTGGAACATCTTCATTATTGGACCAATATAACCGCTTATTTGGGTACTTAGCATAACCTGACAGCAACAGTGCGCCAATTATAACATTAATTTCATCAAAATTCACATTCAAATTGATATTTCTTTGGGATGAACATAAATTTGTTTCGTTAACAATTTTTAAAAGCAATTCATTGGAAAAAAATAAGTGAAAGTATTCCAAAGGCGTCGCAGCTTTTTTCGCTTCTTCTGACATAGATGTTGGTGTACAAGTTGAAGTAATATTGAAAACAGGTTGAGTCTTACTCCATTTTACAGGTGCTAATTTTTCTTTTTTGCGCCTACGTAATTTTAATTTACTAGTACTATCTTTTTTACAGTACTTGGAAAGGGGCTCTTCGTCACTTGTATCAAAATTATCACCTTTTGAACTGTTATTATTATCATATTCGGTATTGCTTTTGTGAAATTGGTAGTCACAATTAGCTCGTAACATATTAGGCCCTAAATGATTCAAATCTCCAGCTTCTCCATAATCGCTACAATCACTATCACAATCTGTATCGTTTCTATCATCCGGTGGTTCTACATAAATGTCTATAGGGTCATGATTATCGTAATTTTCGAGTTCTTCTAGTAATTAAGCTAAAGTTAACCTACAAATAAATTATGTATCAGTTATGCATAAGATCCGAAAAATCGGATGGTAAAAATATGTCTCGATGTTTTAGAAACTAAAGACACATAGTACTAAAGTAATACTTAAATGCAAAGGGTAACTATTATAAAATCTGTATTTCATATAAAATTGAAAATCTACGATTATTAAAGACAATAAATTCTATTTTACTTACCCGCCGCCTCTGGTGTTATAAACACATGTTTACAAAAAACAATTTTTGGAGCAATTATAAGCAATATATTCAACTACTTTAATTTATGAGCACAAAGACATTAGTTACACTAACTTGTCAACATACAACATAACTTTTAGGTTAGTCTTACCGGCACTTATGGCGCGAAATGTGAACATCCGATTTTTCGGATTGTATGCACTAATGGGTTAATGTGAAGAAAATGACATAATTGCATACAGGGTGCTTATAATTGACTTGCCAATCAACCATTATTCGAACTAGTAAAAGTGTACTTTTTCAAATAAAACACCATGTATATTATTACATTTTTGGTTTCTACATATTAACCCTTATTAGTTCGCCATACAACTTCCTATCCGTAAACAAAGGCGTTTCCGAATTATTTTCAATTTTTCAAAATGTATAAGATTATTGAGACATTTTTAAATCTATGGCCTCGTATAGATAAAAAAGAACATCATAAAACAATTGTATTATACATTAAAAAACGCAACAGAAACTAATATATTATGATAGAAGGCTAATTACAATTTTTGTACTGGAGGCATTGCATGTTAACAAGAATTTGGCAAATATTAACTTCAATTTCAAGTAAAATTCTAAAATCAAGTGTGCTTCTTATAAAAATTGAATGTTTGCCGTAAATAAATAAAACTGCAGTTAACCATTTACGAGTGTTATTGTTAGTAATCAAGATTTTTATAAAATAAATTTTACACAAAATGAGTTGATATGACATTCGTGTTGGGTGCTGCAGAAAGAATCTGTTTATTGGCCAGCAGAATTTATGCTGAAAGATATGCGGATAGAAGACATCCAAACGCAAGATCGTTTCAGAAAGCTATGAGTAGATTTATTGCAACTTCATGTGCCAATTACTCCAAACATGAACGTGTTAAACCTTCTACAAATGAAGATAGTGAATTGAGGGTTCTTCTCGTGATCGAAGAGGATCATCACAGAAGCCAAAAGGACCTAAGTGAAATAGTTGGTATAAGTGACAGATCAGTAGGCCGTATTTTAAAGAAGAATCGCTTACATCCCTATCATATTCAGTTACACCAACAATTGAGCGATGCAGACTTCAATCATCGAGTAAGATTTTGTAACTGGGATAGAGAAAAAATTACTCAAAACCCAAATTTTTTTATAATATTTTATGGACAGACGAATCAACATTTCATAAGAATGGATTTGTTAATACACATAATTTTCATTATTATTCCTCAGAAAATCCACATTTATTAAGACAAGTTGATAATCAACATAAGTGGTCTTTAAGTGTCTGGGGTGCCATCGTTGGGGATTATGTCATCGGTCCATTCTTTTTTCGTAACGATTTGCCGGGCTTATTAGAAAATATGACTCTTGATATTAGAGCCACAATGTGGTATCAACATGATGGCGCTCCTGCTAGCTACTCTGCAGGTGTAAGACATCTCAATAGAGCCTTTCCAAACAAATGGATTGGGCTAAATGGACCTGTGAGGTGGCCAGCTAGGTCCCCTGATCTGACAAGAATAGATTTCTTTTTATGGGGATACATAAAAAGTATTGTCTACAGGGAACTACCAACCACTGCCGAAGATATGCGTAATCGTATAACATAGGCTTTTTATAGCATTACTCCTGAGTTGTTGCGTAGAGTTGAACAATCTTTTAAAGATCGACTTCAGGTCTGCATCCGAGAAAACGGACAACATTTTGAACAATTATTATAAATCATTATCGCTAATGATTAGCGTTAAATTATTTTTTTTATTTTATTAGTTTTGTATC
>JARFJB010001264.1:0-35653 GCA_036346205.1 Vesta saturnalis
AATTTCGTCCTTATAGTAAAAGCATTAGTTAATAGCTTCCGTTCGTAGACCATCTAGTTACATTTTTCCCTTTCAATTATTTTAAGACAGTTGTGTGGATGGCTGAAAAGTGAAGAACGTTGTAAAGCAAAAAAGAAGATCGAAAAGCTAGGATGACATTGTATTCCCCACAAATTCGCTTAAAGCGTATGGAGCAATTAATTACAAATAATCACTTCATGTCTAGAAGAATAATTGCAAAGCCGATGCACGTCGATGGATTAAATAAACCCAGAAAAGTCAAATTTCTTCAGAAAAAACGAAATGTCCTCCTTTACATTCAAAACGAAAAATAAAATTACAATTGAACTTTAAACCCCGATGTAAACATCTGTAAATGAGTGACCCCCATTGGTGAAAAGAAATATTAAGTACGAACGACCATCAATATATTTTAATACAGTAATTTATTTAATTTAGAAAATATATCTAAGGAAAGACTAAATGACGAAATTAGAGAAACAGTAATAAGCAAACGATGTTAACAGCTGATTAAGTTTAACTAATGTTGCAGCATAGGTATCCAATGAAACATATTATTTAAAATTCACACCAAAAACTACTAAACTAAATTTTATTTAGAATAGCCAATGAAAATTATTGTTAATATACAGGGTGATTTTTAAGTTGATGCTTTTTTTTAAACTGTGTATAGAACTAATTAAAATAAACAACTTTTTCAAATAACATTTTTTAATTAACTCAAAAATAAAAGAGATATTTCGTTTTAAAGGAATAAGCAGTCAAGTTCTGTTTCAAATGACATGTTCAATGTTGTCACCATTCTGTTCTACACAACGCTGTGCGCGATGTAACCACTGTTCGGTGACAGAGCGTAATAACGAAATTCGTTTTGTTTTAATTGTTGCTGCTGCCTGTTCTATACGCCCAATTAATTCTTCCCGTGTGTTTACCGGTGTTTTAAAAACTAACGCTTTCATGTTACCCCACAGAAAAAAATCGCATGGTGTAAGGTCTGGTGAGCGAGGTGGCCACGCAACTGGCCCATTTCGACCAATCCACCTGTTTGGAAAAGTATAATCCAAGAACTCCCGCACTTCTCGTCTAAAATGAGGAGGTGCTCCGTCTTGTAGAAGCCACATGTTTTACCTTATATCCAATGGCAATTCTTCAAAAAAAATTCAGATAATTCTCGCCCGTTAAACGGTCTGGCAAGATGTGCGGACCAATGAGTATTCCATTTACAATTCCAGCCCAAACATTTACGGAAAATCTTTCTTGAAAACTTGATCTCCGTATAGCATGGGGATTTTCAAATGACCAAACATGAGTATTGCTGAAATTGTTGATTACATTTCTGGTGAATATTGCCTCGTCCACGCACAAAATTTTTCTTGTAAAATTCAAATGATCTGCATTGTTTTGTAAAAGCCATGCACAGAACTCAACTCTACGAGGATGGTCTTGAGGAAGTAGCGCGTGTACACGTTGACGAAAAATGGGTACAACTGATTTTCCTGCAATGTTTTCCACACCTTTGTTTGACTTACACTGACCTCACGTGCAATTTATCTAGTACTTATCGATGGATCTTCCTCAACATTATTCAAAATTTGTTCTTCATTCTGCATATTCACAGGTTGTCTCGGTCTTCCTCCATGCGCTCCACGATGTTTTCTTAAATAACCAGTATCCCTTACCCTCTGAACGAGATTTATAAAACTACGGGATGTCGGCTGCGCTCTTAATGAAAAGCGTGCTGCATACAGCCTTGCGGCTGCGCCGCACTTTGACGACACTCACCATAAATCAACAGTATGTCCACGAGTTCACTATTTTCATACACAAGAGCCATTCTTTATTTTTCAATAACTACAAACACCTTTGTTTGACTTACACCGACCTCACGTGCAATTTATCTAGTACTTATCGATGGATCTTCCTCAACAATATTCAAAATTTGTTCTTCATTCTGCATATTCACAGGTTGTCTCGGTCTTCCTACATGCGCTCCACGATGTTTTCTTAAATAACCAGTATCCCTTACCCTCTGAACGAGATTTATAAAACTACGGGATGTCGGATGCACTCTTAATGAAAAGCGTGCTGCATACAGCCTTGCGGCTGCGCCGCACTTTGACGACACTCCCCATAAATCAACAGTATGTCCACGAGTTCACTATTTTCATACACAAGAGCCATTCTTTATTTTTCAATAATTACAAACTGACTGAAATCTAACACGCGATTAACTGACAACAAATTGACACATTTCTGCTTGACATAAAAAGTGTAAACAGAAACGAAATAAAATTAACAGCCGTCTTATCACAGAGATTGTTTGCAGTTCCATAACAACCCGAATATGCGTGGTGAGGCTATAAACACCGGTAAACACGCGGGAATAATTAATTGGGCTCACAGAACAGGCAGCAGCAACAATTAAAGCAAAACGAAAAAATGTTATTCGAAAAAGTTGTTTATTTTAAGCAGTTCCATACACAGTCTAAAAAAAAGCATCAACTTTTTTATGTATAAACTGTAACCAATATAGAGGCGGTATGATATTGTTCTATACAAGAGACACAAACCAAAGACAGACAGGCTTAACAAGGCTAAGAGTGGGGCGATACGAATTGTCCACTAGCTCCTAGATCGCAGTCGGAGAGGGCGTGCGGTACTTTCCGATAAGGGAAAAAAAATTATAATGATGTTAAAATCGGGGCACCACTGACTCACTATTATATTCGCACGCCCTTGAGCCAGCAAGGTCTGAAGGTCAAAGCTCACGATCCCAATAGCCGCTCTTACCTGTCGTCAACCTCCAACTGATTACACTCGTATTTGAATTTAAATGCTTAAACAGATAATTAAACAAACATTTAACACCATCGAAACAATTAAATTTATTTATGAACGCAAACATACCAAAATATTTTTTTCTTTTGGGTCCTGAAAGGCCCTCCACAATTTCCCAAAACCAATTTAATCTTATACCAACCTCACAGTTCACGCTAAAGTCCAATTACCATACAAAATTATTTACGAATGTACACAAAGATAAATTAGTTATGTATAGATCTTATCAGCCGCCTTGTACGTACAACTCGACTTTTGTACCTAAAATGGATGCTGTCTGCAACTTCTCTTTTTATTTACTTTTTTCTAATCAATTCTGCAGAAACTTGCGAGATCTTTATTTAATACTGAAACTTTACAATCCGGCAGCACTGCTGTTAAATCTTATATTGCAAACAACATAGCCAACCTTTTTTTTTAATAACACAATTATTATTATTACAATAAAATAATAAAACGGTGTTGGTTGATTGGGTTTTAACTGCTTTGCTTTGTTCATTAACTTGCATGAAATCTTAATTTAGCTCGGAGGAATTTTTATTTTTTGATTTTTTTTTGCTTTACTAAAACTGAGTGAAATTGGAGTTGCTCGGCTTGATGTAGGTATGACCGACACTTATACTTCTCGACGAAAGGATTCTAATTTTGTAAGTTCATAAAATTGAAACGGCCGCTAATAATTCTTGCATTGAATGAAAGCAGTACTCAGACGATAATGTAAGTATGAATCAACCTCATTGCAGCATGTACACGACGATAGACCATACACACAATAAAGGCACTGATTGTACTTTCCTGATTACGGCACTAACCTGTACAGCTGTTGTGTTTGGTAACACTTCTACAGGGGCTTCCAAGTCTCGGAATGACCATCAATAACGAGTGCTCGTACAATTCTTGAATAACCAATTCGCACCAGGGGAATTGTGCAATGCGTGATCCTTATTCTTACATAAGAATCGTTCCCCGAAATTGTAAATCAATATTGAGTTTGCGATTGCAATTTGCGATTAATAAAAACTCTATAAAGAAAAGAAACCCTGTAGGATAAACGGTCAGTAAACAAATCAGATAACATAAAAATTTACCTTCTTCGAAGGGTTTCAGATATAGAAGCTGAGGTAGGATATTGTTAACTTTTCTTATCCTCCTGAGGAGTGCACGAATTGAAATTTAATCAAACTATTAAACGGTAATCTTCCAAATCGTTTAGTGAGTGTAATGGACTTGATCCCTTATATAAAAAAAGGTAACGATTAACTGGTTAATTGCCCAATAGACCTTGTTAACAAAATTTTTCTAGAAAATCTAAAAGATGGCCGACCCCAAAAAAAAAGGTCACCAAAACTATTCAAAATTTCCATTATCAGTAGATAATGTTTAAATTTGTGAAGTGGTGGAAAGAATGCTAAAAGAATGTGCAGATTCCTTTATTTAATTATAGAAACCTGTATAGTTCGTTGATATACAATTCTGATTTTTTTTAATGATTTGTTTTCCCCATAAGATGATGCTACTAACTATTTAAAATTATAATTTATATTTTCAATGTGTGAATTTAAAACGTAACTTAAAAATCTTTTATTTTTGAGTTAATTAAAAAATTTTATTTGAAAAAGTTGTTTATTTTAATTAGTTCTATACACAGTTTAAAAAAAAAGCATCAAGTTAAAAATGACGCTGTATAAAATTAAACAGGTATTTATCACAACGTCGTTGATTAAGATTTTTAAGAAGCTACTGAATGCCATTTTGAAAATTTCACTTCAATTCGCTTATAATTTTCTATCTTTCCTACGTAACTGATATTTTGATATATCTTATATCATATCATGACATGTTAGGATTATCATACACATGTGTAAATTAGTCACTCAGTAAAAGTTATAAATTTTTAAACCCAATTGATTAATTAATTATTAATTATTAATTTAATTAGTAAGGCAATATTATTTGCCTGTGCAAAATATTACTAGTGTGCCTAATTTTAGGGTTTAATACATTAGTAACAAAGTCAAGCTGCTTGGAAATTATAGGCCACATTCTTATAACTACACAAACAAATAATTGTATCAATTACTGGAACTAACCACTCAATGATTTGCAAGAAGCCTATCCAAGGAACGATTGTGAACTCCTTTATTTATATAAACCAATGAAATCCACACATAAACATCTCACCATTCATAACTATTGTAAACAAAACTAAAAATAAGGAAAACTTAAATACATTAAGTGTAAGGAATTTCCACTCACCTATACGTACCCATACATACCCCCACTCATTCATCTACCAACGAAGTATTTATTATACTACATATGATAAGACTTAATAATACTAGACTATCGTTTTAGAAATTAATGTTAGATTTATAAAGGTTATTATGTTTATTGGTTCATGCAACATTCTTCGGACTGGGCTACTATCATTTCATGACCCCAATAATGACATTTACTAAAGCCCTGGCGCTCTGTAAAAATTCCATGCTTAACGATCCCGCCGTAAGAGAATGAGGTGTAATTTTAGTGAATCCACAATTTCCGTACAATATTACTTATCTTTGATATTTAATTATAAGACTTACATAATATCCCATTTAAAGGTTGTAACAAACGACAAAAGGTTATAGATTTTACACAAAATTTTCACCTATTTTGTAAAAGGTTTATTAAACTTAAAATAATATCATCTTAAACTAGTGTAAACAGCAGTTTGAATAACAGAAATACATTTTATATGTATTTAGTTAACAAAATAATAATTCTATAAAAATGGGGGAAATAAGAACGGGAGAGTTATTTCCTCCCTTTTTTGATAAAAGCACTGTTATGTTAATTATGTAAAAAATATATTTTATTATTTATATTTCTGCTTAAACTTCTGTTTTAACTTGAATAAAAAAAGTACACATATACACGAAGCGCAAATATTTTATTTTATTTACTTTTATGATTAATCAAAATTAAAAACAAAAGAATTCTTCAATTAAAATTTACATTAAATGTTTACATTTTCTTAATAAGAGAAGCAAATTAGATGTTTTAGACGCATTCAAAATGTATAATGGTAAATAGAAAGCACCTTTCATAAACGAACAGGTTGATATAGATTTACAGTCAATGCACTCTTAAATGTAGAATTATAATTTATGTAAAGTTTTCCAATTGCCAGACTGATACGGCATGTGTTTACTTATGTATATTTTCTCATAATAATATTACATGTCATATTGAAACATGAGGAGAAATAAGTATTAATAATAATTGTATTGTTTGAGACATTTGCTCTATTAAATACAGAATTCCACGAAGTAATGTTAGAGAAAATAACACTAGAATAAATTTATATTATATTTAGTAGGTTGTATGGAAATATACAGTTAAAACTACATATTAAATAAATAATACCATTTTATAGATATGCGGAGACAGGATGGGATTTAGGTGAAAAGTGACACCTACAGTTAATGAATAATTGCTAGGGATGCACCGAAGCTAGTTTTTTATTCGGCCGAATATCTAATCAGGTTGAATTTCAAATCAGTTCGGAAAAAGCTTTGGACGAAATCATTTCTGTCAAAAACACTGTATTAAAATAACAAGCAGTTATGGTATGGTTATATACATACAGGGTCCTACACCTCTGCGTACACGGAAAATCGCCGTTAATATGATAGCCCAAAATGTTAGTTATTCCTGACGAAAAGCATCAATACCTAAAAATACTGACGTATATATAGTGTCCCTAAATAGGCTACACATGGTCTACCTTGTTATCTTAAATAGAATCACCTACATATTATTTCATGTTATGATTCTACATAAGAATTAAGTTGCAACTTTGTTTGAAAAAAAAAATTTCTATTGGTAACCATTTTTTGAATACAAATATGGGCATTCCCTGTATACATTTTGGTATTTATTAAAATATTAAGAATTTGAGATTAGTTAGGTAAGTTGTAACATACCTAACAACTAAAAAAATAAATAAACAAATAAATCAATAAATAAACATTAATTCATCTGTTCAAAAGGTTGTCCATTCTGTTGACGGCAAAAGGTGAATACGAATAATATACTAACACTCTTTAACATTTTAGTTGTAAGTGTCTGAAATGCCGCAGTTATTCATTGCCGCACTCCTAATAGCGTAGTGGTAGTATTTATAATCAAAGATATCTCTAATATAGCCACTGAATTTAATAAGTACTTTGTTAACACTCCTCGTGAATTGATAAAGAGTATAAATCCAAATGCCGGGATTGAATATGAAATAGATAAGGGTGTATCCATAAACGCCTCATTGTATTTATACCCATATACCGATCATGAATTACTAACATTATTAAATCATAAATTAAAAAACAAACAATCTGCTGATCATGATGAAATTCCGTTATTCATTCTAAAAAGTATTCTTGTAGAGATTTTACATCCTTTAACTTATTTGATACATTTGTCGTTCAGAACATGTAGTTTCCCGGATAAACTCAAAACTGGCAAAGTTATACCGATTTTTGAAAGGGATGATGCACACCTAATTGACAACTACAGACCAATTACTATCTCTGACAGCTTTTGTAAAGTGTTTGAATATGCTTTTTGAAATCGCTCAATTAATTTTATTGAAAAATATAACATAAAATCGTCTAATCAACACGGATTTAGATCTAAGTGCTCTACAAACACAGCTATATGCGACTTTTATGCCCGTATTATGTTTCATATTGATGCATGCGAAAACCCGGTAGGAATCTTTTCTGATTTGAGCAGGGCTTTTGATTGCGTCAACCAATCTAAACTATTAGAACTTTTAGAAAACTGTGGTATCAGAGGTACTGCTCTTACTTGGATCTCGTCATTTTTGTGCGATAGAGAAACAATACGTTGCAGTGAAAAAAACCATAAATAATCACACTACATATGGTATCTCGGATAGACTTCCTGTTACGATGGGTGTACCACAGGGCTCTGTGATAGGACCTATTCTGTTTATCCTGTTTATCAATAATCTTAGCCTGACCCTGAGTGCACAAAATCACATCTTGTACGCGGATGAAATTTCAATGATTATTTCACATCCTGATGAAAACGCTCTCAAGACACATTGCATAAATGCGGTCACAACTACTATGCATTTTTTAGCCAAACATGATCTATATTTAATTCTAGTAAAACTCAGGTTATTAGATTTCATAACAGACAAAAAACTATATTAAACGTTAACTTGAATATAAATAACATGAGTTTATGTAACGTAACGCATACCAAGTTCTTGGGCATTTATCTATACGAAACACTAAACTTTAAAGTGCACTGTGAGAAACTAACTTCTAAATTATCTTCTATTTTTTATATCTTTAGACAATTGCGGTTTATTTTAAATAGACCACAACTGATACCTGTGTACTATGCGCATATAGATAGTCGTCTACGTTACGGCATTTGCTTATGGGGTAATTCCACTTCATTTAACTCTGTATTTTTAATGCAAAAGATAATATTACGTATTATGGCAAATAAAAAACATTTTGCATCTTGCCGTAATATCTTCCGAAGCTTTAATATACTTACCTTAACGTCCGTATACATTTTTGAACTCTGTGTATATATTTTCAATCATAAATCTACTTACAATCTGAACAAGGATATTCATAATTTCAATACAAGAAATAAGAACTTATTCCACGTTCCCTTTTCAAGATGTAATGTGACTGCTACTCTCCAAATGTTTTAGGTCTTAAAATTTTAACTGCTTGCCGAATTATATCAAATCGTGTCATGATTTAAAACCTTTAAGTCATGATTGAAATCCTATTTATTACAGAAATGTTTTTACGATATGTCAGAATTTTTACTTGCTCTCAAACGTCTTAAACTTTACTGTAAATATGTTTGTGTTTTATTTTTATTTTTGTGTGTTATGTACATGTAATTTCAATGCATATACAATTGACGTGTCTTATACATTATTGTATGTAATTCAAGACCAAATAAAAATAATAATAAAAATAATAATAATTTCAACACGCTATGGCGCTAATATTCTCCCATAAGAAAAAAATCTAGACCAGTAGGTGGCCATCTAACAGGTCCTGATATTCCTATTAGTTTCCTGGGAACAAATCTTTAAAATATTCTCGAAGTTGATGTAAATAATGAGCAAGAGCTTCATCGTGCTGAAACCACACCTCTCTCCTTGGGTCTTCAGGCACATGTGCTATTAACGAATTTGAAGGATATCTAAGTGAATATCGCCATTCAAATGGTGTTCAAAAAATGTACTAAAATGATATGATCCCCCATTACACCACATCAGACATTCAAAGACCAACGATGTTGGTAATTAGCTTCTTTAATTATTCGTGGATTCGCTGTTGAGTAATAATAGAAATCATGAAGGTTGGCCTTTTGTCGGTGGTTGCCCCGTCCGATAACAGGAGAGCATTAAAGAAACTTGGGTTTCCTTAACTTTTTTCTCTCGCGTTTCACGAAATCCGGCCGAGTAAGTTTCTGATTGAGGTAAATAATAAAGATGGTAAGCATGTACTTTGTTTTACTTCAAAATCCATTGTAAAGATTTTTCAATGATACCAACTGTCTCTGCAACGCCCTTTTAATTGGCGTGAAAATTTTTAGTTACAGACAGCAGCACCGACAATTGATTGTATTCACTTTCTGCTTACTTCCTTTTCTTTATGTGACGTGGTAGGTTAGACACGTTATACCTATTTTAAGTAAAATGGGCAAACATTTTTCATAATGGGATGTTTTACTGTATATGAGTCTGTAGTAATAGAATAAGATTTACGCAAGGCTTTGCATAGGAAAACAAATTACAGTAGATACCAAAAGCTATTACTGAGGTTTTAACTGGTATGTCTAGGCGTTAGTTTCTAATGCTTTGCAACTTTTGCATGAAGCATTTTAATATCAAATAATTTTCGGTCCCTTTAAAATTAAATAAACTTCATAACGTTTTACTCCAGAAACATTCGCCATTGTTCAAAACTTGACATTAATCGTACTGTGCTTTCACCTACGACAATCGCATCAAAAGTTCTGCTTTATTCGGGAATCTATTTCAATATTGAATGGCTCGAGATAATCCTAATTGGTGATAGTTACTTAATGTTTAATCATCAAAAATTCTCATTGGAAAATAGACTACCAAGTATACTGTGAATTACAAGTTTTTAATACTAACCCTAGAAATTTGTCAATAATGGTATACTAATCCAGTTACACAGGGTTATTACAAATGATGTTCATGATTTCAAGTGTACATAAATCTGGTTTTATTTATATAAAAAAATAAAATGGTTACATTTAAAGAAAAACTCAAAAAGTTTCATCCCAGGTGTCAAGAATTAAAAAATGTTCGATATGGGAACTCCTTATGATACAACAGATGTCAAGGCTGTATTCAAACTCTTGCCATACTTTGTTAAGACTGTCTTGGTAGATTGTTTTGTTGGCTCTGGTAATCCGTTGGTGTCTCAGGTATGCTCTCTGGTAACGGTGATGTATACACTTTATCTTTGATGTATCCCCACAAGAACAAATCACAGGGGGTGATGTCCGGAGATCTTGGAGGCCAGTTCAAGAGTGCACCATCGTTTCGACCTGCACGACCAATCCATCTGTCAGGCCACCGATTTCGAAGTTCAGTCCTTACATAGAAGTAGTAATGTGGACGTGCGCCGTCTAATTGTAGAATGAAATTTGGTTATTCTTGTTCTAATTGCAGTAGAAGCCATTCCGTCATCATGTACAAGAAAATTATTCCATTTATTGTTTGTCCAACAAATAAAAAAGGCCCGTACACTTTGTTGTACGTGATAGCACGAAACACATTAACTTTCAAAGAATCGCGCATGTGCTCGATTTAGGTGTGTGGGATCTCTGAGCCCCATATTCTGACATTATGTCTGTTCACTTTACCACACAAGTGGAATGTGGCTTCACCACTAAAGACTAACCATTTTACAAAGTTTCCATTTTCCATCAACGCCTGCATGTTCTCATGAAATGAAAGTCTTAGGACTTTTGTTGTTTGGTTTTAACGCTTGAACAAGCTGAATTTTGTAAGGGTTGATATTTACACTGTTGGCTGTGGTATAGCAAGCTCTCTACTGCATTTAACAGTAGATTTCTGTCAACTACGCATAAAGCTTTACTTTACCTGCTCTACCACTTTCGAATAGTGATTACTAGGAGGGTCTTCATTAAATTTGGTTCTAAAGTGTCGTTGCACACTAATAACTGATTTATTGATGTGGTAATCCAACACACAAAATACTTTCCTGTCTTCAAACTCAGCCATTACACAATTGACAACAATTGATTTTAACAAACAGCAGATACGTACCTAAACCAATGTAAACGAAACTTTATGAGTTTTTCTTCCCAGTGTTACCAAGTGAAATGGTCTTAAAACAGATTAATCCAGTAATATTTATAATTGAAATCGGGAACATCATTTTAATAACCCTGTATAATGACATAGACCTTAAAACTACAAAATGTAGCTGTAACTAAACCAAAAGTAGTATAAGTATTGATTACGGTTAAGTTAATCCTAGACCGTTACAACAAATAATGCAGGAATAGCAATAAGGCACTCTATGAAAACCATTTTTAGTTTGTTTAATAACTTAATAAACATAATACTATTATGATTACCGTCGCAGTAAACTAGCGAAACAAC
The DNA here is from genome assembly GCA_036346205.1 of Vesta saturnalis. Taxonomy (NCBI): domain Eukaryota; kingdom Metazoa; phylum Arthropoda; class Insecta; order Coleoptera; family Lampyridae; genus Vesta; species Vesta saturnalis. The sequence continues at coordinate 11,570 of JARFJB010001264.1, forward strand.
GTGTGTGTCATAAACATATCCAGAATGCATATATATATATATATATATATATATATATATATATATATATATATATATATATATATATTCTGCCAGTATTGCCTATGCTCTAATAAATGTTCGTCTCTCGTCTCTCTAGTCTTGTCTTGTCTGTCTCCGTCTCCGTCCTGTCTCCTGTCTCTGTCTCTTCTCGTCTCCTGTCTCTCTCGTTCCTGTCTCTGTCTCTGTCTGTCTCCTCTGTCTCGTCTTTCTCTTGTTGTCCTCTCGTCTCTGTCCTCCTGTCTCTTGTTCTGTCTCCTGTTCGTCTCGTCTGTTCGTCTCTGTCCTCCTCGTCTCTCGTCTCTTGTCTTCGTCCTTTGTCTCTGTTGTTCCTCGTCTCTGTCTGTCTTGTCTCTCTGTCTTTTTGTCTTGTTTCTGCTCTTTGTCCCTTGTCTCCTGTCTTCTCTGTCTTGTTCCTCTGTCTGTCCTTGTCTCGTTCTTTCTCTGTCTTGTCTCCTGTCCTGTTCCTTCGTTGTCTGTTTGTCCTCTGTCTCTGTCTCTCGTCTTGTCTCTCGTCTGTCTCTGTCCTCCTCGTCTGTCTTTTGTCTTCCTGTCTCTCGTCGTCCTGTCCTTGTCTCCCTGTCTCCTGTCTTTTGTCTCCTGTTCTCCTCTGTCCTCCTGTCTCCTGTTTGTCTCTCTTGTCCTCCTGTCCTCCTGTCCTTTCTCGTCTTCGTCCTTGTCTTGTCTTGTCCTCGTTCCTGTTTGTCGTCCTCGTCTGTCCTTGTCTGTTTCGTCTCTCTTCTGTCCTCCTGTCTCTTTTCTCTCTGTCTTGTCTCCTGCTCCTCGTCCTTTGTCCTCTTTCTTTGTTCCTGTCCTCCTCGTCCTGTCTTCTGTCCTGTTGTCCTGTTCCTTCTTTGTTTCTCTCGTTCTGTCTTCTTCGTTGTCTTGTCTTCTTCGTCTCTCTTCTGTCTCTGTCTCTCTCTGTCTCTCTGTCTTGTCTCTTGTCTCTCGTCTTGTCTTGTCTCTGTCCTCCTCGTCTCTTCTGTCTCGTCTCGTCTCTTGTCTCGTCTTGTTCGTCTCTATCATCTTGTCTCCTGTCTCTCTCGTCTCATCATTCTCTGTCTCTCTTCTTCGTCTCTTCGTCTCTGTCGTCTCTGTCGTCTCTCTCGCCTCTCTCGTCTCGCTCGTCTCTCTCGTCTCTCTCGTCCCTCTAGCTTCTCTCGCCTCTCTCGTCTCTCGTCCCACGTTTTAGGTTCAGTCAATACTCGTACAATATTAGGCGAGATTAACAAACGCACGGTTTAGGTTAGGTCAAGATTCGCGCGCGTATTCGTATTACTGTATACTATTATTCTAATCTCGAAAATTGGTCAAATTTACGTTTTCTGATCGTGATTACAGCGATAAGATGGTAATTAAATGAGATGATCTTGGGAATTCTCCCCGAATTAATATTTAAGATTTTGCGTAAAATAGAGCGCGTTACTTTCATCTGGGAGTAAATTTATTTGTTTGTCTTTTGATAATAACTGTACCGATAGTCTCATAGTTTTTGTATCATAACATATATGTAGGTATATATATATATATATATATATATATATATATATATATATATTTGTTTTGATGAAAGCTTGGCATAATAATTTATGATTTTGTTAGATTTTTGCTATTTTATTATTTTGCTTTATGTTTCTAAGAGATAAATTTCACTGATAAGAGTTAGTTTTGAAAATTAGAGTAAATAAGGTTGATAACGTATCTGCAGACCTGTTAGCACGTCATCTTATTTTGATTACGTCGAAATATTTTGAACCTTTCAGGAAACGTTCAAGACTTTAATTTACGATTCACCTGGTTCATGTAAATTTTTTGTTTGTTTTGAACTTTGCTGTGGAATTTAGAATTTAGGTGATTACACCCCCATTTTCTATTATACACAACATGGCGCCTATAATTTATGACTTTCCTCCTAATGTGCCTTATGTATTAGGAGTTATCCTAATGGCACGATTCATAACACGCCCAACCCCTTTATGTTACTGAGCTTCCGCCACAATTTCCCTTATCGATTGCGTCAATCTATAAATAATAATTTTTTTATGTTTCTCAATATCAATAATTCATTACCTCCGTTTTTGGAAATTTCGGGAATTTTTATATTTTGCTGTGTTATCAGAATACAGTAAGTCTGAGAGACAAAACTTAGATCATCAATTTTGTGCGTAATTGAACGGAATTTCACGCGTTATGACTAACTGCGATCATTAAATGTCTGTTAATGTTATCTACAAACCATGGACGGAAAATTTGATATATAACTTCATTTAATAAAATTTGTCGAACATTAAGAAATAAGATTTAATTGTAATTCAACAAGTTCACCTCATTTAATTAAAATAAAATTTATATGGATTTAATAAAAAGATTCAGGAAGTAAACCAGACAACGTTTCAAAAGTCTTAATTGGAATTGTATTGAACAATACAATTAAATTTTCCGAACAAGACTAGTTTAAAGTACCTACAAATGTTGAAATTACATTCTAAAAGTTATTGAGTCTAGTGTAACGTCATTTTAATGTATTCTATGAATTGTTTTGATAATAAAAGAAAACCAGGTTGCCATACAATAATCATTTAAGTTTCTTATTTACTTGTCTTACATTATTCTGTTTATACAAATAAATGAATCATTGCCTACTAATTACCTTTGTCAATTGTAAAACTTAAGCAAACTTTTTATTGATAAAGCCTTTTCTAGGTAAGTTTTCTTTACAAATACATCATAATTTATTGCATTTTATATTTTAATCGCAAAATTACCTTAAATAACTGTTATTATATTATTACCATCTCAATTTTTCATTCCGGCATAAACAATGTAAAAGTAACGAACCTAAATTATTATAAGTGCCTTGCTATTGTGCTTTACTAACTTAAATATGAACCAGTCTAGCTCTTGTGAGATTAAAAGATTCCATTATTAAAGATGTTACAAAATTTATACTCAGTTAATCACTCTTTTAAGGTGTAATTTATTTAAATGAACATTAAAACAAAATAAAATTAAAATAGTTTTACAATGCATAAATTTGTGGAACATTTATTAGACATAGGAAATACTGGCAAATATATATATATATATATATATATATATATATATATATATATATATATATTGTTTCTATTTAGATTTCCAAGTATTCATGTTTAATAGAATTTTTTTAAATTAAACTAATATTACGTTTTCTTTGTCAAGAATTTATAAATTCTTACAAAGAACAAAGGACGTTCAAACGTTGAATTAATTTTTACGTTTAATTACACAAGTTTTAAAGAAAAAATTTCTTATATATATATATATATATATATATATATATATGTTTCTATTTAGATTTATCAAGTATTAATATTTAAATCAGACATTTTTTCTTTCAGACGTTTATTCACACAAGTTTGAAAGAAAAATGTATTTAAATATATATATATATATATATATATATATATATATATATATATATATATATATATATATATATATATATATATATATATATATATATATATATATATATATTGTATGCGTGTTTCCGTTTTTCAGTTTGTGTGTTTGTATTTTTCGCTTACTGTTTTCGTGTTGCGTTTTACGTGTTTGATGTTTTCGCGTTACTATTTTATGTATTGTTGTGTTTTCGTGTTTTTTGTTTGTTATTTTTTTGCGTGTTTATATTTCGCGCTTGTGTTATCGTGTTGTCGTTTTTGTATTTCGATTGTATGTTTTGTGTTTTCTTTGGTGTGCGTGTTTGCATGTTTCACGTTTGTGTGTGTTATTCGCGTGTTTTCAGGTTTGTGTGTTTTCGCGTTAGCATGATTTCGTGTTTGCATGTTTTCGCTTTTATGTTCTGTCTGCGTGTTTCATGTTTTCGCTTCGTTATTTTTTTCGTGTTATGCATGTTTCGTGTGCCATTTAGTTTACGTGCTTGATATGCGTGTTTTCGTGTTTCTTTCTTGACGTGTTTTCGTGTTTGTGTGATCAGTCTGCGTTTGTGTTTGCGTCTGTATTTGTTCTGGTTAATTTTATTTATGTATTGTTATTATAAATAGGATTAGAATTAAATTTGCGAGCTTTAAAACAATTTAAAAAAGTGTTCTGTATGGAAGGAAACTATAACACGTAACCAACTTTAGTTACATGTTTGTATGATTTGACACAGAGGATGACCATTTTCGAGCAGACACAAAACTTTTATATATATATATATATATATATATATATATATATATATATATATATATATATATATATATATATATTTCAATACCGTGATACGTGTAGCAGCAAACACATTAGGTAGTTAGTTTCACCTCTATATTACTTTACATGCATGCCTGATCTTATCATAAATAAATACATCTGTCAAAAATCTAATTAAACATAACTCCACGGACTGGGTATAGCAAGCAACGTTTCAATTATAGCTTTAGTCAACACAATAGTGCCTACAACTACATACAATCGACCAGCACTGCTTTAGCACGAAGATCAAACCAAAACACGCAGCAGCACGCACGTACGCACGCAAAAGACGCACGCTCGCAAACTACACGCACGCACGCACGCACGCACGCACGCACCAACTCAACTCACTCACTCAATCACACTCACTCACTCACAAACAACATAAAACTCAATAAACCACTCACTCACTATACATCACTCACCACTCAAAACTCACCACACAATCAAACACCACTCACCATCACTCACTCACCAAACCACTGAGCGCGAAAATACGCAAACGCAAAACACGCTACCAAAAAAGAAAACACGCTAACACAAAACACACAAACGAAAAACGCTACCACGAAAACACGCTAACAAAAATACGCAAACGCAAAGACATACAAATGCGAAAATACGTAAAACAAAAACACGCAAATACGAAAAACACACAAACGAAAACACCAACACAAAAACACGCAAACGAGAACACGCTAAAGCGAAAAACTTGTAAACTTGCAAACATGAATCAAGACGGTGGAGCACCGTTAGGAAAAAACAAGTTTATCACAAAATTGAAGGAAAGCTTAACGTTTCAAAATATATTATTATTATAAACAAACAAATACACTTATTATTAATAACATGTTTATCGGTTTTCTGCTTCTTCTTGAAGCGTGATTCGTCATCATCATCATGATTTTTAGATTTGCTTCCCTACCTCATCGCTCTTTTTCTGTGAACCAACACCATCATCCTGGATGTGAGATACATTCAGCTCACCCACGTCATCGCTTTCATCATTATCTTGAACGGTTATGTTGTAATAGTTTATTAACAAGTCAGTAAAATCTCTAATGTCCGCTGATTTTGGCTCATAAACAGGAGAATACATTGTAGTAATGCTCACTCAATGACAGTTACACTTTAAAGAGCGAAACACACGAGAAACGAGAACGCAGCTAGCCTTGGGTTTTGTGCGCAAGTGCTCGTATGTTCGGTAGAATCGGTTATCTTCGGGGGATGTCTGAAGTATTGACCTAACCACACTCTAACATAGCCCCTAGAGGCATGTTTATAAATCTAAACGACTCTTTTATGATCGAGGTATTTTCTCCTAAGACGGCCGTCTTTATGTAATCTAAAGATTCAATTATTTTTAAAGTAATTTCCGCGTAATATTTTAAGTGTTTTGAATGTAAATTTTGTAAGTACAACATGTTTGTTAAATACTAGTAGCGGTATTCCGGTTTTCTGTATTACTTTCTAAATAGTTAATGACAGGTATGTAATGGGCTGTTTATATCCAGCCATTCACAAAGCGTATTTTAGTAAGACACGTTGTATAAAAAATTCAGTTTAGCATATGGTACAGTTGAAGGAAAAACTTCTAAAGGTAAGCGTATTATTTTTAATATATGTTTTTTACCTGATATTGCTAACAAAAATGCCGATAAAGATTTTTTAAAATGTATTATTATGCTTATAGGTAACGTCATAAGATCAGCTCTACAAAATAGTAGGTACGCATTCGTGGATTTTTCAGTTGTAGTTATTGTTAATTCACGTATAATAATAAAAGCATTAAAACCTTTTGCTTTTTATTTCCGTTATATCAGTTTGATATTCTTAAAAACATGTTATTTTAATTTATCTCTATGTTATATATAAGTAATTATTACTTTTTAATGGGTTTTTACAACTGTTAATGAACACGTTACAATGAAACAGTTTTGTGTGTATGTAATTAAACATGCAAATAAATCAGATATGATGTTGTTCCGAACGTATAGGTGGTGACTGCTTAGAGGATCTGCCTATACATAAAGCATCATTGCATTAGGGTAGAAATTATTTATTATTTCACGTCATATTTAATTAGACTTTAATGCATTCAGTTTGAACTGTAATCTGGTTTCCGAAAACTGTAAGACACAATTTCGGTTGATTGATTGAATTTTATCTGATGATCGATCGTGATTTGTTTGAGATTGATTAATTAATTTGTGTGTGTGTGTGTGTGTGTGTGTGTGTGTGTGTGTGTGAGTGTGTGGTGTGTGTGAAGAGAGGGGAGGAAGAAACAAGATAGAGCAAGAGAGAGGTGTGCATTATCAGCTTCTATTATAGAAAATGTTCATTAGTCTATACGCCACTAGATGGCGCTAAAATCAATTTTTACTCAAAGGGGCCATGGCGCAGACCCTGATACAAGTCCTGCCTTACAAGAACCTCCTTATTAGAATACAATTTTGTATGACGGGGCGAAGGCCTGCAGCTGTAAGATTAAGTTAGGACAAGATACAAGGGGGCCACGATAGGGGCAAAGCTCTACACTTATCTTATAAGGTTAGGTTCCCACACCGTCTCCGGCCATGGGGCGATGGCCTGAGAACAAGTTGCGAAGCCCTACACGTGTCGTACAAAAACCTCCTTATTAGAAATACGTTTTCTCGTATAGGTAAAAGATTATCCAATAGCATATGACCATTTAAACGATAGTACCGATAATTTTAATAATAATATCTTATTAATTATGCAATTTGCAACATTGTATGCGTGTGCGTTTGCCTAACCTCCAGGCGTACTGCTTTTTAATATAGCCAAAAGGACCTTAATTAGATGACCATCAAAATAACCCTACCTCCCCCAGTCCAAGTCCAGCTCCAGGTCCAACCCCCAGCACCAAGACCAGCCCCAGCACCTCACGTGAGCATGTGCAAAAAAGGCGCTAATTAGGGTTGACCCATAGGGTAGAAAATACGCGTCCTATACGTGAGCAGGCATAAAACAGCGTGAAAAAACACGTCCTACACGTGGGTGTGTAAAAAATAGGTTGAAAATGCACGTCCTATACGCAAGCGAGTAAAAATTAGGGTTGAAAAGGGCCTTCGACAAGAAAGGGTTGAAAATACGGTCTCACACGTGGGTGTCTGAAAATTAAGGATAAAAATTTCAGCAGGGGTTGAAAATCGGTCTCACACGTGGGTGTGTAAAAAATAGGGGTGAAAAAACACGTCCTACACGTAAGCGAGTAAAAATAAGGGTGGAAAATTCGGTCCCCCATATGGGGCATATAAAAAAGTGAAAGTGGGAGGGGCTTGTGACGTAAAAAAGTGGAGGGGATGGTGTCCCCTTACTACTTATAGAAAACACACTAATAGCGTGAAAGAAGATTACAGTAGTGTATTGGAAAAGTACAAAAATATTAAAGTTTAGGGACAGTATGATTAACTTGTTTAAGACATCTTCGAAGAATCTGGACAAGATTGAAACTTATAATATTTATGCTTATGCTATTAATAAAAGAAGCAATATCCTATCGTAGAAGTTCTGGCAGAAACAACAAAGCTGTTTACTTTTTAAGAGGCTACGTTAAAAATATGTTTTTTTAAAGTAGATAGACATGCCCTTCAAAGAGTTGGTTTTATTTTTATTCCTGATAATCGTATGGATATAATTACCTTAACAGTACGGGAACCATTTGTTATAAAACTAATGTAATTTAATGGGCATTCTTTTGCTAAGATAGAAGATGTTGTGGGACATGTGAAAGCTTTAGAAAGTATAGAAAATGTATATTTCTCGCAACAAGACATGGAACAAATTAATGAAGTTTGTATACAAGAAATTAAAGGTATTATAAAGGCTAGAGAATGTAGGGAATTGGAGAAGTTATCCGACGTTTCAGAATGAGTTATAATAGGTATTAAACTGATAACCACAAGAAATAAGTTGCATAACAATAGCCTCTTTAGTGCGATTCTTACCTATATAACCTTTAGATATTATCTTTCTCACCCTTATTGTAATTCCCTATCTAGCTGTCCTTTCGCATTAACCATAGCATGATTAGTGCTATTCGTACCTATATGAAGTCACATTATTTACCCTTTTTAGTAATATCAAAATAATCCTATTGTTTTCTTTTAGATATTTACTAAAAGCCAACACGTGTATGGTAATACTTAATTATGTACTTAGTTACCCGTTTTATTTTAAAGTAGTTTTTGTACGAGTACTGTTAACAGCTAACCTTTATAATATCAAGGTGCTATTTTGTGTGCATGCACAATATAAAACACTGTTAAGTGAATGTTGGCTTTTATAATCTCAAGGAGAAATTATTTTTTAAAGTACGTGTAAATAAATAAAAATTCACATAAGTAAAGTGTGTGAGCGACGTAATTAGGTTTCTGCTATTCGGATCTAATTTGAAGTTTAGTTATTTGTTATTGTATTGTATTGTATAAGCATATAAGGTAGTTGTGCATTTTCATTAACGATTTAGGACATTCAGTGATGTTTATGAATCCAGAAACCTCTATGTGGGTCGTATTTCTGTTAAGATAATCCTTGCTTGTAACATAATATAGTGGTCTAACGTCGAGTTTGTTTATATTTGTTGTAGTATAGGCATTTTTACTAGTTTAAATGTAAAACATATTTTTTTCATTGTATACAGAACGAGACAAATATTAAAAGCCTATTTAATGTCGTTCGACTGATTTTTTGCACATTGTAAGTTAAATCAAGCTATTATTTTTCTTTTGAATTGAGAACTGCTTTTGCATGATCTAAGCTAAATCAGTTTGGTATTTTTGAGTTGTGATTGCTTTTAGCAGGCTGCATTTTAAACCAAACCAGTATTTTTGAACTTTAAGTTGGTTTTCGCAAGCTGCAAGTTATGATTTTATTGATTTGGTTGATTGATCTGATTGTTTGATTTGATCGAGCATGGTTTGTCCGAGATTGATTCGCTTAATTCATTTGTTTGTTTTAGAAAGAGTCGAGGGAGATGAAAGAGACAGAGAGACGAACACGATCAACTTCTACTACAGAAAACATTCATTAGTCCTTACACCACTAGATGGTGCCACGGAAGGGGTCTCAGTCCATAACACAAGTTCCTATACTTGTCTTACAAGTTAGCATTAGGACCCCCTTATTAGAATGCTATTTCCAGCCAATGGGGGCCGCGACAAAGCATTCAGACCCTAACACAAGTACCTATACCTGTGTTACAAGTTAGCATTAGGGCCCTCTTATTAGAATGCTATTTCCAGCGAGTGGGGGCCGCGAAAAAGGGTGCAGACACTAACACAAGTTGCCATACCTGTCTTACAAGTTAACATTGGGGCCCCGATATTATAATGGTATTTCCAGCCAATGGGGGCCGCGACAAGGGGTGCAGACTGTACCACAAGTTCCTATACCTGTCTTACAAGTTAGCATTGGGGCCGCTTATTAGAATGCTATTTCAGTCAATGGGGGCGCAACAAGTACACAAGTACCTATACTTGTATTAAAAGTTAGCGTTGGGGCCCCCTTATTAGAATGCTATTTCCAGCTAATAGGGGCCGCGACAAGGGGCGCAGACCCTAACACAAGTCCCTATAACTGTCTTACAAGTTTAGGTTCCTTATTCAAATTCAAATATCCCGCTGAACGGATTTTGGTTCGGACCTTGGATAGCCCAAGGCCAACTCCAAGGGCAGACTCAAGGCAACTCCAATTCCAGGTCCCACGGTCAAACTGAAGGTTAGACCACGACCATCATGTGGATGTTAAGGTCAAACCGAGGTGAGCCACGTGAGCAGCCTTGTGAATTCCCAAAGTCAAAAATGAAAGTTGAGGTGCCTCCCTTCTACTTATACATGTGCTATCCAAATACACTAATATTCAAAAAGATTTTGAAAATTTCACCCACACGTAATAATCGATCAGAGACAGATATGTACGACGTTCTTAAGAATTTTGAGAATTGAAGTAACACGACACTTAAGGGTACGGGATCCTTCCTAACATCTTGTAAACTATCTCAAATTGCAAAGGCAGTGACGGCCAGAAAAAAACATAATCTTTTAGGAACAACAGCAATGTAGGGAACCAAAGCGTTCTGACGTAATATTACCAAGGACATGTGATTAATGTTAGGCGTTGGAATAGAATTTAACCAAAATCTTAAAACTGAGAAACTTCTGGGTTCCAGCAAAGATAAAAAAACTGTATCAATGTTCACCGGTAAATAGGAAATAGAAATAAATGTTTTCACAAGGTAGTGACAATTAAGCCTGATATCTCATTATGCTCGCGATTGCTCGTAGTATCAAAGGAAATCAATTTTAAGGGAAAGTTATCCGAGTATCAGATCAATGCTTTAGAATGACGAATTAGTTGAGGCACATTCTAATGACGATCGCTGACGTATGTAGTAGTATGTGTACGGAATGTGTGAAATTCAAACTCTGTAATGAGGAAACACTTCATTAAAAACATTATTAGAAATAATCGATCTATTCCATACAAAGTGGAAGATTTAACTAACAGCATACTTGAAGAATTATTATCATACTGCAATCAAAGATCAATTGAGTACTTGTCACTTTTAAGAACACTCATTAGAATACGCAGATTTTGAATAAAGAGACGCCTGTAAAGACGTTAAAATATTTCATATCATAAGTGATAAACAGCAACTACAAGTTCATTCCAGTTTAGAAGCCCAGTAGGATAACGTTGCTGTTTGGTACCACAAGTAGATTATATCATATTGATGATGTGAATAATGAACTATTTTTGCAAAGGTGGTCCGAGATGGTAGCAAAGAAGATAATTCATCAGCATAATAGCATTATAATACGATAACACAAAGAGAGAATTGAATAGTTCTTTATAAGATTGTATGTCTGAAGTTGAGAACGCATTTATAAGACTATAACATAAATTTGAAGATAAGTTATTCAACATAGTAATAGAATCTGAGAACTTATAACAGGAAATGATCGTTCTTTGCGATAAGGTAACACTGAGTTTTATCACTAAATTTAACTAGTTTAACTTTGATTTTACATAGAAGTAGATTATTATTATATGTAGAGTGAGAAGAACTATAATGAATGTTGTGAGCAGTGCAATGGATTTAGTCGTTGAAGAAATAAGATCATTTATGTAAGCAGAACATAAGTGTAGGAACTATTGCTACATGATCGCTTCTGAAAAATATATCAATTAAATACGTATTCGTCTTTCATCAAGGAAATAAAACCCAATTGATGTGCGTATCTTAATCCAAACGAGGTGAGTTTGACAAGTAAACACGTATGACAAATTTGGTCAAAGACACCTAAAGCGACTATATGTATTATATTTTGTTGCATATTGTCGAATAATGGAGAATGTTATTGTGATCAAGGACAAATGGTGTTACTTTATTGAATTTTGCTGAAGTATATGGGTACAAAATTTGCTTGAAAATTAAGATTTTATAAAAATTTCAAGATGGCTGATAAATTGGTCCCAAGTTTTGCGATGGTGCTGTTTCACTTTCGTGCATAGCAAAGACGCGTGTTAGTAATTGGTACAGCTGTTTCATTTGAGCATAAATATGATGACGACTTGCATGGATCCCAGGATGTATATAACAGACAGTGCAATACAGACACAGGAATCATAGTGGTACATCTGAGACAGTATCTTTGAAAAAGCATAACGATCTATGCTAGTTTTTATTTCGTAAATAATCATTGAGGCGGTATACGTATATATATATATATATATATATATATATATATATATATATATATATAAATTATAGCAAATGATGTATTTAAATTGCACCTATCACACATTTTAAACCTTACGGAAGCGAATCAACTAAAAGAAAAGAAATAAAATTCATTGAAGTGCCCCACCAAATGAGCCCACCAATCAAAAAAATTAAAATTCAAGAAATACAACAAATAATTACAGGGAAAATCCTATGCGAACTACCAACGAAATCACTAGTAGTCATCACTCAACCTTTAAATGCAATCATACGAACTAGCCATTTTCGAAACGAATGGAAATTCTCACAGATCGCAATGTTCTCAAAACCAGGAAAACCGCAAACAGAAGCTTCCTCGTACAGGCCAATTAGCCTGCTGCCCGTCTTATCAAAGTTTTTTGAAAATATACTCCTTAAAAGAATAAAACCAATCCTGGAGGAAAAGAACTTAATTCCAGATCGTCAGTATGGATTCAGAAACCTCCATCTATCACAAGATTGTAAACACCATAAATAGAGACCTACAAGGAAAAAGAGATTGTTCTGCTGCCTTCTTAGACATAGCTCAGGAATTTGATAAGGTCTGGCACAGAGGTCTATGCGACAAGTTAAAAAAGTAGGTACCACACCATATTTACGAACTGCTAAAGTCATACCTAGATAATAGATACTTCTTGGTCAAACACCTACATGGATATACGGAACTGTAACCTGTTCAGTGAGGAGTCCCACGGTGAAGTGTTTTGGGACCTGTGCTGTATCAATTGTACACACCCGATCTAACAACAACAAGGATGACGAAAACTGCAACATTCGCAAATGATACGACGCTCCTAGCTTCACATACTTACCCGGTAATGGCCTCAAGGTACCTGCAAGGCAACTTAAACAAAATCCAGCAATGGCTGTAAACATGGAGAATCAAGTCCAACGAAAGCAAATCTATCCACGTCACATACACCAGGAAACAAGGCAATTGCCCACCAGTATCGCTCAACGGGCAACAAATCGAACATACTGATAGCGCAAAATACCTCGGCCTACACTTATACAGGAGATTAACTTGGCAGAAGCATATGTTTACCAAGAGAAAGCAGCGCGGCTTGAAACAGAGGAAACTATATGGGATGATAGGTAAAAAACGGTCTGTCAATTATTTTTGAAGATAGGTATTGGATTTCATACATAAGAAGTATTCCGGGCATTAAAAAATTGAATAATATACATGGTGTTCCGTTTGAATTATCAAAGTTGCTTTTAATTTTTAGTAGAAGCGGCAACAATGCATCACTAAAATATGTTTGTTGAATAGAGCATGATTGCTAATGTAACCTTCCCAATTTCCATCTATGTCGCTTTACAAATAACTGATAATGGAGCGTTTGCAAACTTTTGGGACAGGGATACACTTTTAAAATGTTTCGTTTGTGAATTTATATATTTTTATTATAACCTCACTTTACATACAATCTGTCATTTTTAAGGACAATAAGTATTTGTTATGACTTATATTTATGGGGGTTACCCCAGTGGATACTCCCCTTTGTAATAATTAAGTTAATTTGACCTAGTTACTAGATTGAATTTATGTGTCTGATTTACTTAAATCCAACCGGTAGGTTATTAGGTTTAAAACGTTTCAATCGTCGTTGTTCGTGTGGTTTGTCCAATAGTCTTTTAGCAAGTTTGTTGGGATGTACTTTAGCTATGTCACCGTATTTAACGCTATAACTTTGTATTTCCTCTTTAACTGTGAGCACATGCAAATCACTTTGTATTATTACGTTTGGCACATACCAGGGCGTGTTCACTATTAGACCAAGCACTTTGTTTTGAAATCTTTGTAGACCTGCTATGTTGGAGTTGCTTGTTGTTCCCCAGAGTTCTATTCAATATGTCCATATGAGTTTTATGAAGAAATCATTAATTTGTTTTCCAGTGATAATTGCGATTTTCTACCTATCATCCAATATAATTTCCTCAGTTTTTAGCCGAACTGCTTTCTTTTGGTGAATATATGCTTCTGTCAAGTTAATCTCCTGTCTAAGTGTAGGCCGAGATATTTTGCGCTATCAGTATGTTCGAGTTGTTGTCCGTTGTGCGATACTGGTGGGCAATTGCCTTCTTTCCTGGTGTATATGAAGTGGATAGATTTGTTTTCGTTGGCTTTGATTCCCCAAGTTTACAGCCATTGTTGGATTTTGTTTAAGTTGACTTGCAGGTATTGCCGGGTTAGTATGCGAAGCTAAGGCCATCGTATCATCTGCGAATTTTGCAATTGTTGTCATCCTTGTCGTTGTTAGATCGGGTGTGTACAATTGATACAGCACAGGTCCCAGCACACTTCCCTGTGGGACTCCTGACTGAATAGGTTGCAGTTCCGTATATCCTTGTTGGCCTTTGTCTTCTGTCAAAAGGAACAATTTATTCAACAAACACAACATAACAAGTCAAATGTTCAAAATGTGCACCATTTGCGGCTTGACAATAGCCAAGGAGAATCTCAATTTCTTCTCGTTCTATTAACTTCACAATTTTGGAAAAGACAAATGTTGAAATTCGACGTCAGAAATAAATTGACATACACAAGGAAATGGAAACATGTACCTATTGTTTATGGATCACATTGGATACGATTATTTTGTAAGTGTTCTTGATAGTTTTATACAGAGAATTTTTTTTTTCATAATTATCTCGAGATCTGTTGGCTATAGGTACAGGACGTGGTACGTGAGATTTACTCAGAACTCAGATTCAGAAAATGAAATAAAAGACAGGTGTTTCCATTTGACATAATCAAGTTGGTGGTTTGGAACTAATTTTTGGGCCACCCTATATACAAAGGTTTACCATAAAGTGATCAGTCAAAAATAAAAATCGACGTGTCGAGCGTTTCTTCAAAAACTATATACAAATATATATTATATATATATATATATATATATATATATATATATATATATATATATATATATATATATATATATAATTTAATAAGTATATACTTGTGGTTAGAGTTCAATTGAATCTTGTTGGCAAATAAAAATAATACATTTAACCTGTTAATTATAAATTGAAATATTAACGTGAAATCATAAAAATTATTTTCATACAAGGAAATGTTCATGTCTAAAATTTAACAATTCTTTGCAATTAATTGCTTTAACGTGTAATAGACTTGTAAGGAATTTGCAAAATGTACGCATGCGTTGCATCCTTGCTGAACTGAAATATGTGCCAATTACAACAACGATCTTTACTTATTAAGTAGGATTTTGATTTTCTTAAAATTAGAATTATTATATTTATGATTACACTTGTTCATTACCTTTCCAGATATTGATACACGTCGTCGCACAACAATAATACACAAATTCAATAAAATAAACTCACATGTGTTGTTGAATTTTCCATTAAATGGCCACCTTAAACTTTTTCGATGTTAACATTGGATGTAAACTTTATTCCATCTAACGATGTTACTGCCTTCCTGTTGAATATGGTACTGCTTAATTTCCATCAATTCATCCAGCTTCACTAACTTGTGATAAATCTTCTTTGCGATAAATACGTTGCACTTGAGTAAGATGCTCATTTACTTTTATAATTGCACTTTTATTTTAATTGAATATTTATTTAACTATTGATTTAAACATTCACTAATTTTCCGGATTAATCTTGTAATTTATTCTTTTCATAAAATTTTATAATTGCTAACACTTTTATTTTAGATGCCAATTTGAAGTTAAAATTGTTTTAGAACTTCAATGACTTTTGAGAAAAATAAAAATTACATTCAAAAATAGCAGAAGAATTTTATTTAAATAAAAAAAAATGCACATCAACCGATGTTGAGCAAGATTTCGAAATGAAACAAAACAATAGTGTCGAAAATTATAACCGGTAGCCTTAGTTGTTGTTATTTGTTATATCGATTGTTTCTGAAATCTCAGACTCTACGTTAATCGCGGTTCACTTCCGATAATATTTACCAAAATTTTAACTTTAACACTTCCCTGTGGGACTCCTGACTGAATAGGTTGCAGTTCCGTATATCCATGTTGGTCTTTGTCTTCTGTCAAAAGGAGCAATTTATTCAACAAACACAACATAACAAGTCAAATGTTCAAAATGTGCACCATTTGCGGCTTGACAATAGCCAAGGAGAATCTCAATTTCTTCTCGTTCTATTAACTTCACCATTTTAGAAAGGACAAATTTTGAAATACGACGTCAGAAATAAATTGACATACACAAGGAAATGGAAACATGTACCTATTGTTTATGGATCACATTGGATACGATTATTTTGTAAGTGTTCTTGATAGTTTTATAAAGAGAATTTTTTTTTCATAATTATCTCGAGATCTGTTGGCTATAGGTATAGGACATGATACGTGAGATTTACTCAGAACTCAAACCAGATTCAGAAAATGAAATAAAATTGTTTTAGAACTTCGATGACTTTTGAGAAAAATAAAAATTACATTCAAAAATAGCAGAAGAATTTTATTTAAATAAAAAAAAATGCACATCAACCGATGTTGAGCAAGATTTCGAAATGAAACAAAACAATAGTGTCGAAAATTATAACCGGTACCCTTAGTTGTTGTTATTTGTTATATCGATTGTTCCTGAAATCTCAGACTCTACGTTAATCGCGGTTCACTTCCGATAATATTTACGAAAATTTTAACTTACATGTTAAAAAATGCACTATTAGCACTATGACTTGTTAGCCACAAAAGGATTAAAAGATAAAAAATAGTGTGAGAAATCAAGAGCAATTCCTTTTATAACTTCTCATGGATACCAAAGCTTTCAATTTTTTTTAACATTATACACTGTGTCTCTTGAATTTCTGGACATAGGGAATTACCATGTTAAAATAAACTATTGTAAATATTCGCTCCCCTAATTATTTTACAGTAAAATGTCAAATGTAAAACTTCTTAAGGAAAAAAGGCTGCTTCTTATGTTACAATTGCATTTACATTTGGTTTATCCGTTTTCGAGAAATTTAGGAAAAACTTAAGGACTTTTTCGTAACTGGTCAAGGTTGCTTTGCTTTAGACAGACAATGCTAACAATAATTATTAAATGTCATTGTAAATTTTTCATTGTTCAAAAACAATTCATTCATAATTAAAACTTTATTTGGGACAGATTATTACTTTTTAAAGAAAAATTTGTTTATAAAAATGAATTATTACACCATTGAAGAAAAAGTCAAATTTATTGAATGGCATTACTCTGGCACTTCACTTAGAAATATCAGAGATCAAATAGTAGAAATGATGATTTTTTGTTATTTATTTTCCAATTTTCATAATTAATTTGTTTATTTGGAATATCATCTTCTTGTTTATAACAGACTTATTTTATTTGTGCTCCTTATTGTATGTATCCTGACACTTACATGGCTTATTAACGTTACCGGTTACGAAAAAGCCCTTAAGTTTTTCCTAATTTTCTCGAAAACGGATGAACCAAATGTAAATGCAATTGTAACATAAGAAGCAGCCTTTTTTCCTTAAGAAGTTTTACATTTGACATTTTACTGTAAAATAACTAGGGAAGCCAATATTTACAATAGTTTATTTTAACATGGGAATTCCCTATGCCCAGAAATTCAAGAGACACAGTGTATACAAAAGATCCTTGCATTCGATTGGTCTAAACAAAAGATTAGTTTAACTAAAACATAAATTATGCCACAACTTTTTCAATTTAATCCGGATTTGCTTTTTAAATACATTTTTGGACTCATAGCAAAATTCTGCATAGATAAACACATCATATGCTGTAATTTGCTTGATCAATTTAACTTTTGACAATTTTACACCTAAAATTACTAATATGTAACAAATTTTATATTTTACAGTTAAACCGATCACATACTCCGCTTCTGCATAAAAAACTGTATAAGAATACACTTATTTCAAACTATTTTACATAGTTTTAGCAAAATTTCTACTTTAACCCATTAACGTCCAGACGTGCGTCAACGCAACGTTACACATATTATTTATTTTTTTAATAATAATGATAATAAACATTAAACATTTTATATATAATAGAAAACAATACTATGTAATATTTTTTAACGTTTTAAAATTTTATTTTTTGTTTAGTTTTGTGAATGAAGTAATATTTTGAAAACATTGATTTTTTAGAAGCAGAACAACTATTGTTATGTTTATTTATAAAATTGTTATTCTTTAAGTTGCATAAAATTGATTGTTCAGTAATGATATGAATATAATATAGTGTATATTCAATATTTCTACATTACTAATATTTTACAATGAGTCACTAAAACAAGCTGAGACTTGTGCGTTGCGCTGACGCACGCTTGAGCGTAACGGATATCGGGAGGCTGGATTTTGTTTCATATTATTCACATGTAATCCACGTTGCGTGGTGTTGTATTTTATATGATAACTTGTTTTATTGTGTTTATACTGTGTATTTCAATTTTGAAATTTTCACTGCCTAATAAACTGAGTAAGTAAATACGTGTAGTAAGTTATAAAATATTTAATTATTGATTGTATTATTATTAGATATGGCACGTAATGTTTATGAAAGCGTAGGCCACTTACGCACCAAGAATTGTTGGCCGAAATTGAAAAGTTTGATGGAAATGATGAGATTGATGCGATTTATATTCCAATGTTGATACTCTAACGGACGAGGAAGATATAGACGATAATCTTATCCTAGACGAAGCTAGCGGATATAGCCGGTACTTTTGAAGTACACGTGCATAATTCAAGTGCTTCAGTTACGGACAATGTTTCTACTACGAAAAAACGTAAACGTGGAAAAACTGCTAAAAATGATGTGAAATGGGTAAAATGGATCCGTTTATAGTAACTTTCCTGAAAATAATGAAAATGACCATGTCAAAACTGTTCAAGATAAAATTGAACTTATCACCACTTGAAGTGTTCTTTTTATATTTTACTGAAGAGATTTTAGAAAATATCGTGCAATTTTCTAATAAATATACAGGACAAAAACAGGCATGATTTTATTATGACGTCTCTTGAGTTCAAAAATTTCTGAATTTTAATTCTATCGGGATACCACAAATTGCCGCAACAACGCATGTATTGGAGCCTTGATTCAGACAAAGGTTTAGATATTGTTCGAAACTGCATGACAAGAAGTAAGTTTGAAGCAATCAAAAGAAATATCCACTTATCCGATAATAGTAATTTAGATAAAAGGACAAATTTTCTAAAGTACGCCCAATTTTTAATCTCATGAATGCCAGATATTTACAATTTGGATTTTTGCTCAGAACATTTCCGTCGATGAAGAAATGGTACCGTATTTTGGGAGACATTCTGCTAAAATGTTTATTAAAAATAAACCAGTTTGATTTGGTTTTAAATTGTGGTGCATGGCTAGTCAGATGGGTACTTATTTCAGTTTGCGCCTTATGGTGGTGCAAACAGTACAACTCTGACAATGATATAGGATGTGGATTAGGTGGGCAAGTTGTAGCAGATTTTGTTGCACTTATTGAAAATCCTTCAACACACAAAATATTTTTGACAATTTTTTCATCCTACAATTTATTCAAGTATTTACATGATAAAAAGTATTTTGCTAGGCAATTCGAGACAACAGAACAGCAAAATGCAATCTGAAGAGAAAACCTTTATCAAAAAAGAAAGAGGATCATATGATGCAGCATTTGATAAATCGTCGAAGTCATGATGGTACGGTGGAATGACAACTCTATTGTTACAGTTGCAACTAATTTTGGCACTATCTTACCCATGGCAAGTGCAAAGCGTTATGACAGAAAACAAAAAGAAGTTTCTATTCCTCAGCCCAATATTATATCAGACTACAATAAAAATATGGGAGGAGTTGATCTGCATGACAACGCCATTGCAATTACAGAATTAGCATAACAGAAAAGTGGTGGCCGTTATTCACAAATTTGGTGGACAGTGCAGTTGTTAATGCATGGAAAATATACCGAATTGCGAATAAAAGCAAATTTCTCAAATTGAGTTTGCTCATATAGTAAGCAAAACGCATTATAACAGAAGTACGCTTTGATAATGTTGGTCATCTAATAAAGCTACACGAAAATAAAGCCCGTAGAAGATGTCGTTATTGTAAAAATCAGACTATTTTCTTATGCAAAATGCAAGTACACTTACACCCTGAATGTTTTGAAATATATCATACAAAATAAGCATAAATATCAATAAAAAGTTGTTTGTATAATATAGTGTATTTATGTCGAGTTATACCTTATTGGTCCAAGCGTGCGTCAACGCAACGTTATTATTTTATTATATTAAAATTTTTTCAAAAAAACTTTTGCAATGCAGTATTGATATATAAATAGACAAAAATAAGAAATAATATAATTTTTTAATATTTCAATGCTTGGTCATTAATGGTTAATACCATAATTTTAGGTATTAACAACTTTTCTAAATTTACGTTTAAATTACATATTTAATGTTAATTTATTTGTAAAAATAAGGAAACCTATTATTATATGCTTTTATAATTTATTCTGAACTTATCTTGTCCTAAATAAGCTATTTTACACAGTTTTAGCAAAATTTCTACTTTAATACCTTAATTTTAGGTACTTAACCCAACTTTTCTAAATTTACGTTTAAATTACATATTTAATGTTAATTTATTTGTAAAAATAAGGGAAACCTATTATTATATGCTTTTATAATTTATTCTGAACTTATCTTGTCCTAAATAAGCTATACATTTGTAAAATTCTTAAATTCTGTACTTAACCTAACTTTACATAATTTAATTTAATTTTGCGTTTTAAACGTTTATATCACTTTTAACGTTTACCTAAATTGTTCCTATATATGTCTCTAACACAATCACTGTTTATCTGTACCCTACAGTTTCTAATTTTGTAAGTTTTTGTACGCAAATTGTATTTATATTGTTAATTTCACATTGCACATGTGTTGTTCATGTTCTTATATATGTTTCTAAGGCAATTTAACTTCTTAAGCACTTTTTAAACACTTAGTCTATGATCTACCAACGTAACGTCTTCGTACCATAACCCCTTTACAGTTCGCAGAGATTTTATGCATTGTACCAATTATTATATATGTTCTACACATTAGGATTATTGTACTGTATCAATATATGTTATGTGTTTAATTGCTTAATTATATTGATTTATGTGTGAAATTTCTTATTTATCTTTAACACACTAATATGTATCCTGTTGACCTTTTTAACATGCTACTGTTTATATTCGTACACTATATTTTCCTCATAACAAATTGTATAACTTCTTCAACTTTGTTTGAACTAACTAACATTTGAACTCGATAAAATTCTACCCCTCTATTACACCTATTTATAACCATCGTAATATATATATATATATATATATATATATATATATATATATATATATATATATATATATATATATATATATTGTAATTATCTTAATTAATTTGGTCACATTTCTAGGATCGCTATTCTATGGAATAAATTGTTTTCAATTTTCTTTACTGTCGGATAACGTTTGCAGTCACTTGATTCTCATTGGTGTATTGCGTTCGTTAATCTCAACCCTTGCTTCCGCTTTTAGTTTCGTTTTTTGTTTTCTGTTTCGTGGTTGCAGGGTACACACACAAAAAAAAGTGAGTTGGATATTTGTTGTCAATCAAGTAATTAATGTATCCATTTTCTAGGGCCAACCTATTGTTTAAGGTCCGAATTATTATTGTTTTCTTTTCCATTTAGCTTCTGTAATTTCGGACGTTACTTGCGCAAGGAAACGACACCGGCAAGAAGTTATTTTCAGGTGAGATTATTGATATACTTGATCGCTTGTTTACTTGGGTAAACCGAATTCGAAACTTTGTAAGATTAACGTAACTAATATCACTTTTCCTCCTTTTTTTGTTGCTCGAGGATTAATTTAAGGTAATTTGGATCAATCATTCAATGTTATATTAAAATAATATTTATTTCCTTTTTTATTAATCAGTCCTTACGGGTATCTCTATTACTTGTCAAATTTATGTTACCATTTAGACCATTTATCTGTTTTGATGGCGATTATAATTTTGTGACCCCATTGTGTCTATTTATTCATAATTTTTCTATGATTTATTTAGTTTTTCGTACTTCGAACTAAGGTAAATTACAAATATAACTATCTTGGAAGTACGTGGCGTCCATTTTCCTGATTATTATTTTATTTTATTTCTGTATATAATATTATGTATAATTATTTAACTGTATTAACCCACCCAATGCCTACTAGCACTGAACCACCGAGCCTTGGCTTTATAAATTTTGTTACCAATTAAAGTTACCGTAACAATATGTATATATTAGTTTAATTATTTTCCTTCATATTAAATTTTTTTAATTAATAATTATTGGATTATCTGCAATAATGAATTACTTCAGTTTTTTGTCGATATTTCGTTTATTGTAAACTTCTTCAGGACAAAGAAATGATGAAATAAAATATAAAATTAAGAACAAATATGAAAAAGGTGGCAAAATTTTTAATTTAAAATGACAATCACATCTGTATGTGTACTATTAAAATAATTACTTAGATATCCAGATTAAACAAAAATTTATTTATACAATTCTGAAAGATTATTAGTATCAGACTTGAAATTTATAGAGTCTGAAGATGAGTCATTTCTAATAATAACTCTTAGTCATTGGAGAAATCTACAATTTGTAAATTATTATAATCAATTTTGTGATCTAAAGAATTTGAGTAAACTGCCAAAGCAAACGAGTTCTATTTAATTTGCAATCACTTTTGTAGTGATATCCTGGTTTTAAACCAATTTGTTTGTCCAAAATAACTAGAATATAGCATGATTCAGATTTAATTTTGTAAATAAGATTGATTTAATATCATTTGAGGTACTATCCAATTTAGTAAAGATTGTTAATAGTATATTAGACGGAACAATTTAATATTTTCATTACTAAATATTTTTTAATTTTGTTATAAATTTCTGGAAAATATGGAAATTTTATGTTATTTTCATATCTTCAGTTTTATTTGGGAGTTCTTCATTATAACTGTGATGCAACATTAATTTATTAAAAGAATGAAATAAATAATAAATATAACAACAAATTAAAGAATGGTCAAAGCTGAATGTTAAATTTGTAAAACTAGTTAATAAGAAGATTTTCTGACTCGTAATAAATTTGAGCTTTACCAAGACATATAAAACAAAATTTAAAAATATAATTGCTGACTACAACACATCTAAAGAAGGTTGAAAAGAAAATAACAAACTTTCATAACAGGTTGGATACCAAACTCTAAATTATGGACTTACAATTAATACTTTAGATATAATTGAATGTAAAAATAGTATTTCTAAATTTAGCTAGAATTAATAAGTTTATTACTAAAGAAAATTGTTATTTTGAAAAGAAGATTAGTATAACTTAGAAATAATTTTTGAAACCGTTAAACAAAATAATGTAATAGTTATTTACATATCAATGGTATGTTAACAGTGACCGATTGTTAAGTTTCAGGTTAACATACATAACTCCGTGATAGATAAATAATTTTATTTCATACTAATAAAAAAAAACGAAATTTTGTTGGTTATTAAAATTAAACGTACGTGGTTTAAAAATTACATAGACGTGGTTACATGGATATATCAACAGACAAGCTTGCAAATATTTGTCAAAATACATTAGAGGCCAGTTATAGAACTATTTGTTAGTACCAGTTCATAACTTCCCAAGGTAGTTATGAACGTGTTTAGAGTTACGGTTACTAAGTTTAATTACTTATAACGTATTAATATGAAAAAAAATTTAGTAATCTAGTTAATTATAAATTCCTTTTCTCGAAATAATGAATTTAAAATAATTGGATTAAAAATACTCAAGTACCTGAACAGATGTAAAGAGTAGTTTTTTGGGTTGAAATACATTTGCAATTGTGAAGTGGAACGCGTCCTGTGCAGACATCAGTTCAAAAATTTTGAATTCTAAGCTGAGAATTGTTTATAATAATT
>JARFJB010001265.1:0-34165 GCA_036346205.1 Vesta saturnalis
ATTCACTCAATTCCGCTTATTTAAAAAGCGAAATTTAAATCTCCTATCCGCTGTTTTTGGGATGATCTTTTCGTAAACGGCGTAAATCTTTACAGTTTCACAGGGGTAGTCTTCTTCGCAATGCACCTCTTCCGTAGTACTGTCGATTCTCTCTTCCACTTTCTGGGGTGGTGGTGTTGTTTTCACTGCTTGTTGGCGGTGGTGGCTCGATGGAATACGTTTATTTTCAATGGTTGACGATATTGATGGCTCGAGGGACCGTGCCTCCTTTACTGGTTGCCGATATTTGTCGCTCGGAGGTCCATGTATCCTTTCACTGGTTACGGATGTTGGTTGGTCGGGGAACCATGTTTCCTTTTATTAGTTGCCGATGTTATTGGCTCCATGGACCATGTCTCCTTTCACCGGTTTCCGATGTTTGTAACTCGAAAGACTATGTTTCCTTTCTTTGATTACCGATGTTTGTGGCTCGGAGGAGCATGTTTCCTTTCAGTGGTTGCCGATATTTGTGACTCGGAGGAGCATCTACCCTTTCACTGGTTACGGATGTTGGCGGCTAGAGGAACCATGTTTCCTTTTACTAGTTGCCGATATTATTGACTCCATGGACCATGCCTCCTTTCACTGATTGCCGACCATGTCTCCTTTCATTGATTGCCGATGTTTGATTTGCAGGGCTAATATTTTTACTTATTTACATTTTCGTATGTATTTAGTATGTATGTTTTTTTTCATAGATTGTTGTTCAGTAAGTGGTTTGTTTTGTAAATTAATCATATGTGATAATATGTAATAAAATTTTTAGAAAATTTGTGCCATATTTTGTTGCTTTGTAATCTACATTGACCTCGTCCACTTTAAACTCATAACTCATGTTTATTATCAAGATAATTTGTCGAAAATAACTCCAATTTTCGGCAAAAAAGCTAGTAGTAAGCCTTAAAAACGAAAGTAATAGTTTGATTCTGTACCTTGTTTGTCTTCCAATTACAACCACCATGAAGCTAGTGTAACAATGTTACTATCCTGTTTGTTTTCTTGTAAATATTATTATTGGTATTCCTGGGACAAAGCAAATAAAAAATAAGTTTGATTTCACTGGATAATTTGTAAATTGTTATGTAAGCCCTATTATTGTCTGTCGCAAATAATTGAAACTGTTAATAAAAACAGAAAGCTAAAGTTAAGAGATTCTTAAGTAAAATATATTTGACCTTTTCTAATATAAGCTTCTTTTTGTTTGATAGGTACAGAACAACAGACGGAAAGCACATTCCTTTACGTATTGTACCAAATGTTTCTATTGATATGGATATTTATCGGCCTAGGATACCTGGCTATGGTTTTTGGTTTTATCACCCGAGGATTTCAAAGTAAGAAAATGATTGCATTAGAGCATCAATTAGCAAAGAATATTAAAAAAACAAATAAAAAAATCCGCAAAGAACTTCGTTACTTTCTAAATGATTATATATTCACCTATTCATACTCAACACCTGTTTATAGAGAAAGACGAGTTAATGCTGTTGTAACACTTAATAGAACTCAAAGCTGTCCAGAATTAGGAACAAGTAATGATTTTAATTGTCAAGCAAGAAAAAGAGCGATATCAGTAATGCCGTGTGTACAATCAACACATGAAAGTTTCAGAAAATCAGACACCGATTTGCAAAATATTGATAAAATTAAGACGTTTGAAAACAATATTAGTGATCAACAGAATAAGTTATTGCTAAAGGTTGTTAATGTTCTAGCAAATTATAATGAATCAATTGATAGTGAAACTATTACTTCTTCTCTAGAAACTAATTCTAGCTTCGACACAACTTGCAGTTATGACGATTGGAAGGATATAGATCATGGAAATGCTGGTTCTAATTTCACAGTTGAAGTCACTAACCCAGATGTAACATTATATCATAAAACGAATGCGATATTAGAACAAGAAGCTCGTGAATTAAAAGAATATGGTAAGATACGTAGTCGAACCTTACCAGCTAGCGAAGAGCCTCAATCACTGTATTCTAAAATAAAAAGAACAATACGTAAATCTTTTACTGGAGAAAAACCTAATATAGATATTGAAAGGCAGATTCCTTCTAAAGACGATAAGTTTGAAGGAAATCGTATTCCCATGGAAGACAATGTTCAACCTGTTGATGATCATGCCTTATCGGATTTTCTACGAGCTTTGAGTATAATTAATTTTAATGAGTTTTCTAAAAATCGCAAAACATTGGGTAGTGAGGAATCACAATCTGAGTGTAAAAGTCGAAGGCGACTTCCCATCATGCCGTTACTACGTAGAAATTCACTTACTTCATCTGTATCTTCTAGTGCAGCGAGAAGACGGTATTCTGAAAATGTTGGTTGTATGGCGAATAATCATGTGAAACAACGTAGTAATAACATTTTGTTTGGGTTACCCACACATTTAAGGAATAAAATTAAACCTAATATTTTAAGAGCGAATTCTACAAACGCACTTTCTGCGTCTAAAATTATCAAAGCCTGATTTGAGTAACAATGAACAGTTTTAACATTGGGACGTACTGAAAATTATGTGATAGTTGCTGGGTTATGTGTTTTAGCAGATCTCGAATAATACCGTATATAATTTTTATATGTAGTGAATTTTTGATAAAACATTAGTTACATTAAATAAATAAAATTATCAGAACACGTGCAAATTTAAAACTGAATCCCTAGTGATCATTAACGTTACGTTTCGTCCAAAAATATTCGGAAACCTTCATTATCGTGACTTGCCAATGCTTGTTTAAAAAATAATTTCAGCATTTTCCGATTGCAGTAGAACAATTTAAACGTAATAGAATTAACGTTTCGTAATTTGGAAATGGTCGCTTACAACCAGGTTGTAATAATTAGAACAAAGTTACTTAAGCAGATTAATTTTGATATGAGTAGGCAGATGAATAGCTTAGATAAATTAGTTCATATCGAAATTTTTTACAGTAAATAATGGTAACAGTATCTCCGTCCCCGCATCCTGCCAATAAAAAAAGTTGGCCAGGGCCTTGACACCGCCCCTGACTAGAAACCTCTTCTCCAGTCAATAAATAACCATTAGGCGAGGTGGGCGGTTTTTGCATCGACCAGCGGTTTCTGTATATAGATGTAGCCATTGGGTTATGTAGGGGGAGAGTGTACGAAGCCAAAAAATTTCTGAATCTGGTCAAGTTATGCAGGGAGAGCCCGAGGTGGCGAAGATTACGAGACAGAATTAGCTACTATTAAAAGGAAAAGAAGCCGAACCCATTACCTCTCGAATGCTAAACAGATCATGTTACCACAACTCCACTAGCTCGGTAGGTACTATGAACGCGTAGTGCGGTTACATAATTCCGTGGATGGCCGATCTGGTTTCTACTAATGATATCAGTGAGAGATTGAACACTGTGCAAGTAGTGGGAATTGTGATTATGGCGATTATTATTTGTTACATCTAAACACTCAAAGTATCATAAAGGTTCTTTAAATATTTAATTTTAATAGATTCTAGGGCCGATGTATCATGTCTGCTTGATAAATTCTTAAACGCTAACATGTTAAAGAAATTATTTATTTATACTACAACTACTAGTACTATTGGACAATAAATCTTTCGAAGGTTTGCTGTTGAGCTACAATTTCTGTTTTTTTTCTAAGAAGATATTGCCCAGAGTGTAAGTTGAAAATACCACTTAAATTTGGTTTATTAATCGTGACTGCACCTTAGGCAACGTCACAGTAATTTAAAATTGGACAAGTGGCTTAGCCGCTTAGCCGTTGTAATAATTGATAGAGTAGTCACAAGTTGAGCGTTACTATGTTTAAAGACTAGTCAATTAAAAAGTAATCAGAGTAAATTGTGAAGCCTTCCTTTCTTTGAAAGCACATGGATCATTGGAGAGACCTTGCCTTTTGACATTTAAAATAGGATAACGGTAAGGGTCGATTGGGCGTGAAGCATGCTATCATACCAAATCGCAACAAATTAAATATGCACACCAATGAATTAATTGTATTTTGGTGGGTAATTTTAAAGCGTTTTATTGAAAATAGAGGAAGCAGAAAGTGTGAATAACCAGAGATAATCCTGGTCTACCATGGATTGAGACATGTCCTAGGCGACCGTAGTAAGGGATAGATGTTCCTGAAATCAGACTGAATTCGGACGGAAGACCCGAAAGATGAGTTGCGGACTGGGATGAAGTACACGGTTTGTCTATTTCGCATTGTTCAATATGTTTACCACAAGTAATCCACTGATACAATTGTTACTATAAACTGCTGACATGAATCTAAGTTTTGACTAAACCTCACAAAACATTATAATGTAACAAAGAGAAATTATTTAATTAACTAGCTAGGAAGGCCACTCGTATGCCCTACTTACCCGAGGTGCCACAAGCTTACACAATACCAAGGCCAGTCATCTCATCCATTAGCAAGGTAATTTGTGATGACCACGCACTGAACGCTACCTGTATATCCTATCTATTCACCTTACTTTACGCTTAGCTGATACACAGTCTAGAAACCAAAAAAAAGAAAACGATATATTAATATACTTATTTTCTATATAAACAAAGGCATGTACAATTGTATTATTCTGAAATATGATTCTCTTTAGGAATAAAACATTTTGATTTAGTACAAGTGCAAAAGGTCTTTCCACTTCCGTTTCATTACATCTGCGTGGACGTGGTGCAAGTAACTGAGCATACGTGTAGTGTGGTGCCCATCGGAGATGATCCTGTAACGGATTCTCAGATGGATGCCATCACCATAGTGATATATCTATTGGAGCATATACAATGTGTGATGTCTGTCTGTCTGTCTATCTGGCTGTCTGGTTGTTTAGATTTGTCAGTTGGTCTGTCTGTTTGTATGTAAAGCTGCCGACGGTCAGTTAGTCTGCGTCTGGTCTGCGGTCGCACTATTGGGGTTACTGTTCTTCTGGAAAGAAAACGTAAGTATTTGGAGAGCTGTGTCAGTCATACTTACTATATTTATTTCGATCACTAAGAAAGACCACTTGTCGAAGAGCTAGATTACGAAAATGCATCAATTCGTATAATCCTGGAACCTCTTCGACAGTTTCCAATATCATCTCCAGATGTATAATGGCGTGATCATAACCACTGAGTACAGCTAGGCTTATAACACTATTCCAGTCAAGGTATAATGTTAGAAGCCTAGTGTGGGCCCGGTCGAGCTGCTCTTCAAGAGAGCTCTCCGTAATCACGACATCATAATTCCGGACAAATGGTATTATTGTGGTCAGCTACAAAGACAGAAGTGTTGTTATAAAGGTAGTACGAAGGGAATACATACCGTGAATGGGAGATGTTCCCATGATATTATGCGATGTGCGTAAAAGAGCCCGTACCACCTTGCAACTATCAAACAAGCAGAATTGCTTTGGCACTGTCTCTCGACGCCATCGCACACATGATATTATAAACGGTGGAAAGAACAGTGCGGCCAATAGTCATAGGAATATGGGTATCCCAAAACCAGGAATCGTCAATTCTTTCGTCGTCACTACCGTGCAGATCACCGTCAGCATCATCCCTGCGGTCCTGCACCTCCTGAGCAACGTCGGCGTCATTGTCGTCTAGAACCCTGTCAGAGTCAGCGTTGTCGTTCCGTATGTCATCAGGCACCATTTCCTGTTCACGGTTTTGTACGATCAGGTCTTGAGCGCATTCGTCACGTCTGTATATGTTACGTGTTATAGTGTTCAATATGTCGTTCTCATCGCTGCTCTCTTCCACGATGATTTCGTTGCAGAAGTCTGTCTGGGTAAGTAAGTGCTGCTGGCGGAAAGCGTCATTGTCACAGTCGTCGGAATCGTAGCTGTAGGCAGGGTCTATTACCACGTCAGAGTCGTAGTCACCAATGTTGAGGTATTCGTTGCCACAACGGGAGGAACATAATCCCACAACACTGGAAGATACTACGCTGCAGATATCACTATCAGTATCTGTCGCGTCGATAAGAAAAGGTCTAGTGGTTTGTTCGTCGCGGATAGTGATAACTTCAGCGTTGGTCAAGTGGAGTATTATTGAATCGGCATCCAGGTCGTGCTCCTGCTCAGAATCCAGGGCTACGGTTGTCATCTCATATATTTGATCGTCACTGGTTTGGCAACCCACGGTGATGAGGGGAATAAACCTGAAGGGTGGGAGTTGGTGGCAGGACGGGGAGAGGTGTTGATAATGCAAGCGGGGTAAAGGATTCGGGGTAAATAAATGCGTCAGGCGATGGCGATCGGGGGATCGTATCAACCTGAGGGGTTGGAGTTGGTGGGAGGACGGGGATAGAGGAGTCAACATAAAATACCTCAGGCGACGGTGTGCGAGAAAGCGCATCAACCTGATAAAAATAAAGAAAAAAAAACGTTAGAAGTGTATCAATACCGAAAAAAAAAAAAAGCTAAAATGTAAAAATGGTGGTTTTTACCTGAGGTAATCCAGCGTTGCCATATGATGGGGAAGTTACTTAAGAATAATTCAAGGTTAAATAGTAGTTGGTAGTTATTCGGTACTGTAGAAGCAGTTGTACGAATGATTTCTACTGTTTTCGTTTTGCTAAATATAGCTGTTCCCCTACTAAAAACAACGTTTTTCATGCATTTTTAGAAGACATTTTTTTATTGCCTAGGAGTCCTGCTGCACCGATGCTACAGTACCTGCGCAATCACCGGTGAGGGATATAGTAGCAGTATATTCTCCTCAGAGTATTGAGCCCTACTTCAGCTGCGGAGTTTCTGGAAAACAATTGGTTATAATCCATTGTTTCCTGTCCAAAGCACATAGGGGGATCTACAACGCTGGGTAGAATATGTGTGAGCAGCAACCCTCGATCCCGATTACCCTTCCTATCCAACTCGTACACTACTATACCCCTCAACCTGAGATATCCACATGCCATAATTCCATTCCTGGCGATTGGTTACGTTGCGTCCTCGTTTGCATCGCTGGATATGATTCGTTTGATAACAGTTGTAATTAATCAAATAAAGTAAAGAAAGCAAAGGTGTAAAAAACTAATAGCGTGTTACCAAAGCAATCATAACAAAAGACGTAACACAACTCTTATTTATGTATGTACTTTTTGTTATAGACTTTAACAAAGTGTTTGAATGTGAATGTCTGAAGAAATGTTCTAGAAAGGATTCTCTACTTCAACACCAAAAAACCTCATGTTGGATAAGGATACCACCTTTTGGAGCGCAGGAGGTTGTGTCGCAAAACCATACCACAGGTAGCAGCACGGTGCAATCCGGTACTATCGACAACAACAGAGCAGATTCCTTTGCACAACCCGGACCATCAGGGTTAAACCTCACTATCAACGATGTGAAACACAAGCGTGATAGCGATTCCTTTGCGAATTCAGGGCCATCAGGTTTGAACAGCTCAAGGAAGCGTAAGTTAGATCAACGAAATGACTCTGTACCAAAATAGAGTAACACAAGTGTTGATATTACACTGCACTGATTGTTCAATAGATGTACCGCGGTATGCTTTTCAAGGACACCTGAGAAGCAACAGGCATAAATAAAATGTATGTTTACTCGTTGCTACTGGGGTTGAAGTTATTCGGAATGCGTTTAGACAACGGATTGTTTCGTATAGACTATCCCCAAGCAATACTCACACTGATGTGCAAACGTTTATGGGTGACGTGAAAGTCAATGTTTTGAAACTAATACAAATTCAGTTGAAGAAACACTTCTCTTAAAATGCAATGTTGAGTTATTTGGTTTGTACTTTTTGAACAGTAGAGAAAGCACGGAACTTAAATCCTTTCAGACTAAATATGATATTCTAAGTGTTGGGATGGTGGTGGAAGATTATTTCCAAAGCATAATGGAAATGTTGGATGCCAAACAATCTGAATTTCAGGATAAAGATTCTGGTAAGTGTGAGTCATGAGTAGTAGGGTAGTGCATTATTAATATATGCTGTCTTGTAGGGTGGTCGCTGGTGAATTTCGTATATTTAGAGGTAAAGATGTTGAAATTTTCTCCCACTACGGGTTCATCCTATATGAAATTTCGCATAAACATGCCATATTGAATGTGAAGAATAGTGATAATTGCTGCTTTGCATGGACTATTGTATCAGCTTTAGTGACACCGAAGGGTCTACCACAGCAGACAACTTCTTACCCTGATTTCAGAAGGTTATTCAACTGGAATGGTGTAGAATTTCCTGTTAAGTTGACTAACATTGCAACGTTCGAGTCCAACAATAATATCTCGATCAAAGTTTATGGACTGGAGATACGTATCGTGATGGCCATCGTATCCCTGAGGTAGTGGGTCCTCTCTACTATGCCAGAGTTAAACAACCTATTCATGTTAATTTACTACTACTAGTCAGTAACCAAGCGGATAATCAGCATTATGTATGGATCAAAATTTTTCGTTTACGTAGCAACCAAATAACCCGGCAGAATGGGGCGATACGTTTTTGCGATTCATGTCTTGATTATTTTAGAACACAGGAGCAATTAACCCGTCACCTCTCACAGGACTGCAACTTTGTGTACACAAAATTACCTGCCGTAAAACAAAAAATACAGAACTGGGGAGTTCTATGCCGAAAATATACTTGCGTTTCGGAACTATCAAAAGCATATGTTTCTGCCATTCGTAATATATGCAGATTTTTAAGCGTTATTAGTATCGGTAGATACCGCTGAACCCGATCATGAACAACCGTTTACGATAAAGACGTGTAAACATGAGCCATACTCTTTCAGTTATTATATTAAGTGTGGTGTAAACGATTTGTGGTCCAAATTAGAACTGTATAGGGGGGTTAATGCCGCGGAGATATTTATTACACGACTCGAGAGTGATGTGAAACGGATATATAATGAGCATTTGAAAACTGTTGTTCCAATGTTACCACTAACTGATGAACAACAGGTTATGCGTGAACAAAGTCGATATTGTTATATATGCGACAAGATTTTTATGGATGATCTTACAAATCCAAAAATGCGAGATCATTGTCACCTTACTGGGAGGTATCGTGGTGCGGCACATTCAAATTTTAATTTAAACTATCAGTTACCTACATTTATCCCAGTTTTTTTCCATAATCTCAGTGGTTATGATGTTCACCTGTTTATCAAACAGTTAGCGAGTGAAACTGAAGAAATTAACGTACTTCCTGTTAATAGTGAAAAATATATAACGTTCGGTAAGCACATATTTGTACATGAATTTGCAAACAGTCTCGGTCAGCGGGAAAAAAATTTACAAATTTGCGATTCGTCGATAGTTGTAGGTTTATGGCTGCAGCGTTAGATACGCTATCCCAAAATTTGACGAGCAATGTATAAAGGTAAGACAATATTTTAGTGATAGAATGATTTCACTTTAGTTAGAAAGAAAGGTAGTTTCCCCTATGCGTACGTAGACAGTTTTCTAGTAAATTGGATGATGGCACGGTACCTTCCTATGAAAAATTCTATGATAAAATGCGTGATGCAAATATTTCCGATGACCACTATTGTCGCGTCCTACAGGTATGGGATCACTTTAAGTGTAATACACTCGGTGATTATGCTGATGTATATTTAAAATCAGACGTACTGCTATTGGCTGACGTATTCGAAAACTTTAGGCGGCTCTGTCTGGGCGTGTATGGATTAGAACCGGCACAGTATGTTACTCTACCCGGATTAGCGTGGGATGCTATGTTGAAATGTACTGAAGTAGAGCTAGAATTATTAACTGATATGGCTATATACCACTTTTTCAAGAAAGGTATTCGTGCTGGAGTGAGTACTTGTATCAAGTGGAGAAGCATTGCTAACAACGAGTTTGTTCCAAATTATGATCCTAATAGTCCTAAAGTTTTTTTTACAGTATTTGGATGCCACGAACTTGTACGGATGGAGTATGCGGCAATACCTTCCACACAATGGGTTTATGTGGTTAACTCAAGAGGAAATAACAAAATTTGATGTACTGAAGATTACTGATGAAGACAATGTTGGGTATGTACTAGAGGTAGATATACACTATCCACACCACCTGTATGATGAACACAATGAGTACCCTTTTTACCCTGATATGATTTGAGCACCAACTTCCAAGGAGAGTTAATTCATGTGATAACACCAATGTTATACATTACCGATATTTAAAACAATGTATAGAGCATGGTTTAATTGTTACTCATATTCATAGGGTTTTACGCTTTCGTCAAAGTCCATGGCTAGTACTATACATAGATCTTAACACAGCTCTCCGAAATCAAGCAAAGAACAAATTCGAAAAGATCTATTTAAATGTATGAACAATGGTGTATTTGGTAAAACAATGGATAATGTCGACAAAAGAAGAGTTATCAAGTTATTAAGGCATTGGTAAAATAACGGTCGTCGTGTGGTCTAGCACGGTACGTCGCAAAACCACAATTTAAAAATTTTATTCAACCCACAAACAACTTATTTGCCGTGGAACTGGCGAAACAGGTCGTTACGTATGACAAACCCGTATATGTCGGATTTAGTATTTTGGATCTTTCAAATATTATAATGTATCGTTTTTTTACGATATCTTGCGCAGTCATTACGGTAATAATTTAACGTTGCTCTATACAGACACAGAATCTTTAATTGTCGAATGGACATTCAACGTATTCTCGAATGGGGAAGCAATAATCTAGTTAAATTTAATACTAACAAAACTCAGTGTTGCCTTGTGTCCGCTAAAAAAGATCGATCATTTCCTGTTGTAAGTATGAATGGCTCAGTTCTTAAGTTTTCAGACTCTATTACTCTGTTGGGTGTGACTCTATCTACAAATCTCTCATGGGTTGACCATCTTCTGTCAGCTACCAAGACAGCTGTTCGTAAAATAGGCTTTTTGTACAGATCTAAGCAGTACTTTACCTCTCGACAACTCCTTCTGCTGTATAAGGTCTAAATTCGGCCTCGTCTGGAATATAATTCTCACCTCTGGGTTAGTGCTCCCCAATACGCTCTCGATATTGTTGATCATATTCAAAAGAGAGCGATTAGGCTTATAAATGACCCGTCCTTAACTTCTCACATACAGTCCCTTGAGCACAGAAGGATGGTTTCAGTTCTTTCTTTGTATTATCGTTATTACAACGGCTATTGTGCTGCTGAATTATATTCTTTGATACCATCTCGGGCTATCTTTGCGAGAAAGGCTCGGTTCGCTCATTCACATCATCAGTATGCAGTACAAATCTCCACTTGTCGTACCAAACGGGCGTAATCCACCTTTTTCTACACGGCTTCTAAACTCTGGAATTATCTCCCTACTTCCTGCTTTCCTCTCACTTGTGATATGAGAAAATTTAAGGTAGCTGTTCATAGGCATCTATTGGCAATTTATTATCCCTCTATCCATCCTCCTAAGTGTTCTTGAGTGCTTTAGCACGATAGGCCTAATTTAGCCTGTTCAGGTCCACAATCATAAAAAAAAGATAACTGATGATGTGTATGCCCATATGCGGAGTAATGTTGATGAATATGGCACATCTAACTTTCAAAACGGTCTACATGGTATTACAACGAATACATCCGTCGTCGGAAGAATGAAAGATGAGTATGCAGGGAAAGCGATCCAATATTTATGGTGCTGGATCATAATCATACTGTTTAAAGCTTGCTGACAACGAAATCGTTAAGAAAGCTAAAGGCGTTAAGAAAGTTGTTATTCAAAATGTTGACGGAGGTAGACACACAGACACAGACACACAGACACACAGACACACTGACACACAGACACACAGACACACAGACACACAGACACACAGACACACAGACACACAGACACACAGACACACATGCACACAGACACACAGACACACAGACACACAGACACACAGACACACAGACACACGACACACAGACACACAGACACACAGACATGCAGACACGCAGACACGCAGACACGCAGACACGCAGACACGCAGACACACAGACACACAGACACACAGACACACAGACACACAGACACACAGACACACAAACACACAGACACAGACACATGGACACACAGACACGCAGACACACAGACACACACACACAGACACACAGACACACAGACTGACAGACTCAGACACATACACACAGACACACAGACACACAGACACACAGACACACAGACACACAGACACACAGACACACAGACAGACAGACAGACAGACAGACACATAGACACACAGACACACAGACATACAGACACACAGACACACAGACACACAGACACACAGACACACAGACACACAGACACACAGACACACAGACACACAGACACACAGACACACAGACACACAGACACACAGACACACAGACACACAGACACACAGACACACAGACACACAGGCACACAGACACACAGACACACAGACACACAGACACACAGACACACAGACACACAGACACACAGAGACACAGACACACAGACATACAGACACACAGACTCACAGGCATACAGACATACATACACACAGTCATACAGACACACCCAACCCACATATTCAATCAAGGTCTGTTGTGTACCACCGGTGGGTTACATGTGTGTTTTTTCGCAATCTTGTTGAAATGACATATTTATTAGATAACCCGAGGCAGATCAATGAGTCATACTTATTATGTAATGACTAAAACGTGGAAAGGCGAAATTGCATTTCTGTTTCCGTCTTTGCATTTTACTTTATTTTTTGGTGTTATATTAGCACACATTTGTTCACGTGTTTGTATGATTAGGTGCTTGCATACTTGTTTCCATATTAATCCCTTGCTTAGTTTCTATGATTTGCACGTTTGGTTTGTTGCCTTTTGCATGTTATATCCTCTCTGTCATGTTTTGTTGCTTGTTTCGTGCAAGCTAAGTATATTTGGGGGTTTGTTGGCTAGTGTGTTAGTTTTGGAGGTGCATGTTTGCATTTTTACTTGTATACGCGTTTCTGTTTACATGGTTTACTTGGTTGATAGTTTCTCTATTAGCATATCTGGAGGTTTACGCATTTGGGTGTTTACTGTGTTTACTTGCTCGCTACTAGAATTTAGCATGTTTCAGATTCTTTGGAAATTTTTGCTTCTTATTGACGGTTTTAGAGAAAATTAATTATTTAATTTCTTTTAATGTCCACTTTGAAGGTAGGAAGGTCTCATTTTGTTCCACACCAGATATTTAATATTCGCACATGGTATGTGTAGCGCAATTCAAATTAGTATAAACTTATATTTGTCTCATTTTCTCTTCTTTCACTGAATAATTAGTATACAATTTGGAACACGGGATGTCCTCCTTTACCATGATGAGTTCGCTATCCACGTAGTGTGTATAACGTTGCATTTTATATATAAGTTTTTTATTGGGTCAAGTTATAGTTTAAGCTGAAATATTATATATAATTATAACAAATAGGATAATATGGGTACCAAAGCATTTTTGTGTCCGTCTGTAAAGAGAAAAAACTCCATATCCGTCTAGAAATCTGAGCATTAAAGCCATGTCACCAATAAAAAATTATGAGTTTATCAAAATGGCTCATTACATGCTTGTGTACTTGTTGAGTAACTTCCTAACTACTAAATTATCTACAAGATGGCGGTGCAAACTGTGCGTTAACATCTAATTATACTACAAGATCGTGTCGCAAACTTTATGCAAACATCTAATTGAACTACAATATTAGGCTAGGGGCTGTTAAATTGTACCACAAGATGTATTAGTTGCGCGCTGGCTTATATTTATACTACAAGAGGGCGCTGGATTTACTTGTAACCAAAATAAAGAAACACGAAATTGACCCATTAAGAGAAAGCGTTAAAAAAAGGGAGACTTCAGATGTTGAAACCTCCTTCCAAATATAGGTCCAAGATGTAAGTGTGGCCCCCTGAAGTTGGAAAAAAGAACTCTGGTAAGGCCATAGCTGTTAAAATCTGGTGTCACAGCTGTAAGGAATCCTAGCGAAACCCATGCTATCGAAAATTGGCGATCCGACAAAGAGATTACAAAGCCAGCTAGAGGAAAGCCTAAAAGGCACGGAGATAAAGAAATATTCGAGGAGAGGCTGGAATCAAAAGCCCAAGGCAATAAAAGATAATTTTTGACTCATTAAAAGACAGTTAAAAAACTCACTAAATGGAAAAACCCATGTCCCTAAAATAGCAACTGCGGTCATTAGTAAACAATTATCGAGCAGTTATACTCTCTAAGGTAGTGCGCTTCTACTCAAGACCAATATTTTGAGAGCATAGTTGATGACGATGGTCTGACTATTTTGTCATTAGGGAAAGTTGTTGGAGTTGAGGAGCACAACTTGATACTCCTTTAAAATTTTGAGAACGTAAAAACGTCTGTGACCAAAAACATTCTGTAACTTTGTGCATTTTCGAAACATATTTCGATGGCTTCTGGTTGTACTGGATTAGCACAATTGATGTGCAAAATTCGTGTATTTGTTACGGCTCAAAAATTATAAGGATATGGAAATGGTGAAATAAATTAAGGTTAAAACCAAAACCAAATGTTTGGGTGCTCAGTTGACTGTGATAGTCTGACATAATTTTGCCATTAGGGAAAGTTATTTGGTTGTATTATCACAACTTAGTGCAACTTTAAAAATTTTGAAAAAGTTAAAAAAAATTGTTTGGCAAAAATCATTTCACAGTTTTTCTTGCAAGTCATGCAATTTTTGAAACATTTCTCGATGATTTCTGGTTGTACTGAATTAGAACAACCCATTACATCCCGCAGAACTCGTTTATCTGTTACAGCGCAAAAATTATAGCGATATTAAAACGGTGATAAATAAAAAATAACCCCAAGACCAAATTTTTGGGTGTACAATTGATTACGATGGTCTGACATAATTTTTCCATTAGGAAAAGTCGGACTACTTGACACAACTTTCAAAATTTCGAGAATATAAAAAAGTCTTTTGCCCAACAGTGCAAATTTTTTGGAAATTTTGTCTGTCTCGGTGGTTTCAGTTTGAACTCGATTAGCACAAATCAGTCCAGCTTGCAGAATTCATTTATCTGTGATGGTTTAGAAGTTATGATTGAACAAAAATTTCTTAAAACCAAAGTATTTGAATGTTTCTTCCCATTGAACGGAAAGTAAGAATGTTTGACTTTGACGTTGACTAGTAGCCGAAGGTACACTCAGCACAATTTTATTTTTGTTAAACGAAATAGCGGTGCTGGCAAAAACTGATTTTTTAATTTGCCGCTTTGTTTTTTAAGATAGGCAATTGGTTTTTGAACCAAAACGTAGCACACACCTAGCGCAATTTATTTTTTTGCGGAATTACAAAATGTATAACCAGAAATCAACGAGATATGTTTTCGAAATTTTGGGAATCTTGTTGTACTAGTCAAGCCCAAAAACTTTCTCTAATGACAAAACTTTCAGACCCTCGTAGTCAACTGTGCTCCCAAAACTGTTGAGATTGTGTCTTTACGGCACAACTTTTAGTAGTCGAATTTACAGGTTGTCCCATTTTCGTATGTTTTACGGGGTATCTCGCTTATTTTTTAGGTTAGAACCTTGCCGTTTTCGCGACACCGTGCTATTTTTTAATGAAACCAAAGATGCACTAATCAAATTTGGCATAGCCATCTTAGTTTGTGTGCTACAGGGTGATTTTGGAAAAATTGCATTTTCAGTCATCCCTGTAACTCTGTTATTGTCAGACATATTAAAAAAGTAAAAACTGATATTTGTAGATTTTTTTACGTAGAATCCAGTGGCGTACTCAGATTTTCTTTAGAAGTCACAGTTGTTGAGATATTGACATAACCTTTTTTTTATGGGACACCCTAGATTTTTTAAATCTTTTTCCCCTTGCCAAGAGCTTTTCAAAAATATAGCATAGTCTATATTTATTTTTATAAATAACGTGACAAAATGATTTTTTTCTATAATTTACATTGATAATAGTGGATAGCCGTGGGTAACCTACCATGGTAACGCAAAAACAAAATAATTAACGTTCTGCCATTACTTAGGTATTTGATTTTTGAAGTTTCTGCTTCTCTCAAATTATTCCTGGTTACATTTTCCCAAATTTAGTGCTGATATTTGATGCTGAACGTAGATTGGAGTTCTGCAATTGGTTTATAAATATGAAAAAAAATAATTTGGTCAGACGAGGCACATTTCACAAGTTCGGGAATTCTTAATAGACACAACTCGCGGTTTTGGAGTCAAGAAAACACCCACGTGATTTTTCCTAGAGAGCGTCAAGGCAAGTTCGAATTTAATGTCTACTGCTTTATTTTTAACCGAAAAATAGTTTACAAGATTTATGAAGAAAACCTAAACTCTAATGGGTACATACAAATTCTACAAGAAAAAACTATGAACATTTTAGAAGATATTCCACTGGCTCAACTGAACGATATATTCTTCCAGCAGGATGGGGCTCCAGCCCACAATGCTAGAATAATACAAAACTGGCTAAATGAACGTTTCCCCAGGACATGGATTGGAACAAATGGACCTGTTCGATGGCCACCACGATCACCGGATCACTCGGTTTTGGATTTTTTTGTGGGGGTATTTAAAGAATAAAATTTATTCAAGGCAATATGCCAACATGCAACAATTAAAAATTGCAACGGAAAATGCTTTTGCAGAATTACGAAGACAATCATTTATTTTGGAAAATGCTATTAAAAGAATTTATAAACTTTGTGAAACTTGTAGGAGACATAATGGTCTGCAATTTGAACAATATTTGTGATTAATTAATTATTTTGTTTTTTATCAATGTAAATTATAGAAAAAAATCATTTTGTCACGTTATTTATAAAAATAAATATAGACTATGCTATATTTTTGAAAAGCTCTTGGCAAGGGGAAAAAGATTTAAAAAAAATATCTAGGGCGCCCCATTAAAAAAAAAGTAGGTTATGTCAATATCTCAAAAACTCTGACCTCTAAAGAAAATCTGAGTATCGTCACTGGATTCTACGTAAAAAATCTACAATTATTAGTTTTTACTTTTTTAATAAGTCTGACAATAATAAAGTTACAGGGGATGACTGAAAATGCAATTTTTCCAAAATCACCCTGTAGCACAAAAACTAAGATGGCTATGGCAAATTTGATTATTGCATCTTTGGTTTCATTAAAAAGTAGCGCGGTGTCGCGAAAACCCCAAGGTTCTAACCTAAAAAATAGGCGAGATACCCCGTAAAACATACGAAAATAGGACAACCTGTACACTCAACACAATTTTTTTTAACGAAATGGTGGTGCAGGCAAAAAAAATTATTCTTTAATTTGCCGTTTTGTTTTTTGGGACAGGCGATTCGTTTTTGGAGCACAACGTGGCACACACCTAGCCCAACTTAACACAAATTGTGTTTTCGCGGAAATGCATAATGGCGGTGTTAACTTTAACAGAAGTCAAACTTGCTTCTTGACATTTTCGCAAATTTAAAATCACTTACAACCAAATTCAAACCAAGCTCTAATTAAAAACAAGTTGAATGGACATGTAGTAATCTTTGTTTTGGAATTTTTATAGTAAAACTACATTTGATAGTACTTCAAATACCTGTACATTATTATTATAGCAGGCTAATTTTTTGTAGTTTTACAATTTTATCAATTAGTTTAACATTTTAATTACTATCAAGCATTTTATTCTTTACTACTTTTCTAGAAATGTATAAAATGGATATAATTCATATTAAGACACCATTAAAAAATACCATTTTTTTATTTATTTATTTATTTATATTAAATAATACTTCAATAATAAAAAAACCAAACAAATATTTTTGGTACATTTAATAAGTCGAAAAAATAACATCAATATTCAGTATCACCACCATCTTCTGTGTAATGTTCTTCATCACTCTTGTCAGCATCGGATTTGTAAGCTGAATTTTCATCCTCGTTTCCCTGAGATTCATAATTACCAGACTCCCGTTCTGTTTTAAAAATAAAAATATTTAGATTTAGGATATATAAACATTACATAATATTTAATTTATCTAAAAGCAAAGCTTTTGGTTATTCTCTCTGTGTACCTACATTACATAAATTAAACAACCAGACCAAAGCTAACATTCATTTTACATTTAAGCTGAATGAACATTCATTGTAAAAAGTAAGCCATATTTATCATACGCACATAGCAATAACCGAGTATCTTGTTAGTCTTGAGAATAACGAAAAAGGCTATTTTTCACTATGTTGCTCATCAGTTCTTACCAATTCCAATATTTCCGTTGTGTCACGTACTTTCAAGGATTGATAAATGTAAATTCGATAAATAATCAGCAATGATTTATATGTGACTAAATTGATCAAATTTATTTGATATCTTTATGTTTGTTTTCCAATCTAAGTCAGACGTTATTCGCCTTCATAAGATTCTCTTACCAGATCAACTGGAATAAGAAATTTTCTTTTAATAATTTACTCTTTAGCACAGTTTTCATTGAAAACGGCTGTAATATTGAGATTATAGTCTAGAAATATGTTTATTTAATTAATTTTTTTAAAAACATCTCACTATGCTATCGGAACTACTAATATTTGAAGTGGGTCAGTTTTAAACAAAACGTTGTTTATTACCTCATCACTATAGTGTTTATTTCATTGTGAACTGAGGAGGAAAACGAAACAAGAACAAAAATATAAAATAAATATAATTTAATGGATTTAAGTGAAATTGAATTTATTATGAGAGATGTAAAAGTAAAAGTATTACATAATGGCAAATTAAAGTGACGGTAGTGCTGTCTATGCAATGTTTCTCATTGTAAACGCGGTATACTCCCAAGATAACGAGGGGGACAAATGGCACTCTTGGAAACGGTAAGAGATACAGATTTGGTTAAATAGGAGGCTTAAGAAAATGGAGTTTAGAAATCCCTGAATAAATTTTGGCTCTTAAGTTATTTTGAAAAAATTTTATTTTTACATTTTACAAATTAATTTTTTCTGACGTTAATATTTAATGGACCAAAACCAATCAACCATCAACTTTTAGTTCCCTTTAAAATGGCATTATTAGTTTTTTAATCCGACGTTTTGTCTTTGCGAACCATCATCAACTACATTTTTTTAAATACGCCCAGGTATTCTAATATCAGGTTATTAAATTTCCTTTTATATGTATAACTTATTATGGCTGAATTACGTTTTGGTATTTTTTCGGCCTTAAACAAGAAAATTCCTATTACGGACCTGTACATATTTTTTTTTATTTTTTGCGATTCAATAATTACCTGTATCTATTAACTGTTTATATTATTTAAGTATTATTATTTAAGTTATTAAGTATTTAATAGTGGTAGTACACCGGCACCATCCCCACCACTTTTTTTACGTCACAAGCCCCACCCCCTGGGACACATTGGCCGCCATTTTTTATATGCCCACGTGGGGATGGTATTTATCACCTCTTTTTTTATGGCTTCTTTTCGGGGGCCATTTTTAACCCTTGATGGAATTTTCACCCTAATTAGAGCCCTTTTGGTTGTGTTAAGAACCTTTTTCTCAGTTCACTCCTTTTTTTTAATGGTTTCTTTTCGAGGGCCATTTCCAGCTCCTCGATAGAATTTTCACCTTAATTAGAGCCGTTTTGGTTGTGTTAAGAATCTTTTTTATGGCTTCTTTTCGGTGATCATTTTCAACCCCTTGATGGAATTTTCACCCTAATTAGAGCCCTTTTGGTTGTGTAAAGAACCTTTTTTATTGCTTCTTTACGGTGGTCATTTTCATCTCCTTGATGGAATTTTCACCCTAATTAGGGCCCTTTTGGATTCAGCCCCTGGAAGGTAGACAAATGCGTGCGCATACAATGTTCTAATAAGGGGCCCTAATGCTACCTCATAAGACAACTATAAGAACTTGTGTTAGGTCTGCACCCTCTTTTCATAGCCCTTAGACATTATAATTATATAAATATATATATATATATATATATATATATATATATATATATATATATCAAACTATTATTGTTAATGCACGATGCACGTGTTGGTTTTAGTAAATATTTAAAAGACAGCAACAAATAAGATTACTTTGATGTTAAAAGATAAGCACGATAAAGCAGGGTAGAATATACCTGTGATTACAGATTTTTTTTCACCTAGTATTTAAGTTGTGATCATAACAGAATACTCTTTAGTGTCGATTAGCGTTCCGAGATGGAAGGTCAGCATCCCTTTTCTGCAATAGTAGCGGGGTCATCGGGG
This sequence comes from Vesta saturnalis, assembly GCA_036346205.1. Lineage (NCBI taxonomy): Eukaryota > Metazoa > Arthropoda > Insecta > Coleoptera > Lampyridae > Vesta > Vesta saturnalis. The sequence continues at coordinate 20,251 of JARFJB010001265.1, forward strand.
TGTGGGAAATCGTATTTTATCGTTGATTTTCTAAAAAATATCGAAACTGTCTGCGATTTTGAAACAATGATCTGGTTTTACGGCGAATGGCAGCCATTATTCAAAGATTTCTCAGTGGAATTTCAAAAAGGGTTACGTGATATGGCACAGTTTGACGGCGAAAAACCGGTCTTAATAATAATTAACTATCTAATGCGCGAGACTATCGGTTCGGTGGTTGATATTTTTACAAAGGGTGTTTTTCTTAATGCAAAACATATTTCATCAAGGACGTGGACAGCGAGATATCTCTCTCAACGCTCATTACATAGTCTTGTTTAAGAACCCACGTGACAGGGCACAGATACAGCATTTAGCAAGGCAGATTTCACCTGACAACACGAAATTTCTAGAGGCTACTTCTAATTCGGACGATTTCAAATAGAATACACCGGATGTGCTACGCTATAGAACAAACATATTCGGGGCTCAAGGTATTTGCCAGTATATATTGCGAAAAAAGCCTCACAGTCATAAAGATCATCATATATGATGGTTGATGCTTTAATCGAAAACACCGATACCTGCGCGCATTAGCCAGATTAAGTAAAAGTCAGCGTGACGCTTTAATGAAATGTCTGGATAGTAATCAGGTGGAATGCATATGCGAATGTGCACATAACATTTTAAAAGTTCGTATACCTCTGTCAGCTGATCAAAAGCAGCGACTCTCTCAACATAAGCACACTTTAAGGCGACTGGGACAGAGAGGTGAATCTATAAAAAAGAAGAAACAGTTTCTCGTACAGAAAGGCGGCGCATTTCTGCCGCTCCTGTTAGGACCATTACTTGGCGGAATTCTGGGTAATTTGTTTCAATAACCATGGACCACAATCCAAAAAAGATGATTATTCTACCTATGGATTTTATACAGCGTTTCAAAGCGCCATATGTCACGCCATATTAACGCAGTTGGGTAACGACATGGATAAAGTTTTAAAAACCAAAATGACCGACCATGACAAATGGCAGTAGTACAATCAGGTTCTTCAAATTTATCTACACTTTTCCAATCAGTTACGTTACGTCAAGTATAACAATCACCGGTGATGATGATATTAGAGATTTCCCAAAACACAGAGGTCTGACAAACGACGAGATAGTATCAACTCTGCCTGTTTCATACAGGAAGAAAGGCACTGACTTCTTGCGTATACTGAATGCGGCTGGTGATGTATTTGCTAAATGCTGTATCTGTGCCCTGTCACGTGGGTTCTTAAACAAGATTATGTAATGCGCTTTGAGAGATATATCTCGCTGTCCACGTCCTTGATGAAATATGTTTTGCGTTAAGAAAAACAGGCTTAGATTTCTATGATGATAACCTTTTGTAAGAATATCAACCACCCAACCGATAGTCTCGCTCATTAGATCGTCAATTATTATTAATACCGGTTTTTCACCGTCAAACTGTTCCATATCAGGTAATCCTTTCTGAAATTCTACTGAGAGATCTTTGAATAATGGCTGCCATTCGCCGTAAAACCAGATAATTTTTCCAAAAGCTGTATCGCAGACAGTTTCGATATTTTTTAGAAAATCAAAGATAAAATACGATTTCCTACACCCCGATGGTCCTACTACTTTTGCAGAAAAGGGATGCTTAAACTGACCTTCCATTTCGAAACGCTAATCGATACTAAAGAGCATTCTGTTATCAGCACAACTTAAATACTAGGTGAAAAAAAATCTGAAATCACAGGTATATTCTACCCTACTTTATCGTGCATTAGGGCCCCTTATTAGAACATTGTATTCGCACGCATTTGTCTACCTTCCAGGGGCTGAACTGCGAAAAAGGCTCTTAATACAACCAAATTCTAATCCTAATCCTAATTAGGGTGAAAATTCCATCAAGGGGTTAAAAATGACCACGAAAAGAAGCCATAAAAAAGGTTCTTAAAACAACCAAAAGGGCTCTAATTAGGGTGAAACTTCCATCAAGGGATGAAAATGGCCCCCGAAAAGAAGCCATAGAAAAAGGAGTGAACTAACAGAAAGGTTCTAAACGGAACAATGGCCTCCGAAAAGAAGCCATAAAAAAAGGGGTGAAAAATACGATCCCCACGTGGGCATATAAAAAATTACGGCCAAGGTGTTCCAGGGGGCGGGGCTTGTGACGTAACAAAAATTGGTGGGGATGGTGCCGGTGTACTACTAATAGTAATCCAATGACTAAATTGATGTACTAATTTAATAAAAAAAGGATCGTGTCAAAGTAAATTAACAGGACGCCCAAAAAACAAAAAAAACAACAGGTAGATATGAAGAAAACAATTAAATCTAAATCATATGGTCCAACATATTTCCATTGTTTTGAAAACAGATATAGAACCGTTTCACTGCAGATTCTAAAACCCTGTGGTAATACTAACATCCTTAGTTTTGTTCGGTTTTAAAATTTTGTTTGTATACATAGTTTTTGAGAAAAAATCAAGCAGGGTTACATCTGGAGAACGTGTTGACCAGGGTGTCTCTGAATGGGTACCAATGACTTCCCCTGAGAATCGTACTGTAATATACTCTCTAAATCTTCTGGAATTATGTGGAGAACCCCATCTAGCTGTATCCAACAAACGCGAACTTTCACCAGAGGCATATTATCGAGAGCACCCTCTAAATCATTTTCTAGGAAATAAAGGTAACGCTCTGTTGATGTCTTGGTGTTTTATTTAAAGGTGGATTAGTTTTGGACCAACAATGAACATTTCCTTTATTAAAAATTTCACGCCACGCTCTCATCAGACCATGTTATTTGATATGGAAAATTCATATTCTCCTGGCATTTTCTTGTATACCATTCACAGGATAAGCAACGTCTTTCTAGATCACTCTGTATAAATCCTTGGCACATTCTGCACTTGTATGGATGAAATGTTTGTTTTTTTTTTAATAAAATGTGCCGTCGATTTTGGTATATCTACGTTTTGTTCAATTCACTGGCTTGATATACTAGGATTTTTAGTGACAGCTAACAAAACTTTGTGTGCTAAAGATCCTTTTATTTGGCTGTTTCCTTTCGGGGTACTTCTCTAAATACATACGCACCGCAATAGAACAATGAAATGAAACATGCCACTTTTTTTCATTAGAAAACAAAATTAATAAGAAAAGTGACCAATTATTCCACAGTAAACTAAGGTTTCAAATAACCAACGTGACTGTCAAGCCAAATGTATGATACGCCTTTATCACATTGTTTTCCAGAGTATGCTTTTGTCTAATTAGGAACGGAAAATAATTTTAAAACAAATAGTATGGTCTGATAAAAGTAGGGTTTCGAATGATATTTTCAATAGACGAAATGCCTATTAAACGATCGTTTAAAGAAAAAGCCGATTTGGATGTAATATGTGGACTGATATTTACGGCACGATTGCAGGGCCGTTCTTTACCATTACAATGCACTTTGATATGATCCTTGTTTTTTTTATTAAATTGGTACACCAATTTAGTCATTAGATTGCTAGTAAATACTGAAATGATATAAACTGTTAATATAGCTTATTATTTCTTAAAAAATAAAAAAACTATGTACAGGCTCGTAATAGGAATATTCCTGGTTAAGGCCGAAAAAAGACCAAACCGCAATTAAACTATAATAAACTATAATCATTGGATTCGGAATAAAAAGGACTTTAATAAGCTGATATCAGAACACCAGGACTGTATTTAAAAAAATGAAGTTGACGGTGGTTCCGCAAAAACAAAACGTTAAATTAAAAAACTAATAATGCCACCTTAAAGGGAATTAAAAGGAATTGTCATCGGTTTTGATCTAGATCAAATATTAACGCCAGAAAAAAATAACTTAAGAACCAAACATTTTTTCAAGGATTTCTTAACGCCATTTTCTTACGCCTTTCATTACACAACTTTTCTCCATTTAACCAAATCTGCATGTCTTACGGTTTCCAAGATCGCCATGGTGGCCCTCATTATCTTGGACACAGGTCATACTCCATTCCATCTTATTCCGTATTAGAGTAGGTCATGATATTTTTTCTCTAGAGAGATTCCTAATTGTCAAGATGACAAAAACTCAATTTGACGCCGTCCTATCAAAAGTAATCGTGCTGGGATGCCTTCTTAAGTAACGTATTTGATGATCAAGTATCTCGGAAAGATCTGCAACGACTAATTTGGATATTTAATTCAAAAAATGAATATTTTACTTTGGAGAAATTGTATCATCTGGTCAAACCAGATTTTGACATTATTTAGAATTTTGAAATTAATGGGTAGCAAACACAAACGTGTCAATGGATAGAAAACTTTATGTGAAATGAAACACGCCGTTATAGCCTAAATTAAGTTTCTGAGAAAATTTCTGCAGTTTCAAAGTTCAGTCCAAAATGTCATATTTGCGTATCTGTACGAATTGTGGACTTATCAAAATGGTTGTAGCACATTGTGGATATCTCAGTGATTCAACTCTCCAGAGATTATATCGATTTATCGGACCTTTTGGGGTACGAGTTTCGTAAAGGGATTGCGTTTTATCAAGTGCGCCCTATTAATGAATTAATTAACGCTTATTCCCGAATAATAGTTGTTGTAGAAGCACACCAGCCATGGCGTGTAACATCAGCCAGTCTTAACAGACGAAGGACTCATTGTAAATAAATATACCTAATTACAGTGATACGTGTAAATAACACTAGGTGCAATAGTTAATGTCACCAGGACTCTGAGTTGTCGGATACCGTGTCAGTTCTGTGTATATAAATGTTATAACTTCGTTAAACAACCACTTAAGAACATTACGTCAATGAATTTGCTATGTGGGAATTGTTCCTATGATTGCCGAATAAGAGTTTCCATCGAGAACATCGCTATGGAGGCTAACTACATCCAGGTGGATTTTCGCTGCATGCGGGAAGAGAAAGTTTAAGACAAAATACCCAGAAGGTAATCTGCTGTTGTCTACTTATTGTGCTTGTGTTTTTTTTTTTTGTAATTGACGTTTATTCACCAAAATTATAGGGATATAAACGGATGAACATAGTTGTTTTGCTTTTGAATGTTTCTGTCCATTAACGTTTTTTTAACAAACTGCTTTCATCTGCGCATTGACGATTTATGATTGATTATTTGTACGCAAATTATAGATCCAAAATTTCACGTTACAAATGTGTTAACGTTGGAATGATAAGAATTGATTTCAGGTATTGTTCCGAGATTTAAAAGAATCTATACACTGATAACCAGTGGCGTATACAAGGGGGGGGTTTGGGGGTTCAAACCCCTCCCTTGTGTTATGTAAATATGTTTTGTTCGAGTTAATATTATGTTTACATTCTATTCAAAATAAATTATTTCGAAATAGTTATGAAAATAATTGTTTGTTTAACATTTACAAACTGGAGTTATCCTTTCGCTCCAAACTAAGTTCCTATGTCTATTACCCCTTCCACATTAGATTTAAAACTTAAAATCCCAGGAAGCACTGAAATTTAATTTTGAAGGGTGATTTAAACAACCTGTTCCGCGCCTTCGTTGCGAATATCCAACCCCCCCCCCCCCCACGACGACATTCTGAATACGCTAGTGCTGATAACATAAAATTACTTTGAGATTAGAGGAAATGAACTTACAAGCTTAGTTCCGAATGAATTTATGAGCACTATTTCGTGATTCCTTCCCCGAATAGCGAAACCTATTAAAACGGAAATTGGTGTTTTAAGATTCAAGTAAAATATAATTTAAGCCAAGGTTAATCTTATTTAGTAAATGTTGTTTGTTATGAAAGTGACCTAATGGCAAATTACTGATCTGAAGTGACTCACTGATTTACATTTAATTTTGTAAGATATAGGGCATTCATATAACATAACGAATTTAGAGAATTTTTAATAGCTGTTGGTTAACTTTGAGTTTATTTATATTTTGAGTTACAGTGAAGGTAAAATTCTGGTAGATAACTAGTTTTCTGTTGTGGATATCTTGCTTTACCATACCATACAGACCGAGCTGGTAGCGTAGTAGTGACACGACCTGCTTAGCATTCGGGAGGTAATGGGTTCGATTCCCGTTACCGTCTACCTTGTATGAGGTTTTTTCAGGGGGTTTTCCTCATACACATGTAACGACATGGTCACTGCATATATGCAAACCATGTGCGGCTACTTAGGCGAATGCTGGGGTAGTATTTTCCCCCTCAGAACCCTAACTCCGTTCCTTCCGATCCTATCCTGACCACACGCATCCTTAATCCCACCATACATATATACGTAATGTATGTATGTATGCTGGGAATCCATGATTGTGGCTGAAGGAGCTTGGAAAGCTCGAGCAGCCCGCCCTCCCCCTCGGGGAGGGAATGAAATACGTGGCCTTTTCCTTTTTTTTCCATACCATACCATATTTAGTGTTTGTTTTTGCGTACTTTGTTTAAATGCGTTGGGGTTTAGTGTAACGTAAAGATAGGTTACGCCTTATTACCTTGCAGGTGTGTGATTATTTTGAAGATTTGTTTTATACATAGAGTCCCGTACTACCATTAACGTGCACCTAGAGAAAAGCTCGCCTCGGGTAAATGAGAATCTGTCTGTTTGGCTGACTATATGTGTACGTGTGCTCATGTGTATTTTTCCGAATTCGATTTAATAACAGGCTGGCGTCCTTTACACAACTATCCAGACTGTGGTTCACCCGATTTACAGTTTTTGGGTAAAACGACAACCCACTCTATATATATATATATATATATATATATATATATATATATATATATATATATAAATTCTGACAAGCCTTAATTATCTGTTACGTCCCGTGTTAATTCCGTTTTCACCTGTAACAAATTTCATTGTGAGCTTTCTTTTATGAAGTCTAAATGTCTATACACATTCATGCAAGAAATAGTCCTATTATTGGCTGATCAAATATTTAGATTATATCAAGTAGCTGTCAACGAGGAATGTCAATTTCTTGTCCATCCTAAAGATGCGAAATAAGTTCGTTTCAATATATTGTGGATTTTCTTTAACACATTTAGTTTTATTTCAATCTATTTTGGGTATCAATAATTTGCACATTTACTATTTTGATTTTGCAGGATTTAATGAAAATTAAAATTAGAACTTTTAAGTAAGGATTTGTACGTATGAACTTTATATTTAAACCAATTGTTCAAAATATTTTACTTATAATATGGATTTGTTAATAGAACTTTTATGGGTATTATTTTGATACTGATTATAATTTGTGTGCATTCCGCCCAACTCACAGTGTTAAAGTTATTTAACGAATCAGAAAATTTATTTATGATATTCTTTTATTTTGTTTGTGATTTCAGGATTATACATTTAGTGCAGATATTGAAAACTAACACTAAAAATTTAGGTTTGTGGACATACAGGTTTTTTGATAGATTCAACGTCAAGATACTTTTTTGTAAATAATAATGTTAAGAACTCTATAATAGAATAAAAAACGAAACTTTAGCTCTATAGAACAAATCTTTTCGTAACGCCTTTCAAGAATCTCATCTGTTTCCTTCACTTCTTCATTTTCAACAAAAATAAAAGTCACTCTCGAGATATTCTTTTGACAGTAGTCAAACATGTCTGGAATATTTAAAATTGGATTATTAGGTCGCTGGAGGTTTGCCTTGGCAACTAGACTTTTAAATCCGTCTCGCAAGGACATTTTCTGAGATCTTGCGAACAAGTGTTTTTTTTTATGTTATTCAGGCGACCCATCAGAAAAATATATAGTGTGTTTTATGTGAGACAATAAATTCTTTAATTTTGGCAATAAGTTTTGTTTGCAAAGTATATTTTATGCCACAGTAGCGCGGGGTAAAGAAATCAATCATAAATACGTATTTGTAGGAAAAATACCAGATGTGATTCATCCTTGTAATGAACCCCTTTCTATAACAAATCCAAACGTAAGCATTGTCATAGGAACTGTTTTATTAGCTTAAATGATACAAACAAATAACTAGATCGAATCCGTAATCCAAAGTAAAAAAAAACAAATAAATAAATAAAATAAACAAATACCTGGCTCTAATTTATAATCGAAATTCTGAATGAAAGTAATTAAATAATTTCTTTTCTCAAATAAATGAGAGCAAGTCGCGTTAGGGAACAATCTAAATTAAATACAAGTAGAAAGATACTGAATAGATTTTATCGGTTCGAATATTACTAATAAACAAAAATAATAATAATCCAAACAGTAGAATTTTGTCAAATATAAAAATACAAAGAATGTGACTATACAGGGCAGATCGGTATTAAGTGGTAAGTTTTTTTTCTCTTTGAAGGTTGATCCAGTTTTTGTTTTTGGTACTATATGTGATTCTAAGTTTAATTATAACAGTGTGTTGCATATTGTCTTATACAATATTTTTCCTTGACTGCAAATTCAACATTTAAGCTAACTTTTACCTTTGTCACTATGTTTGATTAATGAATTATTTTTTAATATTAACTAATGAATCCTAAAAGTAAACAATTAATGTCGGTAGAGCTAACGGAACCACTATCGTTATTTTTTGTTACCCTTCAATTGAATAAAAAAAAGACTCTTCGAGGATGGAAACGTTCAAGTTGTCACAGTTCGCGACAATAATAAATTTGATACGTATATATTAAATTAAATAACAAAGAAATAATTATAACTCGGAAAGCTAAATTAAAAATAATTGAATTATTTGATCGCAAATAAATGACAGCATCCGGTGACAGGCGCGAGAGCCAGGAATCGCGTAGGGAGCAATCTGGTTGAAACGTGACGTGCTTGAAGGGTATGTAAGTGAAAAATGTATATGTATATGTGTACATTTAGATATCCATGCAGCAAGTATACACTCTATTATTTATATTTTTCTTGCCTCTGTCTATATTTCTACTTTCTTACGTGTCGAAGCAGAAGACAATTAACTGTCCGGTAGTAGGACGATACTGAACACTCCATTTTTAAAAAGCAGGCTTTTTATCGAAATAAATTCATACGAAATCGACAAACGTAATATGGCCTACTAAAACTAGCAAATTAGCACGTCACATAATTTTTAAAATATTAAATTTTTATGAAAAACAAACTGAAGTTTAAAACTCTAAAATTTAGTACCCATTTATGTCTAATGACCTATACGTAGTACATTCAAAACTTGTCCGTTCCTGTCTCTGCTGCGAAAATGTAGGGTAGCAGCGTGTTATATTGCATTAGTCTTCCAGTAGTTCTCGAAGAACAAACATCGTCTGCGCTTTTTGTATTAAATTTGTGGTCAATAGTTGACAGTTGGATATAGACCTTTTCAAATGGCAGATTTAACTAGATTTAACTGTTCGTTTGTTTTGTAGGATTTGCATTATATGAAGCACTATCTATGATAGAGGATGAATAAATTGAATCTGAGTCAATCGCCTTACTCCCACCTGTCAACGCATGTGATAACGTCACTGATGAGGATTCCGGTAATGAGGATGATGTAGATGTTAACAATTTACCATCCAGCCAAATGAAAAGCCAGGTTGAGTTAAATTCCAAGCCATTAGACGATGATTATAGCTCATAGAACGAGATACCACTCGCCGAAATTAGGAAAAGCTGCAAGGGTGAGAGTAAAAACAAGAGTAACAGTAATTTGAAACGTAAAACGGTTTATCGTTATGTGACGGACAAGTTGACGAATATGTTTTTCCTTTAGACAGACCTCGCAGGCATCGTGCAACCAGACCAAACTCCTGCTGAGCTTTTATATATAATATATAAAATTGTAGAAGCTACAAATCGATACTCACAACAAAAAAATAGTAACGTATCTGTTGATGTATCGGGGATCAGATGTTTCTTTGGAATACTGATTTTAAGTGGCTTTTCCAGTGTTTCCCGAAGAAGAATGTATTGGGAAAATTCAAAAGGTGCGCATAACCAGCTTGTCTCGCAAGAAATAACACTACTCGTCTTGGGTACATAAGCTGGTTCGAGCCATACCAAAGAACTTCAACTTATGTAAATATTCAGACTATTAGGCGTTGGCGCATCAGTTGTACTTAATTATGCTGATCAGCTGAAAGAAAAGTGGGCAGATTTGAGGTTCCACTTTTTTGTTGATAATTTCTTTACGTCTCCGTCTCTTTTGGAGAATTTACTAAGAAAAGGCAAATATATATATATATATATATATATATATATATGGCATGTCAATGTCTATTTTAAGAGACACGCAAGCCATTAAAACAGAAAAACGAGGAAAATGTGACTGGCAAAAGTACAAGATGAAAACATGATTTTCGTAAAGTGGAACGATAATAACATTATCAGTTTTGGATCCACCAAAGTCGGAATTGAACCAATCATTTCAGATAACGACATTCACAAAAGGAAAAAAGTTTATATACATAGATCAACCCCAACTTGTCAAATTGTCGGGGGGTTGATAGATCAGATCAAAATATCGCTGAATATCGTGTAGGAAGAAATGGTACTTTTGTTTAATTTCTCAGTATCTCAATATCGCCATAACAAATGCATGGCACATCCACAAGGATAGGGGTAATAATATGGACCAGTCAGCATTCAGGAGAAGCATAGCCAATATTATTCTGGACCAAAATAAAAAAAAATGTGTACCAAAGAGGTAGGCCGCGACAAATGTTAGAATTGAAGTATTACCGCTTGGCTCATCTAGTCGTGCCTCAGGTGAAACAGACGCGGTGTGCTCAGTGGCATACTAAAACCACAACGAGATGTAGAAAATACGATGTTGGCGTGCACATAAAATGTTTCGTAGGATATCACACTCCATAATACCAAAGCTGTACATATGCCTAATGTCCTATATATAGAACACATTCAAAATCAAAAAACCTTTGTAACCATTTTGAAATAAATAATAGTTACCTTTTTGTTTCATTTCTAGTAAATTTTCATTAAAAAAAATTAAACAAACACCGATATAACTTTTAGACATGTATAGGTTAATTGAAGGGGCGGCTGTAATCACCAGGCAGCTCCATTTTTACAAACTTATGGGAAATCGAAAAAAACCTAAAAAATTCAAATTTTGTTTCTGTGTGATTTTCTTTTTTCTGCGGTAAAAGCATATAGAAAGAGAAGTTTTCACGTAGTTTTTATAAATATTGCCAATACTATGTTTTAATAAATGAACATAAAAAAAATTGGAGCTACCCGTTTCTTGCCAAAAATATACAAAAAAAAATTGTTTTGCGTTTATTTATGCATGATTTTGATACAAAAGAAAAGAAACTAAATAACATGTCCTTATTATATTATAAAAAACAAACAAACGAAGAAATGGAATATAAAAATACAAAAAAAACAGGTAATATTCTTCTTAGAAGGTTATTGATCTTCATCTTCTGTTTCAGATGTCTGGCATTCTTGTGTCTCTGCAGATACAAGTTGTTCGTAGTACCACATTTCAGCATTGCCAACATATTTTCTGGCCAATTCCATAACATTTAATAGCTTATCCTTTTTTAAAGGCAATGGGGCATTATAAACCTTACTTTCTACTTCTGGAAAAATCGGTATACAAGATTTCTTTAGAAGAATAAAATCTTCAGTGACTAAACCATTCGCTGACTCTGAGCACGTAACAGTTTCCTTATGTTCATCACTGAACTCTATAACTTTATATTTCGATAGGGTGAATTTTGCACCAGAACTATTTTTAAAATTGCATTTCTTAAAAAATGGCACAAGAACTTCTTTATAGTTTAAAATCATATCTTGCGTAACAGTTTTAACAATAAATTTCTTACTGGTGTTTTTAATCATGCGACTCCATTCCTCTGGCAGATAAACACCTTCTTTCTTTTTTTTTTTCTTTTTCGACAAGAGCAAAAGACCTGTCGCCGGGCAAAAAACTATGCCAAGGTTCTGGGTAACGATGTCTTATTCTCTTGAATCTTCCTTGTAGAAAAAGAGATTGCCAAAACTGAACAAGAACGGAGTTCTTGTTCTGCGCGGCACAGTTCTGCACAGCTCTGATCAAGTGCACTTTTTTTTTCCACATTCAGTGTGTTTAGAGTTTCATCATCTTTGGCACATTTTACCTTGTTGTCAAGCATGTTGCAAGTTTTGCAAGTATCTGTTCCAGGGCGGCCAAAGCTTAAATTAAAATTTTCCACAAATACACGTCGATAAAATGTGTAGGAAGCTTTTGGCTTAAACTCTGGTGTATCTAGTAGACTATGTTGATTTGGCTCATACTTTTTAAATACAATCTGTGCATGAGCCTTAAATTCAGTTCGGATGAAAGATATCGTCTGTTTGTGTTATCATTTCTGCTATAATGGCTTTTTCTTCTTGGAAAGCTATTAATATGTTACTCAATGGACTTGACAATATGATCTGGGATTTCATTGGGTCTATTTTCATGGCGCCCTCGCATATCTTTTGGTCCTACTATATTTGAAGCCATATGAGTCGCTATTCTCTCTACCCTACTTTTCGTTATTACGTGAATGTTCATGAATGCCGTTTTACACACTTTTTTTTCAAATATTCCTCTTTTTATTTTATACGAAAACGTTTGGCTTCTTAGAACTCCACCATCTCCTTTCGGTCGCATTCTTTGGATGTTTCTCGTCTGTATTAAACCGGCTGAAAAAAAATGTCATAAAACCATCATTTCTAACTCATTTGTTTTTTGAAATATGACAACACCGATTTTTGCCTAGAAAATTTCTATATTTCAAGGACTCTAGAAAAAATTAGGGAAATCTTTGCCAGAGCGGGTCCGCCCGTGTTTCACTTATTTAGGGGTGACACCGATCGTGAAAAAAAGCTTACAAATACAACAAAGTTACAATAATGTTCTATATAAGTAGAACTTTTTTTGTCTTTAAAATTTGGGGTGACACTACGGTATCCGCCCCGGGTGCCACTCATGCTAGCTACGCCACTGCCCAGAGTGACCTAGGATATCATAAAAATGGGAAACTTATTGACAGCATTATCTTAGTCAGTTTTCTTGAAGTTCATTTTTTTTAACATGGACATTTCACAATATACATGTGAATAACTTTTTCTTACCTAAATAGAAATCTTGTTACTCTTCATCGCCAATTCCATAAAAAGACTTAAAAATTTCATCAAGCGTTTCTTCGCTTATGCCTTCAAAGCATTTGAACCGGCACTGGCACGGAACTCCTCTCGTCACCTTTCCACTGGGTTTCCTTTAATATTAGTGTACTATTCACCCTTAGCTCTTTTTAATTTTGTTTGGTTTCGCATCCACATGTTCAGATTACTGCTTCTCTTTTTAGATATTTTATTTGCAACCAGCCCAGACGTACTGGCAACATTGGTTGCATCAAGATTGTTTACAGCAGGTTGATCTTCATCACTCTCACTTGATTCGGAATCGGGAACGAAATCCAATGACGATTGTTGAAACGGTTAAATTTCACTTGAATTAAGTTCACTTGCCATTTTAAATATAAATAATACTAAATTATTCAATACAAATCGTTACAAGAGTGTGTATCTATTTATAACAACACGTAGATCTGCAATAAAACAAAGCGATGTTGCACGACCGAACGAGCAACCAGCGCGCTTGCGCGTGGGGCGGCGCCGTATATACAGTCCGCGCGGCCAAAGAATGCCTCGTGTCGCGCATGGATGTTCGTGCATTTGGCCGCACTCGTTAACGCAATAGCGACTGAAAGCATTACCAATGGCGTCGGTGTCGCGTTTTCAATTATTCGTCACCAAACCACAACAAATTTTAAAATATTTTATTTATTTGAATTACATATGAACAGTAATAGTTTAAACATTTATAAAATAAAAAAATAACCATGTTGACAAGTAATAAATTTTATATTTGAATTACAAATGAACACAACAGTTTAATCGTTTATGAAAATCAAAAGTATAAGTT
>JARFJB010001266.1:0-12500 GCA_036346205.1 Vesta saturnalis
GCCCAGGACTTTAATCTGCTATAACTTTGTTTATGTCTTAGTACATTGTCTATTAGTGTTTATCTATATACCTTTAACAATATCTAATGACGCAATCGTCATTATACCTACAGAGTTTTCCAATTTTAATAGCCTTCAAGTTATTTAAAATACCATAATGCAACTAATTTTCCGTTTCTAAGACAGTGAAAGTTTCGAAAATAATGATCATTATTAATTGTTTTAACTTTTGCTTTAAAATTCTTCGGATTTGACAACAAGCATAGGTTCTCTTTAAAAACTCTAAGTATCTATATGACATTGAGCGTTTGGAACTTTACAGTATATTTTATTGCATACCTGTATATCACCATACGGTTTGCAGAGTTCATTTTTGCAACGACCTACATTCTTTTAGAAACCTTGAAAGTGTTCTTGAAAATGTGTAATCATCTGGTGATTTAATCAATGAATGAAATATGCCATCAGATTTAAAATAAAACCATTACTTAAATTATCGTTTTTAACCTCTAATTTGATTTCATACACTCATGAAGTTGAATAAAAATGTAATCCGCCAGCTTGCATATACGTGCCTATAAATAACTCATACTCTCGATAATTACAATCTACATTTCATAAATAATGTTAGAATCATTTAAGTAGTGTAATGTACCTAATGTTCCGGCGCCTAAAAGAGCTCGCGTCTAATGACTCTGCGTCTAAACGCGCTAACGGTGCGCGCCTGAAGAGGCGCGCCTAAACGTCCTAGACCGTGGGTAATTACCTAATTATGATGCGCCACATTTGACTTGCTCTAACTGAAAAACCCGTATCTATACAGTAGATGGAAATAGATACGGCATGTATTATTGGTATTATGCACAAACGGCGTATTTTCTTAGGACAGAATACTAATTTTGCAGATACGGCTAATAATTATCTTGGATTTTTAATATTTTGGAAGCATATAGGGCATCTCTGCTTGGTAAAAAGTTAATTTAACTTGCTAGAAACCCATTAAGGCAGAAATCTCAATTTTTTTGAAGATATGGCATCTGTTTTGAGGACGGCAGAATAGACATAATTACATGTTAACTTAAAGAAAATTCCAAAGCCGCCGCTTCTATAAGATATCAATAATCCAGTCTAACCATTTTCATTCATATTTAATTAATTTTTAGACTTACCTTGCGTCACATTAAAGACTTTATAAAGATATGTAAAATTAAATTTTCTTTAAAAAATATGTCTACACTTTTCTTATAAAGTTAATCGTTATTCAGATATTAAAAAACTTAAACTCTACCGTAAACATCTTTTGCCGCTATATTACTAGGCATCAAAAAATTGCGCAGAACATAATTAATCGATAGGTTTCAGGTCTATATCTAGGTATTCTTATATCTTTGAAATATGCAGCTGTTTAGCGATACTGCATAACCTTCAATACCTACATATGTACATGTAAAAATCGCAATGAAACCATAAAGTGTTATACATGCCTGAATGCAGAATAAACAACTCTTCTAATATTATATATAAAAAATCGGGGCCGTATTTAAAAAAACAAAGTTGATGATGGTTACTCGAACACATCGAATTCCAATTTGCTGCATGACATGTTAAAGAACGTTAAAAAGTATCTGTAGAAGATTCTCTTTCTTTTTATTTAACATCAACCACAAAGTGGTAACAATTTGTCAAAAACGAAATCGTGAAAATTCGCTTCGTGTCGCATAACTTCGGAACGGTTCGGAATTTCGTCAATTTAAAAATCATGATACAATAATTATCGAATCATGTTTAAAAATGCCATTTTACTAAACTAAAATGTTAACTTTTCTCGTAAGAAACTATATCTTACCGTTTCCAAAATCATAGTGACCCTCCTATATTGGACACAGTGTGTATAGTACGCCAAAGGTAGTTATAATAATTTATCTTTCGCTTCGTAATTTATTAGTTTCATTGCATCTGTAAATAACAGTTTTTTCAAAACTATTACTATAATATTCACTATTACAGTAAGTATAATGAAATGTATTTCAATTGATTGAATGCATTTATTTATTTTGCAGCAAATAATGATGTCATTAAAAGGTAAATCTTTGAAAAGCCAAACTCAAGTAATGTTAACGAATATACTGCATTATTTCGAGATACGCGGTAAAACCATTATTTAACTTCCATTATTCAGGTACGCTAATCAGGGCGCTGTCCACGTGTCGAATGTCAGCGAACACAGGCGCCAGGAGCCAAAGGCCCTTAAAAATGTATATAAATTCAAAATTCGTTATAGGTTGCGATTAAAATAATTCAATATGGCCTTATTTATTATACTTATTTATGATCTCAGTAATTATTCTTGTTCTAACATGAATAGTTCGTATAGTCGTGTTAATATCATGTATACAGTGGACTCTTCATATTAAATCGCCGATGGATATATAGCCGCGGGGCGGGAGCACGCGGGCGACGCAGGCGAAATTTGTCCACGCACGAATTTACAAAATGAAGCGCAAGCGTTCTAACTCGTTTAGTCTTATTAAAACATGCATTACTTGAAATCGTCTATGATTGAACAAACATATTATTTGCTTCATTCTCCTTCAGCAAGCAGTACTGCACTAGTGTAGATTTATGTACCTTGTATTTTAAAATATTTGTGAGTGAATGTGAATTTAAGAATATCAAGAACATTAAAGATTAAAGGTAAGCTATTTTGCATTTAAAATAAACATACATACATAACAATACGCATTTCCCAATAGGGTAGCGATCATGTTTGCAAAATCTAGAAAAAAGTAATAAAAGCGAAATTATTCGAAAATGTTACTTCACACTTTCCTATAATTAAAGCAAAACTAAAGCAAATAACGCAAACAAGACTTTTGGTAATAGAATAATTACATTTATAATTTATTGAATATTTTTATTTAGATGTCTCAAGAAAGAAAGAAAAAGAAACTCTCCGGGCATCAAAATTTAATTAATAAAAAAAGACGCCAAGAAGAACAAGAGAAAAATGCTTCAAGATTAACACAGTATTTTACGAAACAAACGACCAGAACTGACCAAGATTATCTGCCAGGACCAACTCCCAGTGAAGATAGTCAAATCGTTGAAGAAATTACCCCTGTTTTTGGATCTGGGGACTATACTGAAGAGACAGGTACAGATACAATAAATAAATGTGCATTTGATGACCCAGGGCTTTGGCCGGAACCAATATCTCACATATCTAGGCAAGCTATTATAAAAACGGGTCCTAAACAAATAAAAAACTTTAATTTTCCGCGCAATTTGTTGGGTCGAAAATTTTCTGAAAGTTACTATAAGAGAAACTTAAAAAATGGTGAAGAATGTAATAGAAATTGTTTGATTTACTCAATTACGAAAAATAGTGTTTATTGCTTTTGTTGTAAACTTTTCGAACCTTCTCAGCAAAATAGATTTATTCAGGGATTTAATGACTGGCATCATATAGCAATGTACCTGACCGCCATGAAAAACTTCCACTCACTTTACTAACTACAAAAATGGACAGAGTTGTTCTATCGTTCAAAAATAAAACTACTGTTGATTATTTACAGCAAACAATATTAGACATTGAAAGTAAACGATGGTATAAAGTAATAAAGCGAATAATAATTTATGTAATTCAATTTTATGTAAACAAAATTTAGCACTTCGAGGCAAAAGCAATAATCTTTACAATCGCAACAATGGTAATTTTTTAAAATGTATTGAAATGCTAGAAAAGTTTGATCCTATTATATCGGAACACACAAGACGTATAAATAGCGATTCTGAATTTCACAAAATGCCAACATATCTAGGAGACAAAATCCAAAATGAAATACTTTCCTTAATGGCTTTTAATATTAAAAATCATATTATAAAATTTATGTCGACAAAATAAATATTTTCAATAATATTAGATTGCACTGGATGTTTCTCATATTGAGCAAATAAGTGTAATAATTCGATTCTTTCATTTCAATTTAGCATTAGGATCGACTGAAATACATAACATTTTTAGCATTTTATCCAATTTTAGATGTTACAGGGCTGGATTAACAACATTTCTTATTGATCTATTAAAACATTAAATTTAGACATAAATAATAAGAGGCCAAGGCTATGATAATGGCTCTAACATGCGCGGCAAAAATAGTGGCCTACAAAAAGAACTTTAGATTTGAACCGCGAGCTTTTTATGTTCCTTGTGCGAATCACAGCCTGAATCTAATTGTAAATGATGCCGCTAATATCAACCATGAAACAATAAATTTTTTAAGCGTCTACTAATCGATGGAATATCTTAATCACAAGCATAGTGTACCATTATTATTAAAAAACTTCCAATAATAGATGATTTATGTGAAGTTTCAAATTTTTACTAATGTTAGTATTTATTACGATATTCAAAAAGTATATATCCCACAATAATTCAAATGATTTAGTAGATTTTCAAATTTTACTGACTCCTATCTTTTATCATTACAACTGTGTTTTGCGTAAGCTATTTGAAATTAAAATCATGATTATTTACTCACAATGTTGCGTTTTTTCAAAATAGATTATCAGATCTAAATAATTTTCATTATTGAGTCTGTACTGTGATAAACTGTCTTCATGTTTATCCAAACTTTTCTTTGTAAACTAGAAAGAAATTTATTTAATGACTTATTTAACTTGTTTTATTTAATTTACCGAATATAAATATGTATTTAATGTTTATATTATAAATATTATATTTTCATTATTATTATTATTGTTTATCTGTTTTAAAATCTTGTAGTTTGTAATTTTGTATTTTTAGAATAAAAATTTACAGACTATTTCAATCTTTTGCGTTTTTTATTTCAATGCGTTAAGAATATTACAAAACAGTCATTTAAATGTCAAACATAGCCTAAAATTATAGTATTTCCTAAATTAAATCTAATTCATTATTTTTTTATTCAAATGTCGTATTACTTAAACAATGCTACTGAATTAAAAATTAACAGTGTCCTGAACCTATAGTTGTTGGGTCTTAGCCACTCTAGGCAGCAAAATATTTATAATATTATTTTTGACACAAATGTTTTTTTAGTTAATTGCACATCAATTTTCACACCGCACTTATTACTGCTTAATAATTTTCACTATTTAAATTTGACAGCACGGCTTAAATTCGAAAATAACCTAGAAACATTGACAATTTTTTGTTGGTATTCAAAATTACTAACTATATGAACCAATAACGACATACCTTTTTAAAATCTTAAACCATGCTTTACTAAAAGATGAGTCATAAGCCACCTCTCGCCAGCCCGACCATATATGAAACTCAATTTTTTTTAAATTAACATTGATATTGCTGTTGTTGTGAGGTAGATTGGCAACACTGACTATCAGATTTTCAAAGTGAAAAGATTCAAATCGTTTGCAATTATTATTTATAAAGTTTGTTTAATGTATTCATAGGGTACAATTGAAAGTTCTATTTTCTGTCTGTATTATCTTTAACCTTATTACCATGCTATAAAGGGAGAATGTTTATTTAGTAATTTACGACCAAAATGCGACGTTATGTTTTATAGTTATATTACCAATCTTTGATGCAAAAGGGTTATGTGTTTCTTGTCTACATTACGAAACGCAAATACGCGTATCGTTATCAGATTATTATGAACGCAGAATAGAAAAAAAATAAAATTATAAAGCGCGGTTGTAGGTACCGTAGGTATTGAGGTAATTCCTACCTACAAATTAGTTTCGAAGTGTTTATCACTATATTAAAACATGATCTAATCGTGTTTCATAAATTAATCTAAATGTAATAAATAAATTTTTTTTATAGTGCGTGGAACATAGACCATAAGCTTATCTATACCTATAACCTACTTCATCAAGCTAATAAGATAAACACCCTATAAATTCGAACACATTATAAACCATTCACACTAAGTAAACAATTCCTCTAACAAAATCATAAAAAACTAAATTGTTTATAAAGTATTCTTTATTTCGCACTTCTACAATTATATCCTCCAATCTACAATATAAACAAGATGGCGGATTTTAAACTTCATTTTGAGTCCATCAACGTCATACTACCTATACGCTATCTAAATGAGCATTTTTACGTATACTATTCCATTTTGCTACACATATAATAAAAAACAGTATCTATCCTTCATTCAAGCTCAATGCACTGAAACAACTTTATTCGATCGAATTTTAAAAGAACTTGTGAACCACTGAAAAATCATTACAGTCATATAACTTCGCACATAATAGGGTCGTTTATTTATTCATAAAAGAAATAGTCAACGAGAATGATTTGTGATAATGAGTTTTCATTGGACGATTCTTTTGTTTGCTAACAAAATAGAAACATGATGAAGGATAAAGCGATGACATAACACAATTACCAGAATCCAACAAAAATAAAGATTCTGGCAGAAGTTAAAGACAAATTACTCTTATGTCAATAAACATTCAAATTTGTCATTTATAGAGCATATCCTTCTCACTTCGTGATTAATTCATAATCCTAATAGGTAAACAACGGGTGTAATTCCAGATTATCTGCTCAGCAATACAAATGCATAATTATTATTATTCTATTGTACATTGTCTTAATTCGCTTGTATTTGTGTGTATAAGTAAGCCTTCTTCAGTTTTAATGACCGTTAAAGGATTACATATGTTTATGTCAATTTAAGGTAATTAATTAACCCAACAGAATCTTATCTCTATTCAGAGTTACTGCTGCAAACGCATAAGAACAACGATGTTCATTAACTTCAATACGATCCAATTACTTCCATTTTAATGCTGTTATAATAATTTTCTTGGTAGCTTGAAAAATTTATAACCTACTAACCGATTTATGATGTTGCAATATGAGTTTTAACGTTGAATAAGAAGAGTTCGATTGAATAATAAATACGGATAATTGTTGAGTACAAGTTATTTTAATAAATGTAAGTCTTTTATGCAATATTTTCAAATTAACTAAATAAACAATATATTAATAACATATTTACAACAAAGTTAATACAACCAAAATAGAGGTATCATCTTCAGGCTAGATGAATTCGGATACTTAGCCTTACCTAAGACAGCTCAGACCCTAACTACCGTACTAAATAGGTAGGTAAAATAAAATGGTAAATTTAATATGTAAACCAACATAAAGTAACGGCATCGTCCTTTACTTACTTGGATGAGATTTATTTACCATCTTAATTTACATATGCCGTGTCCACATAGAACAGCGAAACTTCGATGACCCATTCTACAGGTCATTTGCAACTAAAATGTTCCCATGTTCCGAACAGGTATAGGTTTCTAGTTTTGTTCATATTTTCTGACTCAACGTCATAAAACTGAACTTGTCCTTCATTAAAGTTACTTTCTGTTTGTTTATAAATTTCAAAACATCTAAATTGACTTTTTATTACAAAATATATAAACAATGTTATTTTGTGAGGTCATAAGGTTATTATTTACTACAGTATGGCATAATTTTATTTTTCAGTGTGTTCTTAGTATCTAATACAAGTTCCTAAGTGTTTGTCCAAAAACAGAATTACAGAATGTGCAGTTCAATTCATAAATACGATACTTCAAAATGTCGTCAACAACATTGGCATTACTTTTGAAAGCTACTTTCTACTGCTTGTTTTTTTGTAATGTGTCAGCTACTAATAAGGATAATTTTCCGAAACTTAAAATTGATATGTATTCTCTTTCTGATGGTTCTTTGTTAACTGGGTAACGTTTTTGATAGATAATTTGTATTCTTGACATTAAACTAAAGGGTAGATTATATTTCGTGCAGTGTTTTCATAATTGCTTTTTCTTTATTGAAATTTATTTGGTTCTATGTGTGAAATACCTGAATACTGCAAAGTTTCAGTGTTTTATGGTGACATGAATGGTTTGGAATTGTACTTTCTGTGTGTGTAGGTTTTCTGAATATGAAGACGAAAAAAGATGGTTTAACATGTGTATCTGAGCATCTGTGAATCAGGTTATCTGTGTATCCGTGCGCCTTTGTATCTGTGTGTCTGTGTATACGTGTATCTGTGCGTCTGTGTTATCTGTGTATCTGTGTTATCTGCGTATCTGTGTATATGTGTATCTGTGTATCTGAGTATCTGTGTATATGTGTATCTGTGTATCTGCGTATCTGCGTATCTGTGTATCTGTGTATCTGTGTATCTGTGTATCTGTGTATCTGTGTATCTGTGTATCTGTGTATCTGTATCTGTGTATGTATCTGTGTATCTGTGTATCTGTGTATCTGTGTATCTGTGTATCTGTGTATCTGTGTATCTGTGTATCTGTGTATCTGTGTATCTGTGTATCTGTGTATCTGTGTATCTGTGTATCTGTGTATCTGTGTATCTGTGTATCTGTGTATCTGTGTATCTGTGTATCTGTATCTGTGTATCTGTATCTGTGTATCTGTGTATCTGTGTATCTGTGTATCTGTTGTGTATCTGTGTATCTGTGTATCTGTGTATCTGTGTATATGTGTATCTGTGTATCTGTGTATCTGTGTATCTGTGTATCTGTTTCTGTGTATCTGTGTATCTGTGTATTTGTGTATCTGTGTATCTGCGTATCTGTGTATCTGTGTATGTGTGTATCTGTGTATCGTGTATCTGTGTATCTGTGTATGTATCTGTGTATCTGTGTATCTGTGTATCTGTGTATTGTGTATCTGTGTATCTGTGTATACTGTGTATCTGTGTATCTGTGTATCTGTGTATCTGTGTATCTGTGTATCTGTGTATCTGTGTATCTGTGTATCTGTGTATCTGTGTATCTGTGTATCTGTGTATCTGTATCTGTGTATCTGCTCGTATCTGTGTATCTGTGATCTGTGTATCTGTGTATATGTATCTGTGTATCTGTGTATCTGTGTATCTGTGTATCTGTGTATCTGTGTATCTGTGTATCTGTGTATCTGTGTATCTGTGTATCTGTGTATCTGTGTATCTGTGTATCTGTGTATCTGTGTATCTGTGTATCTGTGTATCTGTGTACCTGTGTATCTGTGTATCTGTGCACGTGTTTAACTGTGTATCTGTGTACCTGTGTATCTGTGTACCTGTGTAACTGTGTATCTGTGTATCTGTGTAACTGTGTATCTGTGTATCTGTGTATCTGTGTATCTGTGTATCTGTGTATCTGTGTATCTGTGTATCTGTGTATCTGAGAATCTGTGTATCTGGTATCTGTGTATCTGTGTATCTGTGTATCTGTATCTCTGTATCTGTGTATCTGTGTATCTGCGTATCCGTGTACCTGTGTATGTGTGTATCTGTGTATCTGTGTATCTGTGTATCTGTGTATCTGTGTATCTGTGTATCTGTGTATCTGTGTATCTGTGTATCTGTGTATCTGTGTATCTGTGGAACTGTGTATGTGTATCTGTGTATCTGTGTATCTGTGTATCTGTGTATCTGTGTATCTGTGTATCTGTGTATTGTATCTGTGTATCTGTGTATCTGTGTATCTGTGTATCTGTGTATCTGTGTATCTGTGTATCTGTGTATCTGTGTATCTGTGTATCTGTTATCTGTGTATCTGTGTATCTGTGTATCTGTGTATCTGTGTATCTGTGTATCTGTGTATCTGTGTATCTGTATTGTATCTGTGTATCTGTATCTGTGTATCTGTGTATCTGTGTATCTGTGTATCTGTGTATCTGTATCTGTGTATCTGTGTATCTGTGTATCTGTATCTGTGTATCTGTGTATCTGTGTATCTGTATCTGTGTATCTGTGTATATGTATCTGTATCTGTATCTGTGTATCTGTGTATCTGTGTATCTGTGTATCTGTATCTGTGTATCTGTATCTGATCGTGTATCTGTGTATCTGTGTATCTGTGTATCTGTGTATCTGTGTATCTGTGTATCTGTGTATCTGTGTATCTGTGTATCTGTGTATCTGTGTATCTGTGTATCTGTGTATCTGTGTATCTGTGTATCTGTGTATCTGTATCTGTGTATCTGTGTATCTGTGTATCTGTGTATCTGTGTATCTGTGTATCTGTGTATCTGTTATCTGTGTATCTGTATCTGTGTATCTGTGTATCTGTGTATCTGTATCTGTGTACTGTCTCTGTGTATCTGTATCTGTGTATCTGTGTATCTGTATCTGTGTATCTGTGTATCTGTGTATCTGTGTATCTGTGTATCTGTGTATCTGTGTATCTGTGTATCTGTGTATCTGTGTATCTGTGTATCTGTATCTGTGTATCTGTGTATCTGTGTATCTGTGTATCTGTATCTGTGTATCTGTGTATCTGTGTATCTGTGTATCTGTGTATCTGTGTATCTGTATCTGTGTATCTGTGTATCTGTGTATCTGTGTATCTGTGTATCTGTGTATCTGTGTATCTGTGTATCTGTGTATCTGTATCTGTGTATCTGTGTATCTGTGTATCTGTGTATCTGTGTATCTGTGTATCTGTGTATCTGTGTATCTGTGTATCTGTGTATCTGTGTATCTGTATCTGTGTATCTGTGTATCTGTGTATCTGTGTATCTGTGTATCTGTGTATCTGTGTATCTGTATCTGTGTATCTGTGTATCTGTGTATCTGTGTATCTGTGTATCTGTGTATCTGTGTATCTGTGTATCTGTGTATCTGTATCTGTGTATCTGTGTATCTGTGTATCTGTGTATCTGTGTATCTGTGTATCTGTATCTGTGTATCTGTGTATCTGTGTATCTGTGTATCTGTGTATCTGTGTATTTGTATCTGTGTATCTGTGTATATGTGTATCTGTGTATCTGTGTATCTGCATATCTGTGTATCTGTGTATTTGTGTATCTGTGTATCTGTATCTGTTTATCTGTGTTTCTGTGTATCTGTGAATCTCTGTATGTGTATCTCTGTAACTGTGTATCTGTGTATCTGTGTATCTGTGTATCTGTGTATCGTATCTGTGTATCTGTGTATCTGTGTATCTGTGTATCTGTGTATCTGTGTATCTGTGTATCTTGTATCTGTGTATCTGTGTATCTGTGTATCTGTATCTGTGTATCTGTGTATCTGTGTATCTGTGTATCTGTGTTTCTGTGTATCTATGTATCTGTGTATCTGTCTATCTGTGTATCTGTGTATCTGTGTATCTGTGTATCTGTGTATCTGTGTATCAGAGTATCTGTGTATCTGTATCTTGTATCTGTGTATCTGTGTATCTGTGTATCTGTGTATCTGTGTATCTGTGTATCTGTGTATCTGTATCTGTGTATCTGTGTATCTGTGTATCTGTGTATCTGTGTATCTGTGTATCTGTGTACTGTGTATCTGTGTATCTGTGTATCTGTGTATCTGTGTATCTGTATCTGTGTATCTGTATCTGTGTATCTGTGTATCTGTGTATCTGTGTATCTGTTATACTGTGTATCTGTGTATCTGTGTATCTGTGTATCTGTGTATCTGTGTATCTGTGTATCTGTGTATCTGTGTATCTGTATCTGTGTATCTGTGTATCTGTATCTGTGTATCTGTATCTGTGTATCTGTGTATCTGTGTATCTGTGTATCTTGTATCTGTGTATCTGTGTATCTTGTGTATCTGTGTATCTGTGTATCTGTGTACTGTGTATCGTATCTGTGTATCTGTGTATCTTGTATCTGTGTATCTGTGTATCTGTGTATCTGTGTATCTGTGTATCTGTGTATCTGTGTATCTGTGTATCTGTGTATCTGTGTATCTGTGTATCTGTGTATCTGTGTATCTGTGTATCTGTGTATCTGTATCTGTGTATCTGTGTATCTGTGTATCTGTGTATCTGTGATCTGTGTATCTGTGTATCTGTGTATCTGTGTATCTTGTGTATCTGTGTATCTGTGTATCTGTGTATCTGTGTATCTGTGTATCTGTGTATCTGTGTATCTGTATCTGTGTATCTGTGTATCTGTGTATCTGTGTATCTGTGTATCTGTGTATCTGTGTATCTGTATCTGTGTATCTGTGTATCTGTGTATCTGTGTATCTGTGTATCTGTGTATCTGTATCTGTGTATCTGTGTATCTGTGTATCTGTGTATCTGTGTATCTGTGTATCTGTGTATCTGTGTATCTGTGTATCTGTGTATCTGTGTATCTTGTGTATCTGTGTATCTGTGTATCTTGTATCTGTGTCTGTGTATCTGTGTATCTGTATCTGTGTATCTGTGTATCTGTGTATCTGTTCTGTGTATCTGTGTATCTGTGTATCTGTGTTCTGTGTATCTGTGTATCTGTGTCTGTGATCTGTGTGATCTGTGTCTGTGTATCTGTGTTTGATCTGTGTGTATCTGTGTATCTGTGTGTCTGTGTGTCTGTGTATCTGTGTGTCTGTGTGTCTGTGTGTCTGTCTGTGTGTCTGTCTGTGTGTCTGTGTGTGCTGTGTCTGTGTGTCTGTGCGTCTGTGGTCTGTGTGTATGCTGTCTGTGTCTGTGTCTGTGGTCTGTGGTCTGTTGTGTGCTGTGTGTGTGTGTGTCTTGTTGTA
>JARFJB010001267.1:0-45280 GCA_036346205.1 Vesta saturnalis
TCTCGAACATTTCCAGAGAGCAGGCGTTGACGTTGCAATAAAGCAATACCTTCCAAAAATGTAGGTAATGTGTTTTCGCACAAATTTGCATAATTCTCTGCGTTTAATATTCTAGGCAGAAAATGTGGTTCTATTATGTCATTGCCCAACAGAGCAATCCACACATTTACACTCCAGCGCACTTGCTTATGTGATTCTCTAGTTTGATGTAGATTTTCGTAATTCCAACTATGGAAGTTGTGCTGGTTAAACTCCCCTTCTTGATTAAAATGGGCTCATCACTTCACAATACTTGCTTAGAAAGGTCTTCATTTGTATCTAAGCAATTTAAAAACATCTGCTGAATAGTAAGCGCAACTAACTATCCCCAGGATGCAATTTTTGAACCGGCTTATAAGGATACAGATTTTCTCTTTGCATGAACCTGAATAGTACTACGATGGTGGTGGCGATTGATTTCTAAGATGCTGGTACTTACAGGCAGATCTTCTTCAATGTTGTGGAGTAATTTGCTCTTCCTCTTGCCATGTTAACTGTCTACGACGACCAGCATGAATCATGTTAGAGGCCAAACATCCAGTTTCGAGCAGATGAAATTCAACAGCACTTATTGTTTTATTATCAGGATGTCGCGTAGTAGGAAAACGTTGGCGGTACAGACGCTCTGTGGTACGAGCATTATTACTACAAACTCCAAGTAGTTTAATCCTGTCTAAATATTCTTGATGCTGTACCTTCTGGGCATTATAATAAGTATGAAAACTTAGTTGTTTACCTTTGTGCGTCAGTTTAACACGTTCGCTGCCGCTGTATAGAGGAATATGGTAACCACCATATGCCACTGTTATTTTCAGGATCGGGGTATATGGAACCGCCGGCGGCCTCATGGCTGTTGGGGAAACTGTTGTCGTTAAGTGCCATGAGGCTGCCGGCGTTCTCAGCGACAATAATAGCACCTTCTCATGCAATTGAGAAATTTCTTTGTGAAACCATGTTTTATACTAACCTCCCCCCGCCACACTATACGTCAGAGCGTTGAGAGGAGAGGTAATCCTCAACCCCCCCTTGAATTCAGGGAGTAATAATGAACTTATACATTATATATGACAAGAAAATGTATTCTATAAAAACAATTTTTCTGTATAAAAATGATGAAAATAATGTTAGAAATTATTACAAGTTACTAGTGTTTATAATAGCTTTGAGAACACATGAATATCTTAGACACGCTACAAACCGTGTTTTCTTTCGTTTGTTTTTGAGCCTCTGTGCGACCGTGTCTTTTGACGATTTCAGTATAGCAAGGTGTGCAACGTCATCTTTGTTTCCTGTTTCGCTTATCCACTTCTGTAGTTGCTTGGGTGTGGTTTCTGTAGCATAGCAGTTCTGTTATAAGCTACTCTAAAATTTTTTTAATAGTAATTGGTTTTCCACTAAGATTTTTGTAAATAAGGATAGCATTTACTACTGCAGTGTTCAAAGTTAGTTCGAATATTACCTTGTGGTGCTACCTGATAGTTTTTCGCAGAGGAAAAGCACGAACCCAGGTGGTCCCAAATATCTACCCCTTGTTTTCCATTATAGCTAACGGTTTTGGAATAACGTCTTTGCCCTTCTTACTTTTTTTTTCTACACCGATGGTCTCAATTCAATGTTTGGTTGATAAAAACATGACTCCTCTTTTATCTAGCCATTTTCCAATTACTACTCCACCTGAGGTTTGTTTACCAACCACACCTCCTTGGCCAGCTTGGCTGATACAAATTCTTGGGAAGAAATTTTCTACTTCTTTTCAACGTCCCTACTAAGTGGGTATTCTGTGACAGCAGTTTTTCAGCCAGTGGCACCGAAGTATAGTAATTGTTAGTTATAACTGTTCTTCCTTCACCCACATAATTCTTCATGACGTTTAGTACAACTTGTTCCGCCAGATTCTTACTGCCATTATACATTCGACCACTGTATATAAGTAGACGCAACGTGTATCCCTCAGGGTTGCATAACAAATACTTTAATCTCATACTTATGGGTTTTAGGGGGGATGCATTGTAGCATTAGTAATCTGCCACTAAAAGGTATCATACTTTCATCAATGGCTACAGTCGATTCTGGTGTGTACTCCGAACTGAAGGTATCTTGCAAGTGGTTAATTACTTCTCAAACTTTATAAATTTTGTCTGATTTGACTGCTGTTTCGTTGTCTGCGAAATGAATGAATCGTAATAGTAGTTGAAACCGGTTGCGACTCACCCATTTAGGTACCAAATTATTGTTGTACAGAACGTTAGTACTCCAATAATCTTCAATACTTGGTTTTTTTACTAAGCTCATATACAACACAATCCCCAAAAGCTGTTGTGTTTCATCTACCGTTGTATCAATTCATTTTGTTACCCTTGCATGTGGACTAAGACCTTTTTGGTTTTTGAATTGCTCTAACGACTGTTTAGCATTTAGGTTGATCTGCTCAACAATCACTTGAAGTAGTTTATCATACAGAAATGTTTTATAAACATGTATAGCTTTCAAATTTTTTCTTTCCTCAGGATAATTAGTATTGTACATAAACTTTTCAGTTCCAGAGAAAGTAAAGTTGGTAACTTCTCACAATCAATGTCTTCCCAGCACTTCGTTTTTCGTTTGCTGATTGATTGTCGTGTGTTGATGGAACAGGAACTTCCACTGCAACAGGCTCTATATTATTCAGTTGATCCACTTTCACAATAATAGTCAGGATCATCATCATCATCTGATGAAAAGTCAAATTCGTCCGATTTAATTATTTTCTAAAGCTCTTCGTCCGTCATAAGTTTTTTATTTAGTATTTTTTTACTTTTGGAAGACGATGGACCTTGTTCTCTACCCATCTGTAAGGAAATTAACATAAAATAGCGTTATTAGTGCACCTGTAACACTTACTTGCACTTACTGTAAAAAATATTTAATTAAAAACTTTATAAATATGCTAAATAACCACGTTCACTAAATTAAATCAATCACATTAGAATTAAATACTATAATTGGGCACTATTCAAGATCGATAATGATATGACGTAAACATGTTGATAGAAATGTGTAGCCACCTAAAAACCACGAAATTATTTGTTGTACTGGGAAGCCACCTGCGAGATTTAAAGCCAGAACGAATGAGCATACATTGAAAAACCATCTAAGCTGAGGCCGCGGGCGCCCTCATGGCACCTTCGGGTAGCAAAAATTGAGACCACCTGCCTCATGGCAGCGAATGTGTTAAAACTGAAATATTTTACAATAAAACATTGACACACAAAATGTCATATTCTGTCTTGACTCAATCATATACTATCTTTACCTGTATACGTATTTCAAAAATTGATTTGCAAAATACCTTCATTGCGATCTTTAAGATGGCCATGATTTCGTAAGGAGGAAATTTTCGAAATTTTATCAGTGATTTTCGCCTTTTTTTTTATCATAGAGTCTAACCCCGGCGGCTGGGGAATTAGTTTTGGGACACACTGTATACAAATAAACTAAGAGATAGCAGAAAAGGAATAAGAAACAAAACGAAGAGAATATACGAATAAAATCATAGAAAATGCAGAACAGGAATACTATAAGCACAATCAGAAGAAATTTTATGAAAGGTTAAGTCAAAATTATTGCAAAATGAAAATTTATTGTACGATAATAAGACTAATCGTTTCTTATGCTCCAGAAATACTAATGCGATTTGAAAGGAAAATTGTAGGAAAGATATATCGAGGAATAAAAGAAGGTGACACTTACAGAAGAAGAATGAACCACGAATAGAAAATATACTAAGGAAAGAAAACACAGATTTATAAAATCCTAAAAGTAGAACCCAGGCACCTTCCGCCATCTTGGATTTTGACGTCACAAGCGCGCCCACGTGGGGGGGGGGCCGGTTTTTCCACCCTTATTTTTACCCGCTTACGTGTGAGACCGGATTTTCCACCCCTATTTTGCATATCCACGTGTGAGACCGGATTTTCCACCCTTATTTTTTACACATCCACGTGTGAGACCGGGTTTTTCACCCCTATTTTTATATATCCTCGTGTGAGACCGTATTTTCAACCCTAATTTTTACGCGCTTACGTGTGAGGCCGGATTTTCCCACCCTTATTTTTACTCGCTTACGTGTGAGACCGTATTTTCAACCCTTAATTCGTCTACGTGTGAGACCGTATCTTCAACCTTATTTTTATTAGTACACGTGGGGGTTAAACCTTATGGTTGTATTAAGGACCTTTTTGACAGCTAAGCCTTTTGCTAACGTGAGGGTGGTATTTAGGACTAGGGGTTGAACTGGGGCTCGGCATGGCTTAGAGCGGGGGCTAGAGGTTGGGGTTGTGTTTAGGGCAAGAGCTGGAGCTGTATTTAGAGTTAGGGTTACCTTGTAGATCATTTTTCTTGTTGCGTCAGCTCGGGGCATTGAATTAGTAATTAGGTCTTTTCAATGATACCGCAGACCATAAAAAATGTATATTTGAGTTTACATGCATTCATCATGCTAAGAAAAAATTTATTAAAAATATTTCAATTAATACATTAATAAGAGATTACAACAGCGTACTTATTTTACCTTGAGAAACAGTATTGAGCGTGTTATACACGCAATTTTAATGGAATTTATACAAACTTTTTTTCAGTGTCATTATTAACAAGTATTAATATCTACCTAATACTATAATTCTGATATGGATGGTTGTTTTAAATGTAATTTGTAATAAGAATTTTATTATAAAACGAATTAGCTTTAAATTGTTTTTTACACTTCCTTTTAATTACCGGTTTTAACCTTCTACTTGCATAAACTTTCAACTTATACACGAAGTAATAATGACCTTCACGGGTTTATATAATCATTGTACTGCATTTTATTTAACTCGAGCTCATATCAACTTATTAACACTTCATTTGATGGAATTATCAGCGAGTTAGGGTTATCTTGTAGATCATTTTTCTTGTTGCGTCAGCTCGGGGCATTGAATTAGTAATTAGGTCTTTTCAATGATACCGCAGACCATAAAAAATGTATATTTGAGTTTACATGCATTCATCATGCTAAGAAAAAATTTATTAAAAATATTTCAATTAATACATTAATAAGAGATTACAATAGCATACTTATTTTACCTTGAGAAACAGTATTGAGCGTGTTATACATGCAATTTTAATGGAATTTATACAAACTTTTTCAGTGTCATTATTAACAAGTATTAATATCCACCTAATACTATAATTCTGATATGGATGGTAGTTTTAAATGTAATTTGTAATAAGAATTTTATTATAAAACGAATTAGCTTTAAATTGTTTTTTACACTTCCTTTTAATTACCGGTTGTAACCTTCTACTTACATAACTTCAACTTATACACGAAATAATAACGACCTTCACTAGTTTATATAATCATTGTACTGCATTTTATTTACCTTGAACTCATGTAAATTTATAAACGTTTCATTTTAATGGAATTATCAGCTGTTCCTAATTGCAAGGTCATTAAAACACACCAGGTAGTATTTCGAAATGTTTATCTAGTGGACTTCTGTAAATGAATCATACAATTAAAAGAAGGCAGCGCCCTTGATATTAACAAGATGATTAACACCTTTGATTTAAAACTTAATTATGAGAATCACACAGGATAGAATAGACTTTGATAGTAATCTTTAAATACATTTTTTTATTGTTATATTTCAGATTTTATATGGGTATAGTTAAAATTATTTTTCCAAGGACGTTAAACGCCTGCCCTAGTTTAACAATAAATATTTTATACCATAATGAAACGCTTAACTAAAATAAAAATTAAAATTATTACATTTCTTTTAATGCCAATTTTTTGCGTCGTATCTACAAATTATGTTATTACCTAACTACACCTTAAACAATAAGTCTTTTGTTAAAAGATAAACATCATGCTTATTTTACCTTGAGAAACAAGTTGGCGTTGAAGTTAGTTAGTCATTGGTTTTGAAGTCGACCTTGAAGTCGGCTGTAAGTCCATTTTGAAGTTAGCCTTGAAGCTAGTTATGAAACTTACTTTACAACAGCATACTTATTCTACATTGAGAGAGACCTATGAGCAACAAGTTGGCCTTGAAGTTAATTAGTCATAAGTTTTGAAGACTACCGTGAAGTTATCCTTGTGAATTTTAATGGCTTAATTTGACCTTTGACCCTGTAAAATACTATAAAAGCGTACGCTTGGTTTAGTTAATTTAGTTCTGTTTTGAAGAGCATAGCTATGGAATCTTTCTCAGTTAACCATATTTTGAACTTATTCAGTGCTGGTGTGTTAACCGACGAGGGGTTAAGAAACGCGTACAATATTATCACTTATAAAATGTTGTGCGAAAATGACACTATCGACTCGATAGATGTTTATAATAATTTTGTTGAAGCTGTACAACAAGTGGGTGGAGTGTAAGTATATATTTTGTTTTTTATTTTTAAGTTTTTAATTATTATTTTTATAGACCTGCTCAAGTAAATCTAGAGGATGTATTTGACGATGAAGAGATGTCTGAAACTACAGATGCGGAGGGTCTGATAACGGTATGTCTTTTTTTTAATTTTCTTTTGTATTACTGAACGAGTACATTACAGCAGAACCAATTGGGCTCAGGCTCACAGCAACAGGCCGGACCCTCCTCAAGGTTCAACCATATTAATATAGTGGGGGAGTCAAATAGTAAATTTATTAAAAAATTTAATACCACATGTAAAACTTTGAGATTTAGTTTTAATGACGAGACGTGCAAGGATAATCCTCTAACGTGGCTACAGGTAAAAAATATACCATTTACTAAAAATTTATCTAATACACATTTTTACAGAATGCATTTGATGAATTGTATTCATACATAGTTAAGGATGCTGCTCCTTCAGATCGTGTTGGAATCACGCTAAGGAACCCAAATTTCCCCGACAAACCAATTGGCATTTCGTTCAGAAGAGTGGACCAGTTGTCGGTGAAAGTGATAATGTCGCTGCTGGAAAAGGTAATGCAGAGCAATGCTAGTTTTTTCTCAAGTGACTTGTTAGTTTTAAATGTGGATAGAGTGGTTGTGCCTGTAGGCTATGGACGCAAAAACTTGACAGGGTTAAAATTTGCAGATTTCTGTAAATCTAAAAAACAAGGTATTATTGTTGTACCCTCTAAAATTAACGAAAATAATTGTTTAGCTCGTGCTCTAGTCATCGCTATCGCGTTTAGAAATAACGATGCAATACGGAGTAGCCTAGCATTAGGTTACCCCTTACTCCAAGAACGAGCTACGCAGCTTTGCCAAGACAGCGGTGTAGATCTTAGTCAGGGTGGCAGTTACGAGCACATTCAGGCATTTCAAAATCATTTAGATTCATATACCATTGTAGTTTATAATTCGCGTATAGGTGATTCAGTTTATTTTGAGGGCCCTAGGGAACCAGCTAGAGTAGTTTTAAATTTAATATTAGAAGACGAACACTATAACGTTATTACCAGTCTCACGTCCGCATTTACCTGCAGCTATTACTGCGAGCAATGCAGAAAACGGTATAATGTCAAAAAAGATCACATGAAATGTATGTACCAGTGTCCCGCGTGTCATCAGAAACCACCTTGTTCTATTGAAAATCCGAAAATTGTTTGTAATGATTGCAGGAGAGATTTTTATGGGATTGAATGTCTTAAAAACCACAAGGACGCTAAAGTGTGTGAAAAAATACGTAGATGTTTAAAATGTCTTAAAACAACTGAAGTAAAGGGTAAACATAGATGCGGTTACAGTCGCTGCCCCACATGTATGAGCGAAAAACCTATCGGTCATCTTTGCTACATGGCCATTAACAAGGGACGACGTGACAGCGGTAATGGTAAACCATCTATGTTTATCTTTTACGATTTGGAGTGTATGCAAGAAAAAGTGTGTGAGGGTACGAATGATCGGTTTCTGCATGAGCCCAATTTATGCGTGGCCGCGAATGTTTGCCCTGTCTGTATCAAACACGCTGACAATTTAGATGAGCAGTGCTCAGTATGTAGCAAAAGAGTGCACATTTTCAGGGAAGACCCTGTTGAATCCTTTTTATCATATGTTGCCGAGAGAGCAAGAAAATTTAAAGTTACATGCATCGCACATAACATGAAAGGGTACGACGGGTGTTTTGTGCTTAGATGCATGCTAACTAATAATAATCAATGGAAACCTAAAGTCATCTGCAACGGATTAAAACTAATCTCCATTCAATGTGGTGATATTAGATTCATTGACTCCCTTAATTTCATTCCGTCACCGCTCTCGGCATTTCCGAAAACCTTCAATTTCCCCGAGTCCAAGGGTTATTTCCCATATCTGTTCAACTCATCCGTGAACCAGAATTACGAGGGTCCTCTGCCAGCATTGGAATATTATTGTGCAGATCAGATGTCGGGGAAAGAGCGTCAAAAACTTTTAGATTGGCACGAGGCCCAGAGTAATTATGTTTTTAAGATGAGTGAGGGGATTGAGAGATATTGCCTGATGGATGTTAAGATCCTCGTTAAAGGTTGCATTAGCTTCTGGTCCACATTCACGACCCAGAATAAAGTCGATCCGTTCGAGGAGGCTACCACTATTGCTAGCGCGTGCAACAAAGTATTTCGCAGGCGTTTCCTCAAAGAGAACACAATAGGACTTATACCGAAAGGCGGTTATAGACGTGTCGACAATCAATCCAAAATAGCAATACAATGGTTACGTTGGGTGGAACATTCTCAGCAAGTAACCATACAACACGCAGGAAAAGCTCGCGAGTTTAGAACACCTGAAGGTGTTAAGGTCGATGGGTATTGTGCTGAGTCAAATACCGTTTTTGAATTTCTTGGCTGTTACTGGCACGGTTGCGAGGAATGCTTCCCCAATCAGGCCAATATGGATCCTAAGATCGGTGTAAGTACCTCTATGCTTGCGCGAAATGAGAACACGGCTGCTCGGTCTCAATTTATACGTGAGCGCGGTTATAATCTTGTGGAGATGCGCGAATGCGATTTTAAAAAACAGATACTCGTTAACGACGAATTGAGAACGTTTATTCAGAATTTAGGTCATCAAGATGATGAACCCTTAAATCCACGTGACGCATTTTACGGAGGTCGCACTAATGCTAGCAAACTTTATCACGAATGTGACGGTATTACTGAGAAAATAATGTATTATGACGTGTGCTCATTATACCCATTTGTAAATAAATATTGTAAATATCCCATAGGTCATCCAAAAATTCATGTAGGTTTAGAATGTAAGAACATTTCATTAGACACGATGGAGGGTTTAGTTAAATGCAGAGTACTACCACCCTCTAATCTCTACCACCCTGTTTTACCGTTAAAAATGCACGGCAAGCTGATGTTTGTATTGTGTAGGACGTGCGGTGTTGATTTAAATCAAGGGGAATGTAGACATAGTGAAGCTGAGCGCAGTTTCGTTGGAACATTTGTAGCTGACGAACTGCGTAAAGCTATCTCTAAAAACTATATAGTCCTTGATGTTTTTGAAGTTTGGGAATACGAGGTAACCACGTATGACAGAGCAACTAAACAGGGAGCTTTATTTAGCGGGTACATAGATAATTTCTTAAAACTTAAGCAGGAATGTTCAGGTTGGCCTAGCCATTGCACATCAGAAATCGAGAAAACTCAGTACGTGACAGAGTATTATGAGAAAGAGGGGATTCGGTTAGACCCTAGTAATATTAAGAAAAACCCCGGCTTAAGGTACCTGGCCAAACTTATGCTGAATTCTTTTTGGGGTAAGTTTGGTCAGCGCGAGAACTTAACGCAGTGTAGTATTGTATCTGAACCAAAGGACTTTTTCAAATTGTTTACCGATCCATTGGTTCAGGTACAATCTATAATACCTATCAACGATAATGTTGTAATGGTGAATTGGGATAGACCTGAGGGCGAGGGTGAGCCACAAAAAACAATTAATGTATCCATAGCCGCATACACGACTGCTCATGCCCGTTTAGAGCTATATAGTTACCTGGAAAAACTAGACCGACGTGTTCTGTATTACGACACAGACAGTGTGATATTTGTCGCAAAACCCGGCGACTGGAACCCAACATGTGGGGATTTCCTCGGCCAAATGACCGATGAGCTGGAAGCGTATGGTGATGGGAGCTATATAGCCGAATTTGTTAGTGCTGGACCCAAAAACTATAGTTATAATGTGTTTTCTACCTGTGACAAGACAATTAAATCCGTGTGTAAAGTAAAAGGCATTACCTTAAATTATAAGAACTCGCGCGTTATAAACTTTGATGCGATGAAAGATATGGTACTTAGCAATAGTAAAGACTCTTTGTTTGTATACAATGACAGAAAAATTGTTAGAGATAGTTCCTACAATGTGTTAAGTAGGCCAGAATCTAAGCAGTATAGGATAAGTTACTCTAAGCGACGTAGAATAGAAAATTTTGATACTCTTCCATTTGGATATAAGGAATAAAACAGATAAACAGAGAGAATTATTTTATTTATAGACGCCGATGCCTATCCTGATTCATACTACAACTCTGTTTTCGTTTTCGTGTTTGTAAAATTCTGGTCCGCGTTTTCGTGCTACCGATTTCTTGTGTTAGCGAAATCTTTGTTTTCGTTTTTTCGTGCCGGTCATTTTCCGTTTTTCCATTTTGTGTGTCTGTGTGTTTGCATGTTTCGGGTTTTTTCGTTTGGCGTGTTTTCGTTTTTCGTTTCGTGTGTTTGCAGATTTTCGTATTTGTATGTTTGAGTGTTTTTGCGTTTGAGGGCTTGAGCTTGTGTCAGTGCTGTGATTGAGTGAAGTGAGATAAGCGAGAGAAGTGCGAGAGAGAGAGAGAGAGAGAGAGAGAGATGCGCGCGTCAGCTTCTATTACAGAACTATATTCGCACAATGTCTAAAGGTTACCTGCATCCTCGAGTAAATCTCTCACTGTAGATTTACGCATAGTTTCTTTACAGCGAGTATCTTATTACCTTTAATGCAAAACTCTTGGAAGTCAGACGTAACTTGTTTTATTTGTTCTAGATATTTTATCCATTCAGCCACAAGTGTTTATCTATCATCCTTAAACAGCTCTCGTTGATAAAAAGACCTTCTTAATGGAGTTATTTCTGAGAGACCATGTGTGTAAAATTTAGCTTAAATCTGAAATAAATAGCATAGGGTGATAATTAATCCAAAATATATTTTAAATATTTTTTCGAAAATATCACTTGCACGTGAATTGTATATTGAATTTTTCGTTTTACGAAATCGTACATTTTACCTTTTTTGTAAACAATTCATTACCCCTTAAAAGAAAATCATCACAGTGAAAATTAAGGCAGATGTAATAATTCAGATTTATATTAAACAACTCTTACTAACAATGAGCAATATAGTGGTATATTCTAACTGTTATGTCAAACAAATCCAATAAAAATATTAAATCTATCGATCGTCTATACCTGTTAACAAAATACATCTTAATCAGCTGACGCTTTTTATTCTGTATGTAGATTATAATATAAACGTTGAATATACAAATATTTTTGAAATATCATCTGTATACGAATATTACAAGGTTGACTTTTAAACAACCTTGCAAAATGTAATTTAATTGTTGACCTTTCAATAGGTGATGGATCCATTAATATGGAGCGCTAATGATTTTATATCGTTACCATCGCAAATGAATGTGCGCTACCATGCAATAGTGTTACAGGCTATAAACTGTTAAAGTATGCAGTGAAGGTCGTCTTAATTACCTGTAGAAGGTTATAACATACAAGTGAAATTTAAAACATTTTAAATCTAATTCGTTTTATAATAAAATTCTTATTACAAATTACATTTAAAACAACCATCCATATCAGAATTATAGTATTAGGTAGATATTAATACTTGTTAATAATGACACTGAAAAAAAGTTTGTATAAATTCCATTAAAATTGCGTGTATAACACGCTCAATACTGTTTCTCAAGGTAAAATAAGTACGCTGTTGTAATCTCTTATTAATGTATTAATTGAAATATTTTTAATAAATTTTTTCTTAGCATGATGAATGCATGTAAACTCAAATATACATTTTTATGGTCTGCGGTATCATTGAAAAGACCTAATTACTAATTCAATGCCCCGAGCTGAGGCAACAAGAAAATGATCTACAAGATAACCCTAACTCTAAATACAGCTCCAGCTCTTGCCCTAAACACAACCCCAACCTCTAGCCCCGCTCTAAGCCATGAGCCCCAGTTCAACCCTAGTCCTAAATACCACCTCACGTTAGCAAAAGGCTTAGCTGTCAAAAGGTCCTTAATACAACCATAAGGTTTAACCCCACGTGTACTAATAAAAATAAGGTTGAAGATACGGTCTCACACGTAGACGAATTAAGGGTTGAAAATACGGTCTCACACGAGGATATATAAAAATAGGGGTGAAAAACCCGGTCTCACACGTGGATGTGTAAAAAATAAGGGTGGAAAATCCGGTCTCACACGTGGATATGCAAAATAGGGGTGGAAAATCCGGTCTCACACGTAAGCGGGTAAAAATAAGGTGGAAAACCGGCCCACGTGGGCGCGCTTGTGACGTCAAAATCCAAGATGGCGGAAGGTGCCTGGGTTCTACTCCTAAAGACTAAGATGGTTTGGACACGGAAATATACTAGATGAAACAACAGCAGTACGTGAAATAATATTCTGGAAACCCAACAAAAAAGGGTAAGTGGAAGACCCAACAAACGATGGTTAGAGGAAATTGAAGTAGACCTGCGGATTATGAACGTGAAAAACTGGCAAGTGAAGTATAAAGACAGAAACGAGTGGAAAAACATTGTAGAGCAAGCAAAAACCCACACAGGGTTGTAGTGCTATCAAGGAGTATGTAATAACAAGAGGCGCAATCCTTCGATTTTAAGCGTAAGCAAGAAAGTTCCCCGGCCGTTAGGATGTTTTCGTCGATCCCTCTACACATCAGGGAATCGAACTAACGTTAATCTAAGTAAAGAACGATTTACAGATAACATCAACGATTTCTTTCAATTGTTAAGCTGCATTGTTGTCAGCTGTACTTTTTTAATACTGTAATACTTTTGTTTAAAATACAATGGAAATACCATAAAGTAATCTTTGCTGATATCAAAGAGTTCCTTGTTAATTCATTATATTAAATTTTTAAATGACTCATAGTACCTGAATATTATTGCCTGCACATAAAACAAAAGTCGTATTACAACTACGTTTTCTTTTTTCCTTAGAATTGAAAATATTCATACTTATTTAAAAAATACATAATATACTCTTTGTTTGAATATGCATTTATCTATTTAAGAAGCGTTATTGATTTCTTATTGACTTATTGTTGTTGTAATTGATTTGTTATTGCTGTTCTTTTGACTGTTATTGTTGGTGTTATTCTAACATTTTAATTCTATTAACCCATCATGGCACCTTCCTCAATCCGTTGTGCTTATGTGCAGTGTACTTTCACACCTAAGAATAGAAAGGACTTAAGTTTCTTTAGGTTTCCATTAGAAAAACGTTTAATTGAAAAATGGTTAATCCATTGCGGTAATATAAATTTATTTGATCTAACTCCCGTGCAGTTATACGAAAAACGCGTATGCGCTTCGCATTTTACTGATAAACATTTTACGAACTCTTTGAAAAATAGATTAATTCAAGGTGCTGTGCCCTTACACTATAATACGAAAGAAAATGCAGATAAAAAATTGAATATTTCTACCGAAACACTCAAGTTAAAAAGGGAAGTAGTTTCCAAAGTGTATAAACGATCGAGAGTAGCGAAAGATCCTGTACCAAGTGCTGCAATGCCCTTACCAGAAATTAATGACGATAGTGCATCCGACTTAAATAATTCACCAACCTCACTACAGATAATTAACTACATAATTCTTTCAACATTGGAATAATTATTTAATACTTTTCGTACATGCTTTTTTTTATTTTCTTTGTTTTTCTCCTTAATATAAGAGATACAAATTTAGTGAAATAGAATGAAATACTTCCATTTTAAGTAGAGCTGTTTGATACAATTTAAGTGAAATTCGGATTAGTGCCAAAAGCAGTTCAATATTATATTGCTAATTACCCAAGTGAATTAACGTATCCAATTAATTAAGAGTGTTGGAAATAATTTGTTTGCGTCAATAATTACATTCTTCTCTAGAGAATATGGTTGTTTCCAAAAATACAGCACATGCTGTATAAAAAATAATGAAGGTGGCCCGTGACTTTGATAAGTACAGATTCTTGTTTATTTTTTGTTTTATTATTAATTTTTTTGTATGTTATTGCTTTTGGCACTGTTAGTATTTGGTACATCACCGTATAATTCAAATATGTATGTAACTTCATTACAATACTGTTGTAAAAAAAAAGAATTGAAAATTCTATAAATAATTGTTTTGTACCTATAGGCTATGATTGATATGGAACCGCCCATAAAAGAAAATAATCAAAAGTGTTTCCCAACTGCCTACAAACAGCGAATACATGCGCTTAAGAAAAATATTTCTGCAAAAAACACTACAATTTGTAGACAAAGAAAAAGGATAACAAAGTTAGTCAATTTTGATGTAATCAACGTCTTGCCAAAGAGTGTCAAGGTATTTATTAACATGCAATTATTTCACAAGCGAAAACATCGTTGGACCAAAGATGAAAAGGATTTGGCATTGAGCATGTGGTATAAGTCTCTCTCTTTATCTTTTCTTGAAAGAAAAACTGCACTTCGTTTTGCCGGCTAAATTCACAGTAGAATCTCGGTTGAAGATAACTCAGTTGAGTACTGGTACCAACACAATATTGCTAAAAAATTAACAACTAAAGTTCAGTGCATGTCCGAAGATGAAAAGCAATGCGTTCTCTTATTTGACGAAATAAGTATCAAAAAGGGATTGGCATATAACGCTAAAATGGACTACATCGAGGGATTTCAAGACTTAGGAAATTTGGGAAGACACAATAGCGTTGCAACTCAGGCATTAGTTTTTATGGCAATAGGTCTAATTCACAACTGGAAGGTACCAATCAGTTATTATTTATCCGCCGTTGGAGTTACATTTCAATACTTAAAGCAGATCATTTTAGAAAATATTGAGGCTTTGGAAAATGTAGGACTAAAAGTTCGTTTAATCACTTGTGACCAAGCAGCGAGTAATAGGTCTGCACTTTTCAACTTGGGCGTTACGGAAGAAAAAGCATATTTTCTTTGGAATAATCTAAAAATATATGTAATGTATGATGTTCCACACTTAATTAAAAGTGTTAGAAATAATTTAATAACGAAAAATATTTGCATAGGTAATAAAATTATTTCTTGGATAGACATTGAAGAGGCACATAAGATAGATTAATGATCAAACAACGCTAGAGCGGCTATTAAAATCACGGATGCACACATCTATCCCAATAGCTTCCAGAAGATTCATGTGAAATAGGCCACCCAAATATTTTCAAAGACTATGGTGCTACCATAAACACGTGCGTAAATACCGGTCAATTAAAGAAAAATGCTGCTGACACTGCAGAATTTCTTTTGATGTTAAATAATATATTTGATTCTCTAACAGTCAAAGCTTGAATAGCCTAACAGTCAAAGCTTGAATAGCCCTAATATACAGGGTGTCCGGTGAGGAACTGTACAAACTGAAATGGTATGTTCCTTGGGTCAATTTAAGTAAAAAAGTCCCATAAACATAGGTCTGATTCGCAATAGTTACCCAGATACAAGCGTTTAAAGTTTATAAATGATCACATATTTTTTCGATCTCGGTGGCCAAGCATGCGGACCTCCACGCCCAATCCACCTATTAGGGTAAGCAACATTTAGATATTCTGTCACCTGTCGACTAAAATGGGGAGAAGCCCCATCTTGTTGAAGAAACATTTGTTGTCTTGTTAGTAAAGGTACTTCTTCCAAAAGCCGTTGCAATTCATTCCGCAAAAAGTTGGCATATGCTTCTCCTGTAAGACGTTCCTCAAACAAAAAAGGTCCAATAAGTTGATCGTCAATCATACCACACCATACATTAACAGAAAATCTGCGCTGAAAGTTAGCTTTTGTTGTACCATGTGGATTTTCATCTGACCACAAATGAGAATTGCTGCGTGTATTGTTCACTCCATCTCTAGTAAATTGCGCCTCGTCACTAAATAAAATGAATGGAACTAGTTGTGGATTTTCTTGTAGCCACTGGCAGAAATTCAACCGCAAAGCAAAATCTCCTGGTTCAAGGTGCTGAACGTTTTGTGTATGATAGGGATACAAAAGCCCATCATGTAATGTTTGCCACACTGACATACGGGGGACTCCCGTTCGAGAAGAAATTCTTCTAACACTCAACCCTGGACTCCGATCAACCATCTGTAGAATGTTTTCTTGCTCATTCACATTTAACTCCACAGGATGATCAGATCTTATTGAAACTGATGGAAATGAACCATGAGTTCGAACGTGTTGAAACACAGAAGAAAAGGTTTGGTGATTTGGAATCCTCCTGTTGGGAAATCTTCGTTCATATTCCCTAACGGCAGCTCTCGCATTTCCATCACAAAATCCATAAATGTAAATGATGTCAGCATACTCTTCGTTAGAAAATTGAAAAGGCATTTTAAATTTAAATTACACTTAATTTACTACAATCCATTTTGTCATTATTAGAACACAAACGAATAAATGACAGATTGTTTCGGTTTTCTTTTTCCAGTTGACTAATAATAATTACTTTTGAAAAAATATGTGATCATTTATAAACTTTAAACGATTGTATCTGGGTAACTATTGCGAATCAGACCTATGTTTATGGGACTTTTTTTACTTAAATTGACCCAAGGAAAATACCATTTCAGTTTGTACAGTTCCTCACCAGACACCCTGTATATCGTTGTGCTCTCTCAGTAAAACGGCCTCACGTAGAACATTTTTTACGTAAAGTACCAGATTGGATATTAACATGGAGAACATATACAAATAGTGGGAAAGAGAAAGAAGGAGTTTACTGTTTCAAAGGACTTGTACTTTCAATTCGTGCAATATTGCAATTTGTGGGAAAATCTAAAACTGGAAGGGTATCAATTTCTATTGACAGCTAAACTCAATCAAGACCCCCTTGGGAATTTGTTTGCTACGATTAGACGAAAAGGCAGAAACTGCACAAACCCTACAGCAAAGTCTTTCAGACAAGTTTTACAGTTAAATATGCTAATCAAGCTTTTATCACCACCGGAGAATGCAAATTGTGAGAATGATAATGAGACTAATATTAATTTTATTTTCGACGATCAACCGACCAGAAGAAATTAGTGAGTGTGATGGTGTCCCTTCTGTGGATAAAAGTGATAAACAAGTATATTTTCCGTCTCTTGAAATTAATCAAGATGTACATAATGACATTAATGTCGTTGTTTATGTTGCAGGTTACGTGGTGCACAAAACCTTAAAACAGTTCAATTGTGTTGAATGTGCATCTAACCTCTGTTTGGGCGAAAATTTTCTTATTGATAACGACTTACTCTTGATGGCCAGGGATTATGGTAACGATAATAACATCAAGTACTTAAAAACACCAACATACGTGGTTGTTAACATAGTAACCTATTTATTAAAAACATTCTGTGAATATTTTGAAAAAAATAAAACGTGTTTTGGTTTTAAACAAAGCTTAAATTTGCTATGTGTGCAAAAAATTAAACAAAGTCGTGAATGGTTACAAGAAAATGATAAATGTTATGAACATAAGTTATATTTAATAAAACATTTACTTTATTGTAAATTGCTTAAAACATTAAAACTGGTTTCACAAAATTTAACAGCTGGGCTAACAAAACATAAAAAAATTACGCATTTAAGCAATTTAAAGAAGTAATTTTTTAACGTGTAATTCCGTATTCCTGTGGGAAATAAATTATTATTATGTAATCGTAATTTATATAGATAAGTATTTTTATTGATTTTCCAGTAAGCAGGAAAATCACAATTATATTTTTAATACCTGTAATAAAGTAAACACGACGTGCTAATGTGCACTTAAATTGTACAAATACGTCAAAATGTTTGATTAGTTAGCTGACTGAAATAAATCACAAGTATCGCAGAAAGCATATTCGGCAACATAGCAACAATGAAGCACCCAGCAGGTAAACCAAATCTTGTTTTTCAACTACCTGCTAAAGCAAACTATTTTACGCATCACCCGTTTATGATTTATTAGAGCAAATTCGATTAGACAACCCAAGATACGCCTATTACACAAAATCCTATACCGTTGCGCCTCTTCTTATTACATACTCCTTGGTGCTACTAGAAGAATATTCGACCTTCTCAACTCAAGGACCAGATCTTTTCAACATTTTCTTCTTTTTATTCGATTGTTACTTTAATATCATTTCCAGAATCACTCGAACATTCAGCCTCTGAA
Organism: Vesta saturnalis; assembly: GCA_036346205.1. Taxonomy (NCBI): domain Eukaryota; kingdom Metazoa; phylum Arthropoda; class Insecta; order Coleoptera; family Lampyridae; genus Vesta; species Vesta saturnalis. The sequence goes on from JARFJB010001267.1 coordinate 18,450, forward strand.
TCACAATCTTATAAGCCAATACATATAGTATCTTCCTCTATTATATCAACATGGTATCTCAGGACTGTATGTGCTTCATTTCGAGAAGTAACTAGGGTTAGTGAAACATAAAACAATATTTAGGACAATAGTATCTTTTCTCATATTAAACTAAATGAATTTGTTGATTAATATTTTGGTGCGGTTCGGTGAAGTATTGATATTAAATAATAATTAATACCAACTGTCACTGGACGGACAGAGGTAATATTCCTATAATTATTGTATTAAAAGATATTTATATTCACAACAAACAGGACAGTTTTGGAAATAGAGTTAAAGAATTATAGAAATTAATAGTAACCTTTAATGGTCGTGGGTTTTAAAGAATATTGGAAATTAATAATCTCAAACTTTAATATTAGTTGAGTCAATGAAGCCTAAAAATCGCTTAAACTTCTAAATTCTCAGCAACAGCTCCGATTTCGATCAATTTTTTTTTAAATGTGTGTTTCTTAATATTATTCAAAATCAGAAACATCCCAATTTCAGGAAATAATTATTTATATTGTTTAAACAATTAAAACAAAATTTACGGAAATAATTAATTTTAAAATTTTTGTTGGCAACACTTATGAAAATTTTAATTGTTTTTATTGAAAATTTAGTATTAACAATGTCCCCTGCAGTCGGGGTTAATAACTATTTACATTGTTTAATAGAAACATTTACGAGAGAAGTTGATTTTTTTATGTTTTTTGGCAATATTTATGACAAAGTGAAGTGTTTTTATTGAAAATTTAGTAGAAATAATATTTTATACAGTTTGAGCTAATAATTTTTATATTGTTTAAACAATAATATTTAACAATGACATTTACATGAAATCTTGATTTTTTTTCGCTGTATTTACCAAATAAATTCTATTTACTGAAAATTTAGCTGCGGAAACATGTTTGTGGAATACATATTTAACATAACATATTTAACAAATATTGTAATAATATAAATATGTATTATTATGTATGTACATAACTTTGCAATATTGTAATCAATATTTATATTATATATATATATATATATATATAGTACACGTATATTTCTCGGAGTGAATGCATGTTTTTAAATATTACTCGTGGATGTAAAGTATAATTTTATTATTTTCAATCAGTTCTATTTTCATTTTATTTTAATTAGATACAATATTGCAAAAAAATATAGCATCATGGAAGATGTAATTAATGTGTGGTTTATTTTCAAAGTTCGATTAATATCACAGCAAATAGTTTGGTTGAGTCTTTCTCATAGAAAGTATTATTTTTATATTTTGTATATTACGGAAGCAGCAACACGACGTAGATTCTACAATAAATATTTGCTGTATTTGTAAACAGGCAGACAATATACCAAGTTCATCCAGTAAAGTATATGAACAACTGACATAAGTGACAAGGGTACTGCCAACGCTAAAATCAATCGCAACAAAATTAAGCCAAAATGAATTGCTAAATTATTTAAATGGCGGAAACAAGATTTTTGTACATGCCAGCTGCCGAAAACCATTTACAGAGTGTACAAGTGTTTCGTCCGAATTAAATAAAATAAGTACCTTGAAGAAAGGGACTGTAAGTTCTCCGAAATTGAAATTAAGAAAAAAATATTTTTTAATTGGAATGAAAAATGTTTCATCTGTGCGAAACTTTTAAATCCAAATAACGGTAAACGAAAGAACGTGTCACTTCTCATGATACAAAAAAAATAATTAATGTAATAAAAAACGAATTTTCTCGATTACTTCTTTTAAGAATCATTGCGGTCAATGACTTGAGGTCTGAAGAAGCAAAGTATAATCGGTCTTGCTATACAGACATTTTCAAACGGAGTAGTCCACAACAAAAAACAATAGATCCACGAACTCTGAAATTTGATGAACATCCTGATTATCAATTTTCTCTGAAAGAATTAATGAACATTGCAGCTGATTATCCGCCAAATCTGTATACTATCAAGAAACGATTGGAACAACACTACAGAGATGATTAACTTTTATCAAGCTATCAAGGAATGTCGACTGTTTTATGTCTGCAAAAAAAACATCATGACGTTTTGAATAAATCTCTCAAAGAGTCGAATTTAAATACAGAAGATGAAAATGTGAGGAAATTCAAGGAAGTTGCTGATATAATTCGAACTGATATCTGCAAAGAAATATTTAAAAATGACTTTTATCCTCAAGTGACCAAATATTTACACAAAAAACTTGATCGTCGTAATTCCACCGTCATTACAACTGTTATTCTTGTTACAGTTGTACGAGGCTTCTGGGCTTTTTCAAGATTCTGCTATCTTTAATAATAATACTTTTGTCTAGTTTAACAGGCGAAGAAAGTACTTTTCATAGTTGGAGGAATTAGTATTGTCAGTCCAGCAAGTGGGATACAACCCTGTAAACCTTTTCCACGATTAAAAACAATTCCTGCGGAACAAGATATAGCAGGAATAGGGAAAAGACTTGAGCCATACGCTATACCAAATGGAGAAGGATTGAAAAAAATAATCGTTGAAATACCAGAAAAAGTTATATAGAGTTAGAGCCTACCAATACAACAAATTTGAATACACTTTGGATGTTTATGGTATATATTGAGTCGAATAATTATCTTGGATGGAATGGATTTATGCAACACTTGACTAGTGGGTTTGAGTACGAAATATCAGGATATAGTTTCTCCAGTGAATTTGGCTGATGACCTACCGGTAATTATTAGATTAGGAGGATTTCACGTCACTATCTTTTTTTGGGTGCATTGGAAATATTATGGCAGGCAGTGGGCTAAAAGAAGTTCATTCAACTGCATATGCAGATAAAACTTGTGACCAAATACTATCAGGGCATAATTATTTAAGAGCAGTGCGTGCCCACAGTTTAGTTCAACTAGTACTTTCAAAAATTATATCTGATGATCTTAAAAGTGGTGAAGAATTTGTCGAATTTGAAAGAAATTTTAAAGATTCTGCGATATTTTATAATTTTAATTACACTGAAATGGAAAATAATGAAATATTTATTAAATTAGTGAATTTCTTAAAAAAAATGATTCTCCTTGCAGAAAGAAGTAACACTTGTTAACTCTGGATTACCTACTTTCGTATAGTATCTTAAAATTTAAAAAAGGATGAAATAAGGGTGTGTTGTGGTTAGTAATTCACCTTCACCCCAAATATTATTTACACTTCTAATGTCAACTAGAAAATTTTGAGCCTTTTAGTCAGTTAGAGATTAAATGGGTCGGGTTCTTAAAATTTTGATTTGCGTTAATTTAAAAAATGTGTGGTTGGATATGTTCGCTTTCAAACATTGATGTAGCTTCAATCATATCATATCTTCATTTACTTATTGTTGTTCTGCATAATAATGCATTCCCACAAGTGTATTTTTTTCAATAACTTAATTCGAATTTGATTATATATCACTAAAATATGTAATTATGCTGTAATTATAATTCAATAAATAACATTAATGTTCATATTTAGTGATGTAGAATGATAGAAAATCTAATGCACATTATAAGACGATTAATTTAATTAAAATAAAGAAAAGCTATTAACATAACGTCATCCATTACCAATCGCATATAAATATCTTTACTCTTTGGCAACTATTGTTTTTCGCAAAGTGATTTCACAGCGAATACACAAATTAATTTCAACAATTTGCATTGCGGTTATCGAAAACGTCTAGTTCAGGAAAAACTTAAGCGGTCAAACGCGAAACGTAGTTTTCAACGTGTTTCAATACTTTTGAGTCGCAAAAGAGAAACACGAGTCCATGGCGAGCATCAAGAAAACAACTTCAGATGCAACGAAAGTATCAGTGCAAACAATGAAACGTATTATAAAGGAGGCCATTTTTAGAATTTGAAATATTTGTCATAAAGTAGGTACTTAATTACATTTATTGTATAAATATATTTAAATACAATAACTTTTTCTGAATAAACATATCTACAAAAACAACATGAAATGACACTGACTTATAGATACGCGCCAATTTTATAAGCAGCGTAAATTCGTCGTTTGCGCATTGCCGCTCGCCTTCTTAGATGACTAGGACTATCTCGGACGCCAACTTATTTTATGGAAAACAAGTAAACCTTAAATGTTATAAAAAAAAAACAATAACAAGGTTTATTATGTATAACTTCAAATAAAGATATAAAGTAGAAAAAAAACTAAATACTAATGTTAGTAAACTGGGATTAACTTAAAAATTACTTATGAATTAATGCTTAGAAATGAAATACCTGCAGTACTTTTACATTTTGGTTGTCACTGTTATACTGTTACTGATAACAAAATCTGCTGAATACACACTTTCAAATTTGGTTGTGTAATAATTTTTGAAATGGAAATACAACAGGGTTTTGATAATATGTAAATTCCTTTAGAAAGCAGCCAAACGTAGTTGATTTAAACGGGTTAAGGTACCATCTATTGATAATTCTTCTGCATAGCAACAGACTTTTACTACATCATCCTCGATCAATTGAAACGTATAACGGTAAATTTAGTTGTACAATGAAAATACGCAAAAAGCAAAAGTTACCGTAAAAATAAAAGTTCAAAAAAGGTAAACATCTCACACAATGTAAAATAGGTTCAAATTGCACTTACTGTAAAACTATACAGCACTTTTCAACAAAATTTTTAAGAGAGCAGGATGGATGCTCTTTTCGCTTTTAATCATCTACAAAACGATGCAAATGGAGTCCTTACGCATGACCTGTTTGAAACTCGAACGATATGCGTACGAAATTAGAATAATTTTAATGCATGTTTTCAGCCACTAAGGTATGCAATTTACATGACACGAAAATGAACGAACATAAAAAGTTTGTTACAATCTATTGTCAAAGATTTTAAGGCTGCTGAGAGAATGGGAGACTGAATTTACATTTGAGAGCTGTCGAGTTAATGATTCCATTTTTCCATGCTGCAAGACACTTTCCTTGTGCAAAATCAAATGAAATGTATTTATAAAAAATGCGTCAATTAGAAGAAGAATTAGATCCGGTCGATTTTGAAAAATTTAAACAAAATCACAGTGCTAGAAGGTCAGATTTTTATTTCTCAAAAATACCGACAGACCAGACAATTGAGCAGACACTAATGAAATCCATGAAAGTGGATGGTGGACCTTTTAGACGTGGAGCAACTCCAAGTGTTGTTTTCAAATGGATCAAATCAGCGATATTTTCAACGGCTGTAGTCGAAGGAATGGAAGAATTTTTAGAAGTTTCATTTACACCATCATTTCAACATGTTGACGCCAGTGATAGCAGGATAAATTGAGATTTTACGGCTGTACATAAAATTATACAATTTTTTACAATTCACAATCCATTTCCCGACGTACATGTTATGGGAATTTCTACAGGAATTATAGGCCATGATACCATAGATTGTTATAAAACGTTTGATGTCCGAGTAAAACTAAGAAATAAAACAATATGCTCTAACTGTAAAGACTTAAAATGACAATAAAGGAGACCGTCAAATCTTTATTAAGCATGAATAGTAAAGTTAAAGTGAATAATAATGGAATCGCTGTAGATCCGAATTTAATCTTTCAACGTATATGTTTTTTAAAAAAAGACAATGACGAACTTAGACATTATTTTGACTACGAGTTGGCCCCTTATCCTCTTTCCCTATTTGAAAATGCCGGAAAGAAGAAAACAACAAAATCATCGCTATATGATATTTTTCAAAAATCCATGTTACTTCACAGATTGAACTGGGAACAAAATCAAAAATTTTCTTCCATTTTTCAAAATTACATCAAATATTTACCTAACAACTATGGTAGTAATGTTAAGGTGGGCATACATGATACGGTTTACCGGAAGGGAGGCCTCCCGGTTTGCAATCCGGAAGGCTAAACCTGTACTCTCGGCGCAGGCATTCACATTACGTTTTCTCGCAGGATTTTGGTCAGTCTAGTGTTCAGTATCGCGAAGGAAAGGTCCATATATTGATAACAATTATGATTTCGGAAAACGATCTTATGTTAATAGGATTGGTAATTGCATTGCTGCCGAAGAAAAACAACCAAAAAGAAAGGATGAAGCGCAAACGTTCAAAGTGGGTGAAACAGTGGTTAAGAAATCGACAAGAGCATTCTCATATCGACTTGATAAACGAATTACGATTGGGGCCTGATGATTATAGAAATTATCTGCGTGTGGACGAAGATACATATACGGAGTTGCTAGGACTTGTTTCTTCATTCATGCAAAAAGAAGATACTATTATGAGATCAGCAATCACTCCTCATGAGCGACTAAGCAGTACTTTAAGATATTTAGCAACTGGAAAAAACTATGAAGATTTAAAATTCTCAACCCGTATTTCCGCTCAAGCACTGGGAAGAATAATTCCCGAAACGTGCAAAGCTATAATTGACGTTCTTCAAAAAATATATTGTAAAGTGAGTAGAACATAATTTTTATTTTTATAATATAGTAAAGCAATATCGTGGATATACATTAAGAAATATAATTACGGTATGTAATTAGTGCAATAAGTAGCTGTTGTGGGGAGCTGCCAAGTAGATGATTCGTCGTAGTCAGGTACATTTGACAATGTATTAAAATTTTGTTGAGGGTTCGTAAGATTTGTTTGGGGACCTGGTACAATTCTTGATTGTGCTGTTAAACGTCCACACTTGGCCTCAAATAGAGTGTCATTTATTAGTTTTTGACAATATGTTGCCATCATACGCGGTAACGCATCTAATTCTTGACCAACATAAGCTGCGTATTTTGAGTATTTATTATTACTCTGGCTTTGTAATTTCTCTGCGACTAACTTTAGTACCGCCCATTGTTGGTCCGATGCAGCAGTTCCTTGGTTTTGGGAAATGTTCTTTGATTTACGATTGCGACTGATAGTAGAAGCAGATGAGGTGCTTGGACTTGCAACATTTTCTACCAGATCTTCAATTGGAGCACCTTCCCCTTGCGACATAACGTCTGCAGTCAGTGATTCGTCCAAATCATTTGCTGCTGGTGGCGAACCTTGTCTTTCTTCCTAAAATCAATTCATTATTAATTAATTAATTACTACAACCATTTTTATTGCAGTTTCCTAATTCGCAAGCGGAGTGAACAAATTGGATTAGATTTTGAAAACCGATGGCAATTTCAAATTGCCTTCGTGCAGTTGACAAGCACATAAGGATAACTCCTCCACCAGGCAGTGGAGCTTACTACTACAACTATAAACAATTTCGTAGTATTGTACTGATGGGCATTGCACATAGTAATTATGAATTTATAATGTTTGACGTGGGCACCAATGGACGGATATCTGACGGTGGTGTTATTAACAATACACCTTTCTACAAGTCATTAGTGAGAGGAACACTGAAACTACCACCAGTGAATCAACGTAATAATCTACCATATGCCTTCATAGGAGATGAAGCGTTCGCTCTTAGAAAAGATTTTTTAAAACCTTACAGTGAGAAAGAATTGAACAGTGAACGTTCAAACTTTAACAAACGTTTAAGCAGAGCTAGACGAATAATAGAAAATGTATTCGGAATATTAGCAAATCGATTTCGTATATATCATACTGCCATTGGAATATTCGTAGAAAATATAGAAACTGTAGTAATAGCTACATGTGTATTGCATAATTTTTTACGAAACAAAAATCCTAAACGTTATATAGAAATACCTGGGGATGCCGAAGATACTTCTGAAGATCAAGACGTATTAACATCATTACATAAAGGTCATGGAAGTGGACGTTCTCCGGAAGATGCGAAACAAGTGCGTGAATCATTTCTTGCATATTTTAAGAATAACTAATTACACTTCTTTATTAAATAAATGTTGTTAAATAAATAAACGCTAGTTATCCCTTCATTACTACTTACTTATTTATTAAATTAAAATTATAAATATAAAAACTTACCTCATCAGCTTCACTGTCCATATCCTGCATGTTAGATTTGCCCTTTCTTGGTATCTCGTGGTCATATAAGAAGTCCAAAAGATGAAAATACCACAGAGATGGTTCATAAACCTCTCCGCTTGAACCAGTTCTTTTGCTTTCCTTCATTTTCTTTAGTTCTTTACGGTAGGAACTGCGCAAATTATTGATTTTTTTAACCGTATCTTTTGTTGCTTCCGGGTCTACTGCCTTCAGTTTCTCTATCAGCTTATCATATGCAGCTAATTTCAACGGTTTATTTAAGTATTGCTTGCTTTTTACATCATACAAACAAGGCAGAGACCTGTACAGCTCTATAAATTCTGTTAAGAATTCATGAGACCACGTTCTCATATCGGTCATTTTTTATTAAATTAATACCTAGATAACTGAACAAACCACGGCAAAAGATGATATGCTACTGAATAAAATCACACTGTCATCAGGGTAACTCTCGGCCTGTACCCACGACATGCACATTCACGTTCCGGATTGTATGCGATAAGCACAGCCGGCAGGCAAAATTTCAAGTGTTGACAGTTTTTCGGGAGGCCGAGAGTTCAGGGTTCGCCTTCCGGCCGATGTATCCACTAACGATGCAGTTTGCCTTCCGGATTGCAAACCGGGAGGCCTCCCTTCCGGTAAACCGTATCGTGTATGCCCACCTTTAAAGTTGTATTTGACGGGTATGACACTGATGGTGCCAAAGCGTCAGAAAAGAATCGTAGATATGTTGGTAATGCCTTGATTGATTATTTCTTTGATGACGATATGTCTTTAAAAAAACAACTAAGGAATTTTTTTTTGCTAACAGCAAGAGTAAAAATAGATGTATTAATCTGTATAAGAAGCTGATTGAAAATAATTTTGAGTGTACTCAAGCAGAAGGTGATGCCGATCGTTTAATTGTTCAAACAGCTCTAGATTGCATTTCTCCTCATGTCGTTGTTGTAGTTGAAGACATAGATGTGTTGGTATTATTAATCGCTTTATCGTCAGATAACAAAGAATTATATTACCAAGAATTTACTCAACAAAGACAGGTTTAAACAATGTTCCAAATATTAAAAAAGAGCATCTTGTGTTTATTCACGCATTTAGCGAATGTGATACAACATCAGATTTTTATAGAAGAGGTAAAAAACATTTTGTAAAAATTTTCAATGGTGATGTAAAGTTACGTGCTATAGCTGAAGCTTTTATGATTGAAGATCAAAGTGAAGAAGTACTTTTTAACGAAGGTATATTTTCTATTCTTGTACTGTACGGTGCGAAAACTTAAAAAAATTTAAACGAATTGAGACATAAACGCTTTATAATGCTCGCTTCAAAGACGAAAAACGTCCACATTGCATCGCTTCCTCCAACAGAAGATGCAGCTCAGCAGCATATTAAAAGGGTTTGTTTGGAAATCCAGCAATGGAAAAATAATACTTTAATATCTCCCGAGAAATGGGGTCGTAAAAAAGAAAATTATTTGGCACCAGTGAAGATGGCGCAACCAGCAGCACCGGACAATATTTTAAAAATAATTTTTTGTTCGTGTAAAACCGGATGCGGGGCAGCGTGTGGATGCAGAAAAACTGGTTTGCATTGCTCACCTGCATGCATTGTTTGTAGCGGCAATGGCTGCAATAATCATCCACCAGTTGCAGAGAACCGAGAGTTAGAATCTATGGATTTAGACGAAGATTAAATTCTTATTCTTCAACTGTATTATAAAAAATATAATATATTATAGTAATGTTTTTTCTGTATATATTTTTAAATAATGACGTTTTCATAAATAATAAAAATTAATAATAATCAGGAACAAATTATTCCATTTACTTTTATTGTGTGTGCTTGATTTTCAATAAAAACCAATTTTCTTTTTTATAAATATCGCTAGAAAATATAAAAAATGATTTTTCCTGATAATCTCAATATTGTTATTTAAACAACATAAATAATTATTAACCCCGATTTAAAAAATAGTTCTTACCCGTAAGTTTTCAAAAGAAACAGCTTCACGCTTCACTTTGTCATAAATATTTCGAAAAAACAAAAAAATCTATTTTTCCCGTAAATGTTACTATTATTGTTTAAAAAATGTAAATAATTATTAACCCTGGCAGCGAGGGATATTGTTGATACTAAATTTTCAATAAAAACAATTGTCATTTTCATGAATATCGCGAAAAACATTTTTAAATTAATTTTTCCCGTAAATTTCGTTTTAATTGTTTAAACAATATAAATAATCATTTCCTGAAATTGGACATTTCTGCTTTTGAATAATATTAAAAAACATACATTTAAAAAAAAAATTGATCAAAATCGGAGCTGTTGCTGAGAATTAAGAAGTTGAAACCTTCATTGACTCAACTATATCGTAAAAGGAAATAATGATTATGTAGTCATTGAATGAATCGCTTTAATCGCAATCCATATCAGACTCGTTTTCATTATCGGAATCGTTTTCTAAATGTATGATTACTGGTGCAATATTGTCGTGTAAATTGTCGATCTTCCACATTCCTTCTTCGATTTTTTTAACATGAGTGACGTAATTATTCCAATGGTCCGCGGATACGCGATGGTAAGCTTCCATAAGTAAACGCTCTACAGCCTTTTCTTTAAAATTAGTGTTATTTGAAGCCACGTACCTTTTTATTTGGCTCCACACCATTTTAATAGGATTAACCCACAGTGATAAGGTGGGTCTAGCTATTAATTCAATTTTATATTTGTAGAATTGCTCTCGGTACGCAGCTGCAGTATCCAACAGTTCACTCTTTAAATAATCTTCTGCAAAATAAATATCTTTATGTTAACCAATAGCAGTATAGTAACATGTACCCAACTTCACTGTAGTCTAATAAAATTCCTAAGTCAGCTTTCCGACTCCGCTTAGACTTTCTCATTTGCTCCCATACAACTTTAAATCTTTAATATTAGGTGTCCTTTTCATAAGGAGTTTTTTAGTATTGGCTAAAGTTCTATTTTTAAGATATGCGGCTGTACAGTATGTCCACATGTCGATTGGATTAAATGGGTAACTCTCTTAATATTTGAGCTAACGACTTGTAGATTCCGGTTTTTTGTGCTCGATTTTCAGACAAAATCGAAGACGTAAACAAATTTTTGTTTTAAACATACAGGCCGAAATTGAAAATTGTTTAATTTGGCGAGGGTTCCATATCTCGGTTATTATAAAAGATATTTACATTATGTGAACACATTATTAAGACACTTTTTTCAGAGGATCAACCTGGCATCGCTAGATTTGTACTCCGACGTTTCGGCTCCTAGATAACATCATCAGGTAAAAAATGGTTAAATGCGGACGACCTGAATTTGTTTTTTATTGTTTTTGTTTGCTTTTTAGCAATTTTTCTTGTAAATGTTTTGCTTGAAAAGTTAAATGTAGAAAAGAGTATCAGCCAAAAAATAAGAGGCATAAGACACTGAATTAATTTTACATTAAAGGAGGCAATCTAAGTACCTTGTTAGAAGTGGCCTAAAAATGAATGTGTTTTGGTTAAATCCGCAATAAATCCATGTAATATGTTAAAAACTATTGTCTTGGAAAGGAAAGGTAAAGACATCTGCAAAAATTAATGTTATTATTTCAATTTAAATTTATTTTGCAAAATGTGGGAAATTATGTACAATATTTACAATTTGTAGAATACGAATTGTTAACTAAAATGTTTGATTTGAAAGGGTTTTGTATATAGTAGGCATCTATAGTATAAAAGAGAGTATAGTTGTGCTTTTAATAAATATCTAGAGCGCTTGCTGAATTACGCAAAGCGATTTGTTTGGTGTTGTTCAATTATAGTTTAGCTAATAAATTAGTCAGTTGTTAAGAAAAAGGATGTATATTGAGAATGTGAATTAATTAGGGGGGTTTTCCTTAATAAATAATTAATTAGGACTGATTACACTGTAATACGGATAGGGCGAGATTGGTGTGATGAAAGATTAATTTCAGCTTTCTGGGTCACTTTAAAAGTGTCTTTTTTTTTAACAGATGAATATTTCATTTGAACAAAATTCAACAACTGGCCGTGTATATTAAGCTGAATGTAACCTTTATCAGGAAAATATTTACGTTCGGATTCGAAATATGGGTTCTTCCTTTTTGAAGGTGATCAGGTCTAACAGGACATTTTACAGTGTTACTACCGGCAGATCTCTACACTGAAGATGAACGGAATTTAAATAAATTTGGTGAGGTCTTCGGTTAATTCTTCAGGAGAAACTATTTTAAATAAACAGTTAGTGTTTATTTTTGGGCAGGTTGTTTATAATGAACTGGGTTCGTCTATTCAGATGCAAATTGGTTATTTCGAACATAAAAAAATTACCTAAACTGAATAGATATAATACTTACTTTTATGTTGTAAGTAATATAACTGGATTTTTATTATAGAACGGTTTTAAGGACCTGTGGTATTAGGATCTCTAGTGGGCCAGGGCACAATTTCGCGCTCCTGGGACGCTTTGGGGTTCGTTGTTAGGCTGGGATTGCTTCATTTGTTCAACGGTACAAGAAATCGACACTGGGCTTTACTCTGCCAGCGTTACGCTTTCGTTTCTGTTTTTGTGTAGGTGATGTTTAAACACTTACGTGGAGACGAGATCGTGCATTGAATCATAACAGGCCTTGAGCTGGTCACATTGTTCAGGGTGATCAACTAAGAATGCTAGGTACTGTATCTGGGAAACTATCCATCGTAGAGGCTTGCGCAAAAAAAAAATGTATTAGTATAACGGCCAATACAAAAACCTGGAAAATATTTTCAAGTATCTGAAATTACCGCTAGGGGGCGTAACTGCAATCTTGAATCTAAAAAAGGATGTTTCTGTGAATTCTGCTATATTAACCTAATAAAAAAATAACTGATCTTTGAAGACGAGGATAATCTGAACTTTTTTTGTTTGGCACTTTTTGACGTATCTATAAAAATAAAATGGTGGGGGGTATTCAAAGGTTTCCTTAAATCACTCCCCGTATCTTCGAAACGGATAATCCGATTTTAACAAACTTGGGCGCGTTGAAAAGAGCTTTTCTTGGGCTACAAATGTTAAAATAATAGAAGTTTTGTTAGTTTCACATGTCGTCGCTAGAGGGCTTTGTTCGACATTCCGACAGAAACGGTTAATTTTCGCAAAAAAATTAAATGCATTGGTATGACTTTTTTCATGAACAAGTAGCTAAATGATGCCTAAATAAGCTCGCGAAAACCGCATCTCGATATCTTGTTCCTAACCTAAAATATCGGCCAAAGAAAATTATACGAAAATCCCTTAAATTTTTATTTTTTTTTAACTATATTTTTCTGGAATTGTTTCTATTATGTAAGTTGTGGCCTAAAAGGACCGATTTAAAGGAGGAAGGTTTTAATGCCCCGTAAATGCTCGAAATGCTGACCATCACTCTGTGCATTGCTGAGGCCTCTTATGGTAGACAAAACTGCAGCTTCAATTTCGGCTCTGAATAGGTTACCTAGAAATTGCGATTTTAAATGTTTGTAAATTTATACACCAGAATAGAATCACCCTTTTGAAATTACTACGGCAAGTAAGCAATGCTAAAAGTTATACGAAAGGCCTATTTTTGTTTGTTTAAGTGCATATTCACTATGGATGTATACGAAAAATACAATTAATAGAAGCAGGCAATGGAAACAGATACCTAAACAAAACATACATAATCCTCAAATTGTCAATAGTTGTCAATACTTTCGCGTTACTTTGAGCAATTTTGTGCTTTCAAAATGCGTTTTACGAATAATGAAGCTGTTGATATTCTTGCGGTTTATTTTGAATGTCTTCAGAATGCCGCAGTAGCTAAAGAGTTTACGCGGCTCGATATCCAAATCGGCGTCCTTGCGATGTAAGAGTTTTCCCCGATTAGTGGCGAGCTTACGAGCCAATGGTAGTTTTCGGCCTACGTTTCAACGGCAAAGAATTGGAAGAACACAAGAAAATATTAACCGTGTACTGGGCTATATTGAAGGAAATCCTCATGTTAGCACAAAGCATTATCCACTGAGTTGGGCATATCACGGACAACGGTTCAAAATATTTTGAAGGACCATAGGTAAGTTCTAATGGCCATCAAAATATATAGGTATTCGTTTAAACTTTTTTAATTACTTTAAGAATGCACCCATATCATGTCGTTTTGCATCAGGCCTTGAAAAGGAAGATTTTGATCGAAGGTTAGACTATTGCCATTGGATGTTAGGCATGATACGCGAAAATAGAGAATTTTATTTCAAATTCTTTGGACCGATGAAGCCACCTTCAGTAGTGACGGAGAGTCAATCTGCACAATATGCATTATTGGTCTGCAGAAAATCCCATTGGTTGCGTGAAGTTCAGCGCCAAGGACGTTGGAGTTTAAATGTATGGTGTGGCATACTGGGAGCAGAATTATTGGGCCATATTTTTCGAGCAACCCTAAATGGCAATGTATTTCTTGACTTTTGGCCAATCAATTACCGTTGTTGTTGGAAGATGTGCTCTGGAAACAAGGCAAAATTGTTTTGCAGTTGGATGGTTGCCCAGCACATTTTGCTATTAATGTGCGAGAGCAAATACGATGGATAGTTTCAGATACAGTACCTGCATTCTTGGACTGTACAATGGGACTTAAACCGAGGTGGCAAAGACTCCAAGACAGGCCGCAACTTTGTTAGGGCGTCTTTTGGTTTTATACAAACGCGCTGGGGTGTTTATGGCATCTGGTATGACGTCAGGGACGTTGATTGGTTTCTCGTCGGCTGGAGTAATCAGCGGAGCTCTGATGTATAAAAGCTTTCAATGGTTTTGTAATAATTCTAAACTGTATTAATTATGAAAAATTGTTAATAAAAAATCAGTCAGAAAACCTAATGTAAAGAATTTCAATTCTTTACAATATAGATATGAATTATGAAAACTTTTATTTTCATAATGAATTCGTTAAATGTAACGTTTTATTAAGGATACATTCATGATTGAATACAAACGTCATATCATAATGTGTATCGTGTCCGTGTGTCCCGATTGTGATAGTTTTTCGGGGTATCTCAAGAACGGCTTTAGATAGGAAGTTGCGGTTTTCGCAATCTTGCGCTACTTTTTTACGAAACGAAAGTTGGATTAAAAAAAAGTGGCGTATGTAACTTTTCTTCAAAATAACCCAACTTTTTTTTAAATGGGGCACCCTGTATATTTTTTTACAGTGATTCCATCTGTTTTTAGCTATCCAAAAATATATAAAACTATAGTTCTTTTCAACATTGCGCTGAAAATTTACGTTATTACAAATTAAAATTTTTTATTGGTTGGCCGGGGTGGAAATTATAAAAAATGTTTTTTTTTTCAAAATTGTATAGGACAACGTAAAATAAAACATTATAAAACTAGCTTATAAAAAGTGTTCAATTTGATCGCCATTGTGCGTTAAATAAGTTTCACACATTGTTCTGATCCGCCTTATTGGATTTAAAATAACAAGCCTCTACTGTAGTTCCATAAAAGCCCTGTCAATGGCGTTGCGTAGATCCGCCAGAGTATGATATTGGGTTCTATAAATTTTATGCTTAAGATATCCCCACAGAAAGAAATTTAAAACTAATGAATCTGGTGGTTGGGTGGCCATCTTATAGGTCCATTTATATTTATCCAACGGCCTGGAAAGTTTTTTTTTTAGATAGTTGTGGGGAGGAACACCGTCTTGTAAATATAATTAATTTAAATGTGCTAATAGCACACCACCTTCTATTTCGGGTATACTATTTTTCAAAATTTGTAAATATCTATTAGCAGTAAAGCCTGCGTCAAAAGCTTGATATATAATTTTAGTA
Organism: Vesta saturnalis; assembly: GCA_036346205.1. Classification (NCBI taxonomy): domain Eukaryota; kingdom Metazoa; phylum Arthropoda; class Insecta; order Coleoptera; family Lampyridae; genus Vesta; species Vesta saturnalis. Next base: position 34,277 of record JARFJB010001267.1, read on the forward strand.
CCCAATATGAAACAAGATACATTAAAACCAAACCTTCCTTGTCGTTCACGTAAAAACAATGCATGTGGGTTATTACTCTCAGGCCAAAATCTATTATTTTGTCGATTAAAAGTATCGCTGCTAAATGCACCTGGTCAGAACAAACAATAAATCTTTCAAAATACACATCTCTGTTCACATGTTGTAAATACCAATTACAATATTGACTACGGAGTTCTGCCCGGACGTAAGTTTTGGACCATATGAAATTTATATGGGTGATATTTGTGTTTTCTGAGAATTTTTTGAACACTTATTTTAGGCACACCTATACTGAAGGCTATCGATCTGGCAGAGGTATTTGGATTTGTTGCGGTTGACTACTTATAATACATTTATTCGTCAATTTCGTTATTTTCTATGTTGGAGACTTTTGAACGAGGTTTATAAAAAGATTAAATTTGATTTTATTCTTGAAAGTATTCCTTTTTCTGGCTTGTGCCTCTCTGGATATCTACGAGATTTTTTGTTAATTGTCAGTCAAAGTAACAAGATTGATAGATACCTGTGATTATATGATTAAACACGGCTTGTTTACCTTAACGACGGGGTATATTCGATGTCGTATTTTCATTGCTTCCTTTAATGAAATATATCAAACTACCTGTGAGATGTCAGTCATGACAGTAACTAAGCACGGTAACTAAGGACGCTTAGTGAAAATAAAAAGACATTTTATAGTAGCGCCGGGGAGAGGTCTCATGGCGGACTCGAGAATGGGGATATAATTATTACTGTGAAATGCATCTGTTTCCCTTTATCTTAGTGCGAAGTTCCCACTTAAAGAAAGACGGGTTATAATATACGTCTGCTATATAGTTTAAATGTGGGACTTAAAAACGTATGTCGATTCTAAAATCAAAGCGCATGACGCTGTCAGATGTCTTCTTGGCTATTTAACCTCAAAGTATTCTTCGTATTTCGTTTCGTATAATCGCATCGTGTTTTGTAGTTATAATCTTTATCTTTCGCTTCGTAATTTATTAGTTTCCATTGCATGTGTAAACAACAGTTTTTTTCAAAACTATTATTATTAATATTCACTATTACGAGGTAAGTTTATAATGAAAAATGTATTTCCAATTGATTGAATGCATTTATTTATTTTGCAGCAAATAATGTCATGAAAAGCTAAATCTTTGAAAAGCCAAACTCAAGTAATGTTAATGAATATACTGCATTATTTCGAGATGGAACGCGATAACGGGGGGCCAAGTTTACCTTTAACTTCCATTATCCAGGTACACTAATAATTTTCACTATTTAAATTTATATTTATGTAATATTATGTTGCACCGAACTGCTCTCGCATGCGGCATTTCCGAGAAAACCGTAACTCGGACAAAGGCAAGAATGGCTCTTGCTTTAGAATCTGGGAAATCGGCGCCGGATTCACCGCAACAACATAGGCTGCGTTTGAAGAAGTCAGAGGATGTCGATGAATACGTGAAAGACGTTTTGAAACGAAAAATTTACACCATGCATGCAACTGATAAATAATTCAGAAATTATTGTTGAAATGGGGTTAATCACTATTTAATTTTAAGCTCACATATTACTATCGAAAAACTCCAAACTGTACTTTTTTTTATTTTATTGCAAATTTACAATCTACTCCGTCTACAGAATAATAAGTTTGCTAGATGTCATGAGTTGGGCTTCATCCACTGATGGGTCTCCAGGATTCACTCGACTAGATCTTCAGGCCACTGCCTTTTGAATCTGATTTGTTTATGGTTGTAGATTGACAATAGTTGATTGGTTTTCAATTGCGGTCTCGGCTATTGACTGAAGTTTTGATGATATCTTTGACGAAAATTCTAAGATCGTGGTGCGGTGTTTGGTTACTGATGTACCATTGAGCGTTTGCCAGTACGTATAGTCTTCGACTGAAAGGACTGTAAAATCTTGGTATTGAGATTGCTACATCGAGTTCGATCGTAGGTCCATACAGGCATTAAGATGGTTTATACAGTAAGATTTTATTTTCGATGCTTAGTTGATTTACTCGATGAGCCAATATAGATTTTTGTTTTCAAATTTAATTGCTGCCGTTTTGCTTTTATATGGGTTTCCATGTCAGCTTTTAGTCAATGGAGTCCTAGGTATTTCACCTCAGTTTTATGGGTATGGGGTGATTATAAATAGTAACTTGTGGCAGCGTTTAGTAGTGAATGTGATTTGGTGGATTTTTACTATTTACTGATTCTCCAGCGATCTAGCCAAGTTTGTAAGTTTATAGTTGCAGCTTCTCGATGCCCGGTTTGGATGAGTATCAGATGACATTATTGCAAATGTAGTGTCTGTAAACGTCTTCGGTATACAGGAGGTACAAAATCTAAGGACACTTGTGGAACTTCAGAGTTAAATGGTAGGATGATAGTGAGTTGTCAACTGAACCTGGAAGTGTGGTTCATTTAAGTAGGATTTTAAAAGGTATATTTGATGGGATAACTTTCTTTTATTTTGTATAGTAGTCCTTGTGTCATACCTTGTCGAACTTGTTGTATATCTAAAACACTGATGCACATATTCTTCTTAGATTTTCTTTTATCTAGTTAACTATCCTATGGCATTGTTGAATGGTTGAATTCATGGAAGCCAAATTGATGAGATATTAGATCGTCTGGTTGTATTATTTCCTTGATTCTGTATAGCTAGTATTTCGAATAATTTTGATAATAGTGGCAACAGACTTATCGGCCGATATATGGTTTCATGTGGAGGTTTTCAGGTTTACCAATCATGGTAATTTAGCATATTTCACTGAGTAGGGAAGTGAGAAATGGCAACATGCGATTAAAGATCATTGTGATGAGTACTACTGCTTTTTAGGAAGGTGTTTTAGTACTTTACTATAAGGTCGTAGCGCTTTATACGAGCTGGTTAGTTTAATTTCTATATACTTTGCGATGAAACAGGACTTACATAATTGGCCTGCGCATAAATATTCTTCTATTTCTTCATCAGTTTTGGTCATTGGATGTCAGTGTGTGAAGACTTCAAGGTGTACTACGAATGTGTGCTTTTCTTCGTTTGATCTAGCCAGCTGTGTCAATTTTTCTTGTGGTTACTATAGTAGGTCTCTTGAGTTTTTGTAACTTTCCAGATAGAATAATCTACTGGAGATAGGCTAGAGATGTAATGCCCGAATGTTGCATTTCTGTTTTCATGTAGAGCAAACTGTACTTACAGAAGATAAAATATTTACCTTCAGTAAAACGAGTTTGAAACAATTGTTACACAAAATGGTTTTGAATTCAAAGTTGATGATGGAAGAAGGCGTTTAATGGAGCAGGTTCATATTGCTGGTGCTCGAGCAACATTTTTGCGAAAATGTTTTGCTAAAGTTGTGAAATTAGTTACGATCGTGTCCTTTTGGATGAGACGTGGACTTTTAGCTCATCAATGGGGACATCAAATTTTACGTTTAACTCCGTATTACTGCCAATTCAACCCTATCGAGTTAATATGGGCAAATTGTAAACAGTATTACAACAAAAACGTTGAAAGACAGGGCTTCAGGGACGAGAATGTTTTATCGCTATGGAAGGATTCATTAAACCAACTGGAGAACTGTGACAAAAGTGTATTTTACATGCAGAAAAGGAAATGAGCCAGTGGTGGGACGTTCAAAGAAGAGCTGAGGAAATGGTAAAACCTCTAATAATCAATGTTGATGAGTCGAGTGAAGATGATAGTGAAAGTGAAGGTGATGACTTTTAATTATAAGATGTCCAATATTTGAATTTAAAGCAAAAATTAGAATCTTATTTACTTTATAACATTGTAAAGGATTATTATATTTAACATATACCTCTGTAGCTGTACTTCGGTTTACATTCGTTTTATACATATACATATTGACAAACTGTAAACTGAGATTTTTAAAATCGGTTATATTATTAACTAATAATAAATCTCATTTTTAACATCCAATACAGTGTATTTATTTATGACAAAATCAGTTATTTATAAGTGGCTTGATAACAAAATTACAGTCTTGACTCTTTTGACGCAGTGAGATCTGTCAGCTAAAACGATCCTCCGCAATTAAAGCTTTTGCACTTCATTCGGGCACTGCCTACTACTAGCTAATTCGTTTCTTATTGAAAATTATTGATATAATTAATTTGTAAAACAGATCCAAAACGAAATTTTGTTGACCCGGTCTCGGTTCTGATAATCGTTTACAGTTGTACAATATATTTTCATCATATGACTACCCACGTTGGTGGACTTTACATGCCAGAATAAGTGCGAACAGACCTTAAACGAAATTCGACTTTATCTTATGAGTGGATGGGGATTTTTAAGACCTTTAGGATGCTAAATCCCGAGATATTCGAACAATAATTTTATGTAAATTTGACAGTGCGGCTTAAATTTGAAAATAACCTAGAATCACTGACGATGTTTTGTTGGTATTTAAAATTACTAACTATATGAACCAATAACGACATACGTTTTTAAAATTTTAAACCATGCTTTACTAAAAGATGAGTCATAAGACACCTCTCGCCGGCCCGACTACTAAAAAATAACATTTTCAATGATGAGTGAAGTCAAAGATCGCTTTGCTAGTATTGCTTTGGATGAAATTGATCGGCAAGTTAACGACAACAAGCCAAAAAATACTCTGAAGACTGAAAAATATATTTGGAAACAATTTATGGAATTTTGTCAATAGAAATTATACCCTGAATGAAAATACCTCAAATGAAGCTTTGGCAATAATATTAAAAGATTGTTTCAAAATGCGTCAAATTAATGGCAGTAGTACAAAGAGTTATCTGTTACGATCATTTGAATAATACTGCAAAACTCCTTCAACGAAAGTATTATAAAGAATATAAACGAAAAATTGACCCATTTAACGACATTGATTTTCTGGAAGCAAGGAATGTGAAAAATACAAAGAGGAAGCAGTTACAGGTATTCTCTCTTTATTGCATGATTTATTTTTGTTTTATAAAATATATGTTTGTAGACAATACCAGAAAAAAGAAAAACAAGTTCCGCACCATTAATGCTTAAAGATAATTCAGCAGTGCGACAAAAGTACACCTTTCATACTCCAGATGAAATTCTATCATATTGCAGTAGTAGAACTAGCGTGGAGAGGTGGCGAAGCGTCACAATGTTTAGTGCAATATTTTATAATTGAACTTGACAATGATGTATCGTTTAGTGGACGAATTGAATACAATCCCAATTTTTCGAAAACTACACATAGAGGTGAAAAACGACTGGCAGGCACTAAATGGTTAACACCGAATATTGCTAACTTACATGTTTGTCCAGTAGGACTATTTAAGAAAATGTCAAAAAGAACTACCAACATAACAACTGACAGGCTATTTTTAACTGTTAATAATAATTGGAAAAGTAATAAAAACTGCTGGTACAAGAATATGCCAATTGGCAAAAACCAAACCAGTTCAGACTAGACGATGTGATTGATCCAAAAAGCAAAAATTACTAACCATTCTAATAGGTCAACAACAGTTAGTACCTTCTAGTTTGGTAGTTAACGAACAAGAGATTATAAAAATCACTGGACACAACATCTCATTCCATCAAACCATACCTACAAATGACAGAAAGTCTGCATACAAAGATAGTTTTGAATTTGCGTTTGGATAATACAATCGTTAACCAGCCAGATCATACAACAATCTACATTAGAAAATAATCCTAATAAATGTAACATAATTTATAATAATTGTACAGTTTATAATTACAATAAATAAGTCATTTCTAAGACTAGATTTTATTGTTTATTAGTAGAAAGAAATGATATAGCCTCATCAAATACCACTGACTTTCAGGGTATATTCAAACACTTTCTCCTTTTGAACAATTAGTATTGCTTTAAGAAACACGTGTTTGCTCGATATTTCAAGCAATACTAATTTTGTTCTCAAGTCTGGCAAGTATTTTTCCTATATACCAACGAAGTGTTGTGATATTATTACTGAAAATACATCGCTAATGCTTCAATTACAATTTGTGTAACAAACAAGCATGTCATATTTTGCTGCGTTTCCAAATGTTATATTACTTAACTGCCATAATCAACAACAAATGGATTTCCAACAATTAAGTTAAAAATATTACACAAATCAAATCAAATAATCAGAACAGATGTACACGTTCTTAAAAGAATTTTATGGGATTATACTTTGAAAAACATTAATTTTAATTAAGGTGCTGTAAGGCACATGACCGAGTTACTCAATGTATGTTTAAAATACGAACGTTTTTAGCATTAGGTCGCCTCCATTATTATTATGTACTTGTTTTTTTAATATATTGTGACATTCTAGGTGTTAAAGTTTGCTGAGGTGACGCAGGACGTCCAATAGCAAAGGCTGAACCAATATCTTCAACAGTTAAAACTCCTATTAAAAGCGGCTATATATCAACACCAAGAAGTATTAAGTCACAAAAAACCCCTTCATCATTTTCATTTGGTCCTAAAATTCCGAATATAAGATTGGATTTAGAAGACCCTGAAAAGAATACAGTTATTTTGGATAAATTAGCTCATGTTCTTGAGCAAGAAAGCAAAAATCAGATATGAGTAGAGAGAGTTTGATCATAAAGTACAACATTTTAGAAAACGTCTTACAGATTTAAATCAGGAAAATATACTATCTAAATCTGAAATACGTAACTTAAAAGCTATGCTGAAGAAAGATAAATTATTAATTCAAAATTTACATGTCAAAATAAATGACTTAGAAACCATATCTCATGATTGCCTCACAAAAAACGATGATCAGGAACAATTAATTCAAAATCTTCAATTTACAATTGATGAGAAAAATCTGAAACTCAATCAAAATTGTTTAGAGCAAGAAAAAAACAAACAAAAATTAGTATTACAAGCGGAAAAGTTAAACCAACAATTTGATGATAAATTACGTCGGCAAAAACAAGAATTAGAAATTGAAAAGCAGGCACGAGATTTAAAACTGAAAAAAGTAAGAGAATTAATAGACAGTGATATGAATGTTGAGCTTACACCAACTCGACCTGAAATTGCTCTTCCCTTATCAGAAAGAGAATTTAAAGAAAATACTCCTTTATATACTTGTGAATCGATTAATGAGCGCAATATTGTATGCAATAGAATAACTAGACGTGCCGGTGAAGTTTGGTTGGGAGCACAATTCTATTAAACCCATACCTTTACACACAGTTTTACAACCTTCTATGAAAAGGAGAAAGTCTGTTGATAAACTGAAGAAAGCAACTGACATTACTAATCCCAAGCAGAATAAATATTGTTTAATAGCACAAGAATCAGATGGAATAGGCGATGTGGAAACAAAACTTTATAAAGGAGACATTGTTCCCACTTGTGGTGGAGGTGCTCAAGTTATATTTAATGGTGTCGAATGCTTACGTGAAGAATCACCTACTAAGATGCCTTTATCTCCAAATAATAAATAAAAGTCGTAATTATCTATTTGTCATATACTCATGTTTTTTTTATGTAAAAATCCTTATTTAATTTTGAAAAATAAATGTTTAATCGTTTGATTTTTCTGGTAGTTAATGTTTAGTAACAGATTGTATTACTGCACTGTTAGCATGTTTCATTGTATAACCTCCTTTACTTTCATTTTCAATTACATCTTGGTATTTATAAAAACTAAAATTCTTGATTTGATTTCAAGTTTGTGAAACATAAATGAAAGTGATCGTATTTTTAAAATATTTGTTTTTAACTACATTTTTCAGTAGTTTTGTGATAAATCTTAGTAATCAGTTAAATTCAAATGTAGGCTATATCTAGTACCTTCAATGCCTTTCTGTAACATATTTGCATGGCATTGCAAGTTTTAAAATTACCTGTAAATAAAAACACGTGGTTGTAGAATAAACAGTACTTCCACCCTAATCTTGTGTAATTATGTATAGTTAATGTATGTCAATTGACAGGTGTTTCACACTCGGACACCCAATTTTAATAGAATTTGATACAAAGATCCTAAATTTTGCAAAGTTTCAGGTTTTAGACATAAAACACAAATACTAAATATGTGGATGGTTACTTGTGAAAAAATTTATCTATGTAAAATCTATGTTTGTGATTTGATAACTTAAATGTAATAGTTTTAAATTATTGTTACATCTGGATCCAAAATTTATAAATGAAACGAGAAAATTAAAAAAATATATTTCAAAATTATATTTTAAGCAACATTTGTGGTCACAGTCACATAGTGAAAGCTTTGGATTAAAATTTTGGAATTATTTTAAGACATTGAGAAATATTGCTAAAACTTAAGTAATTACGAAATTTTACATTTTCTTGCCAGTGACATTTTATTATCCGTTAAATTGTATATCGGGTGGTTTAAAAAATCACTCGACATGTTGTTTGTTGCTTAGCAACCAGGAGCATGCTTGCAGAATCAATACAGGCCTAGACTAGATATACCAACTATCCACGCTAGGAGTGTTTACCGCTTAATCAGTTCATCACATACAATCATATGGAGTAATATGAAAAACATAATAAATTCTAGTTAGAAAATATACCCTGAGACAGCTGCAGAATTTCAAAATATAATTATTTATTGTGATTTATTTTGTAAAAATTAGAAAATGTTAATTGTCGTAATCATAACGGTTGACAAACAATATCCTTGAAACCTAACAGGTGTTTAGTATGATTAAAGGAAGTAAATGTATGAAATTACGAAACAGTCAAAGAATAAACAAACAAATGGACGTTATGTAGTATTAGTCAAATGAGAATTAAATTCATATGCATGTAAAACAAATTGATTTCGCGTTTATAGGTTTACTCTTTCTACTACATTTGTTATTCAATACCGTACGTCGATTTCGTCAAATGCACTACGAGTGTTCACCATCCTTATTTAATTCATGTGTTTTATATGAGAAGACAGTATAAACAAATTGGATAAATTAATGACATAGCGGTAAACACTCCTGGCGAGGATAATATTATAGAGCAGACCAAGCCCAAGCCAATTTCATTATAGGTAATAGTTTTAAAAAAACGTCAGTATAAAATAAAACCACATTTATGTAGTAGAAATATACAAATGATACTATGGTGATACTTCGGCTGATAAAAAAATGTCCCGCGATAATTCTCTTCACAACAAAGAACCATTTTCAGCTAATTTATCAATTATTAAATCACTATCTAAACCATTTAGCACTTTTCTCTCCACAGTCATCAGCATGAAAGCTTCCAAATTTATTAATTTTACTTTTGAACTTATTCGTTCATAAAAAAACTTATAACTTCCAAATTTATGTCACTTAGTGTACTTTTTAACCAATTTTTTAGAAATTTTAATGTCGAAAACGATCTTTCACATGCAACTTGTATTGTTGGTAGTGTTAACAAGTATTTATATGTCAATGTTAAGATTTTATAAGCCTCACTATATAAATTGTATTTGATTAGAACAAGGTTAAATCAACATCGGAAGACACCAAGCTGCGCAAAAAAGTGACGTCAGAGTGTAAAGCTCAACAAAAAATATACGTTTGAAAAAATAAAAGTTTAGGTTATGTTACTTCGTTTGTTGTCCAAGAATACAATTTTAGATGTAAAATTTTGAAATAATCATAAAGTAAAATCATATTTTATTGTCATAGTTACAAAATCTAGTTTTTTAAAATATTTGCCAATAACAATTAATCTCTGATTTTTGGCCAGATTTAAATATTAGCAGAACATTATTTATAAAGCCCATTTCACCACCTAAAATAATGATAAATAGAACATATTTACATTATAAAATTAAAAACATACCAGCATGTACGATTATAAGCGATTTCCTTTTCAAATAGGAGATTTAAGACCTGCGTTTGTCCCCTGAATATGGTGTCGATGAGACGAATTATGTATGTTTCATCTAAAATTTACATAAGAATATGCAGTAGAATGTATAGTTTATAATCTTCAAAACTAACCTGTGTATATAATTGGTCGTCCTGCTTTCCGATAATTAGTGATCGAACGTATATATGCACAATGCAAAGAACGTATTTCATGTTGTTCTATTATAATCTTACGATGATCAGATGTTTTTTTCCACCTACATAAAACCCAAGATAAGATATGATTCAAAATTAATCAATAAACTTAGCTGAAGCCCATTTTTAAAAGTAAACTTCTAAATGAAGTTTTCTTTCCCGAATATCCAATTGTTTTGTCATCTTGAATGTGGAATAGCCTGAAGTTACATTGGCTTTTTTTTTTTCCAGGACATTCGCTTTTGGTATTGTACCAACCTAACAAAAAATAAAATAACTAAATAATTCGGCTTGAAATTACATTCGCTTTTTTTTTAAATACCTACATGAATGCCTCTGTTTAATATGAAATAGTGATGTAATAATTAGTAGTCAATTCGAAACAACCACCTCAATGTCGGCAATTGCGCGTATACAAATACAGAATGCATGAATTCAAAATTAATTTACAAATTTTAAACGAGTTTTGGAAGAGGAGGATTATTGGAATAAGGTAGCACAAGGTCCCACCTTTAATGCCCTATAGTCCGTTTTTCGAAAAGTACCGTACAATTCGAAAAATCCACCCCGATGTCGGCAATTGCGCTTATGCAAATATAGTAGGCATCAATTCAAAGTTAATTAAAAAATTTGAGCGAGTTTTGGAAGAGGAGGATTATTGGAATAAGGTAGCACAAGGTCCCACCTTTAATGCCCTATAGTCCGTTTTTCGAAAAGTACCGTACAATTCGAAAAATCCACCCCGATGTCGGCAATTGCGCTTATGCAAATATAGAAGGCATCAATTCAAAGTTAATTAAAAAAATTTGAGCGAATTTGGGTAGAGGAGGATTATTGGAATAAGGTAGCACAAGGTCCCACCTTTAATGCCCTATAGTCCGTTTTTCGAAAAGTACCGTACAATTCGAAAAATCCACGATGTCGGCAATT
>JARFJB010001268.1:0-35108 GCA_036346205.1 Vesta saturnalis
GCATAAACAGTTTATCAGTAAAGGTAAAGAATAGGGTCATCTCTCATTTATAATTATTATTACAATTAATTCTGATTACTTAGCTTAATTTGAGAACGTTTAATGGATACATCTATCGCATAGATATAATTTACCTTGCTTAACTGTAAACGCACTAATCTCGATAAATTTTTGATCCAGCAGAAATTAAATTTAACGACTGTATCATCATCTTTAGTTGTTCCAAGTCTCAAAACGTCATAGTCTATTTCATAATTCTGCTGGATCATTAGTAAATTAACAGATTGCTGCTTTTTATCTTAACACAAATAAACAGGTACTGCGTTATATTTAGCTGCATCTTTTCTAATAAAAGCATACACGTTTAAGGATAAATTAGAGTTTTGTTTTAAGAATAGATGAATTTGGCTTAAAGTCATCGGATGGTGGATATCGTCAAAATTTAGGATTTCGGCATAATAGGAATATGATGATACGCGATCACTATGTAGGGTAGCAGGAAGGAGAGCGGATGATAAAGCCCACCCGAAACAGGCTTCATCATTGTTTCTCACGTTAATGACCAATTTTTTATGTTTTATTTCGGGGTAAAGAAATATAGGACAATGCCCTTATTAAAGTGATGTTATTCGCGTTCACAGTTGGCGACATAATTTTTGATAGAGCCCAATCACTATCGTGTTCTTCAAATGGAAGCAATCGCTCCATTAAGTAATCGACTACATGATTATTAAATAGTTTTTTTCAAATTTTCGTATTCTAGGTTCGATCTTAAAATGTTAAAATTTGTAATAAACAACCGTATGTTGGGTTGCTCTTATATACGCGCGCACTGGATGTTATCGTAGATTGTTCTAGAAAAATGAATAAACCGGGAACTGCTGTAGAATTATTATTATTGTAATGTAGACATTTATTAACAAAATCGTTGACGCCAGATGTTATCGTAAATTGTTCTAGAAAAAATGACTAAACCGGTGACTGCTGTAGAGATTATTATAATCACATTTATTAACAAATTCGCTGCACTTTACAAGTTATTTTGCTTAATACATGCCAAATTGTTTACAAGGAAGGTTAAATGAAGTTATATTTGTAAGTACGATTAAGTTCGTAGAAATTATTTCATTAAATTTACAGTTTACATAAAGTATTTTGGCATTTGGGTATTTTACAGATGTTTAACACATAGTTTAGAGTTATGATTATATTAGGGACATATTTTAAGTCAGGTAAAATTCAGGAAAGTTGTAAAAATTTGAGAAAGGGTTACAGTACGAACATGATTTAATTATTACTCACTATGGTAGTGAAAATATAAGTGCGACAGAAAAAGTAGTGCATAGTAAACATTAAGCACAATTTACACAACAATTTAGTATATGGATATTTACATGCAGATACATTTTTGTTAGATTTTTAAAGAAATGTGTTTAACAATATGGATCGTTAAAGTGACTAAAATTTAAACGCTACAATAAAAGTGAACATTGAGTATATTAAAGACAGATTTTATAAGTTGTGTGAGTAACATTTTGATTAATTTGGATGTTAAATGTGCACATTATATGAACATTTAAATTAAGTTAGGTTAAGTTTTAAATTTAAGATTTTTTGTAAATTTATAGTTTCATAGAGTAAGTTGAGCTTAGAATAAATTGTTAATGTGATTAGTAGGAGGTTTTCCTCATTTTCATGCAGTAATTTACTTTGTACAAGTCATTTGATCATAAATTTAATAAAATGGGGTTAACTACACAAATTTCCTATGTAAAAAAGAATTTTCCTTTAAATTTAAGATATTGGAGATGAAATAAATGTTTTCTAATTCAAATTTTCGTGTAGATCACGAATATGTAATTAGTTTAAGTGTATAAAGTAAGATTTTTTAGATATAAGCAAATTCAGGTTAGGATAAGTCAAATCGTACAATTCTTAACAGATGTATATCAAGTGAGGTATCATTTTATGCGGAATCTTGCACAGATTTCATTTCAGTTTTTAAAATTTAAATCACTAGCTTATTAAGAAAGTTATAGCATAATTTATATTTTAGGTAGGTTTTCAAATTTATTTAACCAATCACCGACCTGGTTACCTTGTTTATATTTTTAGAAAAAAATTGAAATTTTTGTAGCTAACAGGAGAGTATATAAGGAATTGTTCCAGAACAGATTCTCCCTCTTCTTTTTGTTTTTCAAAGTTTAAATTTTTATGACAGAGGTCAAAGTGTTGTGTTTTGTGTTAACACGTAAGTTTAAAACCACGTTTTTTATCGGAAATTTTAATACGATTTTGTTGAAGAGACGAGAGTTCAGAAACAATTGTTCTTAACCTATAATCTTAAATAAAGTTAGGTTACCGATAAATTTCCATGATCGTAAAGTGTATTACGATGTAAATTTAACAAGTTGTTACGATTTATGTTGGACGTTTTTAAAAGTTCGGTTGTTGTAATTTATTTTTGGTTACGTTGTCGTAAATAAAATTTATTCAATTTTTCCAATTGATGTTTAATTCCTGCTGCGACATATTAATAAATGATATTCCATATCGGATACTAAAAAGAAAAGTGAACTTAATTTAAAAATTTTACAACTTTAAAACGATATTTAAATTAATTAATTAATTATCAATATCAACACCAATATCCAAATTGCAATTACTAATTGCGCAACTGTTAATCATTATCACAAGTTAGGGGAAGTTACATCAGTTTTCCAGAGGAACTTAAAATTCACCATCAGTAGACCCTGACACACGCTGCCTATTTCACCATCTTCAGGCCTTGGTTCTACAGGAAGGGTGTCACAACTCATCTCCTTATAAATAGGAGGCCAGGATCATGTGTGATTATTAGTACCATTATCATTACCATTACTAGTATTGTATAGAATTGTAATTCTTGGTAGTACATTGTATTACTTGTTAAGTGTGTTCCAAAGATGGCCTGTAGTAGCATTGTGTAATATGTATTTTTATTATTATATTGTTTTATTTTACGCCTATTTTACTGTACTTGTATCGACTCTACCTGCAAACTAAAACATACGATCCTGAAATGCCATAATGGCACGTCACACCCTACGCCCCAAAATATCGAGTGCGACAATATTAAAACATTATATAGATATAGCGTCATAAACATTTCGTATCTAAAACGGAGGTAGCTCAGTGAATAATATGGATATATACATTTTATGAGATTAAATCGCTCGAGTTCGAATCCCATGCAGGTAATTTTTTTATCAGGTTTTATACTGCATCCAGACCTGAAGTTGCTTTTCAACAGCGACAAAAAATAATCTACAAGGCCCACCGGATGGCGGCATACCAGCTCCAGGAAACAAGCTTTTGAAGACATGCATAAGACAATCAGAGCCTGAACAATCATCCAAGATGGACGATACGTCTCTCATTGGCCAGCAGCCTCAATGCTAATTTCACGATGTCCTTACGAATCAACCAATCAGAAGCTCGAGAAACACCCAAAATGGACGCCACGTCTCTCATTGGACAGCAGCCCCTGCTAATTTCACGATATCCTTCCGAATCAACCACTCAGAAGCTCCGGAAACATTCAAGATAGCCGCCACGTCTCTCATTGGTCAACTGACGGATCAGCCCCCTTCATAATCTTTCCAAGATGGCCTCCGAGAAGGGCCATCCCCTTTGATTATCTTAAATGGGGAACATCCATACTCGCATCCCTCGTCTCTCATTGGTCTGCCGCCGCCATCTTGCGAAATGGGCGGGGCCACGCCCTCGTCTCTCATTGGCCCGCCGCCGAAAGTAAGCGCTCACGTTGCTGATTGGTGTGACGTCACTTCCTGGTCTAGAAGTCACCTAGCCTTGCTACTTTCCTTCCAGGCATGACTAATTTGTGTGACGTGGAGATGTAGCTGCATACTTCACCTGCAATCTGGCATTACCATTATAGTGGAAATAAGTCCTTTAATTTAAAAAAATTTAAACAGGATGAAACTGTGTATTCCGAATATGTAATGTTCATTTCGAAACCGATAGTAATTATCATTGTATGCCTACAGAAAGATAAAGTTTTCTCACAGTTGTTTGTCACAACCAAGGATATTTATTTTACACAACTACCTCATTATCTACACACTTTACCTAGTTGCCAAAATGAGTCAATTAAAATTAGGTTTTACTGTAGATAATATAATTAAAAATGATGAAAAATTGCAAATGGGTATACGAATAATACAAGAATGGTTAGAAACTCAACCATTACCAAAATTAACGAATGAGCAAATACTAACATTTATAATCGCTGCTCAGTATGATTGCGAAAATGCGATGAAAATAATCAAGAGTCACTATCGGATTAAAGCGTTATATCCCGAATTATTTAGTTTTCGAGACTTAAACAACAAAAATGTTGTGGAAACTATGAAAGTGGTGTTGGTACGGAAACTAGGTTTTTATTTTTATTTATTTTTTCCTTGCAGATATATGACTGCTCTACCAGATCGTGAAGACGACGCGGTAATAGTTTTATTTAAATTTCGGGAGGGTAGCGTCAAAATTGCTGAATTTAAAGCTATCGCAAGGATGTTTGCGTTAATAACAAATGCAATAGTGTATAACGGACCCACAAAAGACTTAATTATATTAATAGATAATAATGGGGTGAGTATTAGATAATGCTGCAGTTTATAATTTATATGACATAGATAAACTAAAATTGCCTAAAATTTTAGACAACTTTAAGACATATATTAAGATTTAACCTTGATTTTTTAAAAGCATTAATTGAGTATGTTCAGGATGGTTTCCCATTTCTATAATAGGCGTCCATTTTTGGAATGCCTCTTATGTAACGCAATCCATTATTAAGATAATTTCACCTTTTATTCATCCTGAAATGTGGAAAAAAGTAAGTTGGTCTTTTAGTAAGTAAAAGTTATAGTAGTACTTCTAGATTAAGTGTCATTCTAGAGAATGTGACATGGATGAGTTTTACAAAAAATGGATTCCGAAACGGTGTCTTCCTATAGAATATGGTGGTGATTTAGATTCAATTAATGCATACCATGAAATTAGTTTTCAACAATTACATTCTCTTCAAAATTATTTTGATGCCGAAATTTTACAAAGACGCAATTTATAACAATATTATGTAATTAAAGTACCTATTAGAATAAATTTGTATTACACAGTCAACTCACACTAGGTGTCGCGTCGGGTTATTAATCGGATTGCCGACAAGCTCACCAAGTGGGTCGTGGAACTTAGTAAAATATCTGATATATTATCAACGCAACTTAAGGTTTGCATCAATAAATAACTTTGTGAGATGTAATCACTTAAACTTTTACAGACGCCCCCATATATTATACACCAATATTCTATTAGCAAAATGGGTATTAACGCAATATTCTTACAAATGCTTATTTGGGTGTTAATCAATAAGCAAATAACAACCAATTTTGAGATTGCACTAAAAGGGCATAAACAAATATTAACTCTACAATCAATGTAACATTACACATGCTCTTATACGTGACTCAAAATTTAATTACAAACCTCAGCCCTAGTGTTTGTTTATCCATCACAGGTTGCTGTCACTTTTTTTTATAGAAACAGTTTTGTTACTACTCGTAACGATGATCCTATCGGAGCTTCTTCTGTTTGTCTATACTTTTGCTTTTCATAAATAAAATTTTTTTGTGAAAAGTGTGATGTTGCTATACATGTTTGATGATCTTCAGAGTATTGCTATTGGTATCTTTGTGAATGACACTATCTCAAAGCTAACTAGTAGTGTCCGGTGCAACTGCGTGCTTCAATTCCATAAAGCGCTTGCGTTTTTGACGTGAGATTCCGCTAGTTCGATGTACGGTTGTAATTGTTTTGCCAGATATTTTACCGATTGTTGAAGTGGAGACCCAATCGAACTTGGCCTGAGTGAAACGCTATCTTTATGTATTTTACGTAAATCACTTTAGGAATTTTAAAAACTCCTTCCTTGGAATAATGCTGAGTTGTATTTGTTGATCCATGTGATTGCCTTGATCTCTGTCCTTAAAATATTTTCTAGATCATTTATAGCATCCGTTTTTATTGGTTGGTATACAGGATCATAGAGCAAATATCTTATTCTCGCATTTCTCAGTATCCATGACTACGGTTGCGCTTCCTTTATCTGCCGAAAGTATAATTATTTCTTTGTTATTTTTTAATTTCATCAAGAATCGTCTCTTTACTTGAGATAAGACTCTCTTTATCGGATATGTCCTCTTGGATGGTTATGCTGTCCTCATATTCTCATAACATCTTGTCGTATTAGCTCTACATTGTCTACAGCTGCATCTGTTATGATTGCTTTAACTCCACTGGTAAACCATGGTATTATAGCATAATTGAATCTCCTGGAGAGGATACTTTTTTCTAATTCGTCTAGTTCATATTTGGAAGTATTTGCTTAAATTTTTTTATTTTCTTGCGGTTACAACTTTCTCTGTTTCTTTAAGAAATTGCACCACTTGTTTAAAAAGTGCTCATACAGTTGGATGCATTACATTGCTCAGCTTCAAAAGTTTTAATTCCGAGCTGATGTTTGATGTTAAAGTCCTCCTGGTGTCGTGAATAGACAATCGTAATGCTCGTTTCAAATGTTTTTAGTTTTGTTGTTGTGTTTATTGATTCCCGCTTCATATGGAGGGCATAAAGATTCTGGCAGAAGAAAAAGAAGTGTTTATGGAATTACAGTCCCACGCATGTCTGTATTACCCCTTGGTACCATACCGTTGCATAAAAGTAGGATTACAAAGTAGCGGGTTTACTTCTTCCTGAGTATCACCAACTTCTTTGTATGTGAAAAATTTCCTCTCCGTAAAGGAATTATGTTGATTTTCGGGTTTGCGAAAGTTTTGTTATGTGATTCATTTTATTTCCAAGTAATGTCGCGTGTTTATTTGTCCATTTCACTTTGGTTCTTATATCAAATTAAGTTTTGAACGTATTTACAAGATTTCATGATTATGCTAATAATGTAACTAGTGAAACTTGATGTCTGTGGGGTAGGTGCGATGTCAGTGTTCGTGTAGACACGTAACTTAATAAATACATAAAGGTTTCCGAGAGTGTTACTATGTGATTCATTTTATTTCCGGGTATGGTTTTGTGTTGATTTGCCCATTTCACTCCGGCTCCTATGCCAAATCAAGTTTTGAACGGATTTACAGTATTTCAGAATTATGAAAACAATCTAGACCATTATCAACTTGATATGTGTGTGTGTGTGTGTGTGGTGTGGTGTGTGTGTGTGTGTGTGTGTGTGTGTGTGTGTGGTGTGTGTGTGCGTGTGCGTGTGCGTGTGCGTGTGCGTGTGGTGTGCGTGTGCGTGTGCGTGTGCGTGTGCGTGTGCGTGTGCGTGTGCGTGTGCGTGTGTGTGTGGTGTGCATGTGCGTGTGGTGTGCGTGTGCGTGTTGCGTGTGCGTTTGCGTGTGCGTGTGCGTGTGCTGTGTGTGCGTGTGCGTGGCGTGTGCGTGCGTGTGTGTGCGTGTGCGTTTGCGTGTGCGTTTGCGTGTGCGTGTGTGTGCGTGTGGTGTGTGTGTGTGTGCGTGTGCGTGTGCGTGTGCGTGTGCGTGTGCGTGTGCGTGTGCGTGTGCGTGTGTGTGCGTGTGTGTGTATGTGTGTGGTTGCGTGCGTGCGTGAGTGTTCGTGTAGACACGGTAACTTAATAAATACGTGAAATGTTTTAATGAAACTATACTTAAAGGTAATATTAGCATAACTGTGTTCTACCAAATTTTGTTTAATACTTCATTACAAAACAAGGTACTTTATAGAAGGCACTATACCACATTTTGCTAACTCTATTAAAATAAAATTAAAGATAATTAAATTTTATACAATTCTGTAAAAAAAGTTTTGGAAGGGTATCGCAAACACTACAAAATCAAAATAGCTCCTAAAATAATCTTCGTCTGTATTGGAAAAACTTTCAACTTATAACAAAAATTATAATCACTTTTTTAAAAGTAACTCAATTTTAGATAAGCTTCTGTTATAAACATTTTTAATACGAAACTCACTAAGCTCTAGATATTAATTTAAACATCTTCTGTATGTAGTCATATCTAAACAGAATACAACGTGCGCAGTAAAGAGCAGTGCAACCACGAAAATTTATATATATATATATATATATATATATATATATATATATATATATATATATATATATATATATATATATATATATATATATATATATATATATATATAGACCACCAATAGACCTGCTCTACGGTAGAGTGTTCAGTCCTAAACCCGAACTGGTGGCCTGGTATAAGGTGTTTATCTACTATGATGGGCATTAATCTTTTGGTAGGCCTGTAGGGCTCTGCAAGGTTTGGGGGTTTACCGGGTTTTGGAATTAGGATGATTTTCGCAACTTTACATTGTACAGGAATATGTCCAGTTCGTAGTATGAAGTTAAATATCATTGTTAGAAACGTATGTCCTTTATTCGGTAACTCCTTTAGGATACGCCCTGTTGTAAGATCGTATCCACATTTCTTTACTGGCAGTTTAGTGATTGCTGTTTTTACTTCTTTCATTTTGAAGTTTTTAATTGGTGGCATTAGTTGTAACGGATCCTCTAGATACAGTTCTATTTCGTCTTCGTCTATTCCAGGGACGCGAAGTTCAGGTTCAAATACTTTCTTAAGGTGATTTGCAAAAGCTTCAGCTTTCTCAGCATCACCATTAGACCATGATCCATCTACTTTGCGGTGTGGGAGCACAAACTTCTGAGGCTGTTTAAGCCTTTTCGTGGTTTTCCATAAGGAATAGTCGCTTTGTTCTGTTGAAGGTAGTTCCTCTAGGTACCCTTGAAAGGAGTCATTCCTATAGTCTTGCAGAAGCCTTTCAAGTTCTCTGGTGCCAAGGCTTAGTCTTCGCTTTTCTTCAGGATACCGTCTATTGTGCCAGTCTCTTCTCAGCCTTCTTTTCTCGTTTATCTTATTAGTAGTTTCGCCAGGATACCCTTGTTTGATTGAGTGGGGTGAGTTAGAGGGGGTGGATTCTCAAACAGCATTCTGCACTAAGGTCTGAAAGCTTTCTACTGTTTGTTCAACGTCTTCAGCCGCTTTTAGCGGAACGCTGTCAGTTACGTTTCTGTCCACTATCTCTCTGAACTAGCCCCAGTCCGTTCTATAATTGTGTAGTTGTGGACTATTTCTGGCAATTATATTTGCACTTATCGTTACAAGTACAGAGGAGTGATGAGATGAAAGCCCTTGCAGGTCTTGAACTTTTGCGTGTGTTCGACTAATTCGTTTGGTGACGAAGAAATCTAGGCAATCAGGGATTGTTGTCAAGTCAGTTGGTCAATAGGTTAGTTTGCCGACAGATGCGAAATCTAAGTGATTAGTTTGGATACTGGTTTCTATGGCTCTGCTCCTTGGGGTGTATAATCTCGTTCCCCATAAAAGACTTTTGGCATTATAATCTCCGACAGAAATAAATCTTAATGTATGAAAGTACTCATCAAATACTTCTTTGTTCGCTCTATAGCTTTGGGGACAGTACGCTGCTGGTATTGCTATAGTTCCGTGCCAGTCTTCCACTATTACGGTTGGGGCCTGGAGAAAATCTCTGCTAAATTTGTTTAACTCGTAGTGCTTTATTTCTTGCCTGATAATTATTGCAGTTCCTCCTCTGGCTCTTCTATTTGGATGCTTTGTGTCGTATGTTATATAATCAGGAAGTTGAAAGCAGGTTCTCTCAGTAAAATAAGCCTTTGAGATAAGTAGTACATCTGTTTGGTTAGTTTTAATAAAGACTTCTACTTCGTGACGATGATTTGTCAAGCCATTTACGTTCCATGTCACAATCCTATTGGGCCATTTTTAAGATCAATTTGCTGTTTGAGAGTATTGATTTCAGTAGATAACGTATCTATAGTTTTACGCATTTCTCGTGCTTCTTTTAGCAGATCCATAATACATTATTTTGGTTTATAATTGTTGACTACATGAATTGCATTACTTGTCTTAAGTGATCTGCGTCTGAGTTTATTTGTGTTCTGACTATGCATATGTATTTCCATTCGTTCTGTTACCAGTGTGGGTTTCAGTAGTCATCGGTGTGCTAAGTTCCTGCATGTCATTAGTTGGTCTCAATGGTGGGAAAGCTGTTGGTGTTAATGTGAAGTTAGGCATTGTACGCTGGATTACTGGTTTAGGTTTCGTATTAGGATAACGTCTGTTCAGTATTTCCATGTAAACCTGGCAGCCTTTGAAGCTAGCTGGGTGCTTGCCATTACACACATGTTTTCAGTCAGACTTTTATGTTTGTTACTACTTATGTTACGCAAGTGTATAATTTGTTAATTTGGAATACTGTTAATTCATTTTAACAAATTATATTAATATTTTAATTTTGTAGACTGCAAATTAGAACAAACTTCGCAGTTGTTTTTGAAGCGGACTGGGTTGAAGTGAATGGATTAATGGTTCGAATCCATAAAGTGGTAAACTTTTTCTTTAAACTCAATAACATTATTGCATTTACGAAAACTACTAATATAAAAAAAGTTATAAACAAACACAATCACAGACACAGACACAGACTCAGACACAGACACAGACACAGACACAGACACAGACACAGACACCGACACAGACACAGACACAGACACAGACACAGACACAAGCACAGACACAGACACAGACACAGACACAGACACAGACACAGACACAGACACAAACACAAACACAAACACAAATACAAACACAAACACAGTTTTTCCGATGATTACCGGAGTCACAGTAACATATAAATGAAGTAATTTCTAGCCCACGCATAGTATCAAGATGACAGTTTTAGATGACATTATTATCTAATAAATAATGAAAGTAAAACAACAATATGTGATGGAGCTGCCCTCTAAGACCTTAAAATTGAGACCAACCCCACATCTTCGATATCGAAAACACTGCATTGTATCAAGTTGAAATTTTCAGAGAATATTAACATGTAATTAATAATGAAGATAAGAAATGGTATCTGATAGAGCTGCCGTCTAAGGGGGTAAAAATTGAGACCAGCCCACGAATTTAACCCACATATTATTGTTTTATCTTCATTATTAATTAGATAGTAATATAATCTGAAATTGTCATCTTGATACTATACGTTGGCTACAAATTACTCCATTTACACGTTATTTTGGATTCGGTAATCATCGGAAAAACTGGCCGCTCTTTTGACACCGTTCAAAAAGAGGCGAAAAAAAAAAGAGCCAGTAAGAGGCAAAGACCATGACATCTAAAGGACTCCTCTACCTAGTATTAAGGGAACCACCGATAGGACTAGCACAATAGTGAAAATGAAAAACACAAAAACAATAATTGATGCTAATGGAAAAATATTATCGATCATGAGGAATCCAAAAACAAAAAAAATAAATCTGGAAAGTACATGAGAGTCTATGTGTCGGCTGTGATCATACCAAACCAATTAAAGAATGAATGCCAGACAGAAACGCAGTAATTAAAATCATGTGGGACCGTTGGCCCTGCATGTTCAACAAACATTACATAAAATCGACTTCGAGAATACCAAAATGTTAACTAATATAAAACAAACAAGTAAACTCGAGAAAAGACCTCAAAACTTGAACACAAGGTATGATATAGAGATGCTGCCTAACACATGGAGACTTCTGCAGACGGATAAGAGAATCACGATACTCGAAGCAATAAAACCAAACAAAGAAAAATTAAATGAATGAATAATTGTAAGAGATAATCAAAAGACAGCTAAACCAAAAAAGAAACAGTTATATTGTAATGATCCTGCGAATCCTTTACAAATTTTCCTATCCTAGAAAATAATTCTTATCAAAACTTATTTCCTAGTTATTTCCACAACCGCATTATCATTATTTATAAATGTTATCAGTTGCCATTCCTATTCCCACTCTCTAGATTTCCCCTATAAATACCAAACCACCTTTTTTTTTATCGGTTATAAGCAAATTAACAATCAGAACTTAATACAATAATCAATGTTCTATGAGCTAATGTGATGACATTTGACGTGAGGGGAGTCCATCCAGCGATGTTATCCCGTTTCATTATAGTTGCACTCCTTTAAGATCACTGGGCCATTTCTTTAGTTTTAGTTTTCTCGGTGGGGGATCCTGATGAAGGTTGGATGCAAGGGTTTTGGGATGGGCGTGCAACCTCGCAAAGTGGGTGTTACTTCGTTTGGTACGCTCTTCTTCTACCGTTGTGGCTTGTAGGTCCGTATGCAGGGTCAAATTGCTAACACACCACGAAGCATTTGCTAGCATTCTGATGGTTTTGGATTGTAGTCGTTGAATAATGTTAACAATGGACTTACAGGAGCAACCCCATAGCTCAATGCCGTAAGTCCATATGGGCCTGATTACTGTTTTGTAGAGCAAGATCTTATTTTCGAGGGAAAGACATGGCTTTCTGCCAAGTGCCCAGTACATTTTCTTGATTCTCAGATCCATCTCTTTACGCTTTTTCAATATATGAGACCTCCAGGTGAGTCGTCGGTCTAAATGAAGACCTAAGTAGCGGGCTTCTGTTGCTTGAGGAATGGGTACGTTGTTCAGAAAAACTGGGGAACAGTCGGAGCGATTTAGAGTGAAGGTAACGTGAATGCTTTTCATTTCATTGACCTTGATTCTCCATTTAGCAAGCCAGGTCTGAAGATGAGTTAGATGGGTCTGTAGGTTAGAGAATGCTATATGAGGATTGGTATGACTGGAAAGGAGGACAGTGTCATCTGCGTATGTGCCTAAGTGTGTATTATTTGTTGTGGGAACATCTGAGGTATATAATAAATATAGCAGCGGTCCAAGGACACTGCCTTGAGGCACACCTGAGGTGATTGGTCGGAGGTCAGAATAATGTTGGCCATGTTTGATTTGGAAGTAGCGATCATTAAAGTACGATTTAGCAACAGGTAGTATTCATTTGGAAGTAGTTATTTAATGTTATATAATAGGCCATCATGCCACACCTTGTCAAATACCTGTTTAATGTCTATAAAAACTGCAGGGCAGTAAGATTTGGCGTCTACGGCCACATTGATGATATTTACAAGTCGATGGCATTGCTGGATCGTGGAATGGTACCGCCTAAATCCAAACTGATAGTCTGGTATCCAGTTTTTCAGTATGTCACTATCATACAGTCTTTTGATTATAAGTTTTTCTAGCAGTTTATTGGGCGGTAAGAGGCAACATCTTCAGCAGGTTTGCCAGGTTTTGGTATTAGAATAATTTGCGCAAATTTTAACGATGATGGCCAATATTGACATCTCAATATGGAGTTGAACAGGTTTCGTAAAAACGTTATACCGTTTTTGGACAGTTCAGTAAGCACCTTAGCCGTAATTAGGTCATACCCAGGGGCTTTGTTATTGTTTAGATGGCGAATTTCATCAAGCACCTCAGTATAGGTGAAGCTTTTGATAGGAAGCGACATTTGAAGTGGCATCTGAAGGAAGTCTTGAATCTCAACATCGGGTGCCGTAGAGTAGGGGGTGAAAACTTGGGCAAAGTGCTGGGCGAAGAGATCTGCTTTTTCTTGATCTGTCTTAGCCCAGTCATTATTTGGTTTTCTTAAAGGTGGGTTAACAGCCTGTGGTCTTTTATTAGCTTTAGAAACTTTCCAGATACTGTGGTCGGCTCGGGACAAGGAAGTTAGATAGTGTTGAAAAGTTTCTTGCTTGTGCAGTTTGAGTTTATTCTTGAGGGCATTGGTTAGTCTATTAAATATCGTTTTTTCAGCTGCGTTTCGAGTCCTGTGCCATTTAGATCTTGCCGTCCTCTTTTGTTTGATGAGTTCAAGGATTTCATTGGGGATATTTCCATCCTGTCGTACCGAATTTAGATGTTTGGGCGTAGCCCTCCAGGTTGCAAATTGAACAGTAGTGGTGAAGTGTTCTGTGGCTTCCTCTATATCATTAGGGGTGCGCAGGCTGATGTTGGTTTGGAGATTTTCTTGCAAAAGCCTTCTGAATTCATGCCAGTCGGTTTTTTGGTTGTATAGGGATGGTCTAGGTTGTCTTTTAATAATTGTAGTGCTAATTGTAGCAATGACTGGTGTGTGATCGGATGATAGGTCAGTGCTGCTGACTATATCTGTATAGGTAGAGGATATACCTTGGGTGATAAAAAAGTCCAGTAAATCAGGTACCTTATTTAGATCCGTGGGTGGATAGGTAGCCATAGTTTTCTTCGGGAATGAGTTCATATAAAGCTCTGCCTCTGGTAGTTATTAGACGAGAGCCCCAGTAGGTATGTTTGCTGTTATAGTCACCTCCACATATAAAGTTGTTGCCAAGAGATTGAAAGAATGGCTTGAGGACGTCTTTGGAAAGTCTATGCCTGGGTGGGCAATACGCAGCCGAGATTACTAGTGGATGTGATAATTTGTAGACTTGAATAGTAGTTGATTGGAGAAACGGTTCTTCGTACTTTTCCAGTTCATTGTGAGCGATTGAGCTCCGTATTAATATGGCTGTGCCTCCGTGCGCTGTACCGTCAGGATGTTCTATGTTGTAACATGTGTAGTGTGGTATTCTTAGAAAAGACCTTTCTGTAAAGTGTGTCTCAGATACAAGTAGGATATCTATATTATTTAGCTTTAAAAATGGTTCAATTTCAAAGATTTTTGACAGGATGCTATTAGAATTCCATAATCATATACGGAGTGAATTAGCCATTATCTTACAAGTTTACTTATGACTGTGGACAACATGTTTATTACCATGTTGTTTTGTTGCATCAGTTGTGGAAACATAGCTTTAAATTCTTCTAGAAATTTTTGTAGGGTTACATCTTGGGGTTGTGCTTGAGTAGTGTTTGTATTTCCTTGCACGGCCTGACTATATGTTCGTGGGTTGTGATAATTAGGGAATATTGGGTGAGTTTGATGAAGTCGTTGTTGGAACATGTTTGATGTTGCGGATCGAGTTTGTAAGGGTATCGTGGATCTTAACTTATTTTGAAGTTCCTTATGTATGGTACAGCCTCGATAATTTGCCGGGTGCTCTCCACCACAGAGAGCACATTTGGCGGGTAAATCTTTTGTCTTCTTACAAGATCGGGTATCATGTGAGCCGCCGCATTTTACAAATACAAATGGGCGGTTACAGTAGGCCTGAGTATGGTTATACTGTTGGCGTTTCAAAAATATGCAACGTAAAAATGGTTTATATCAGTTGAGGTATACTGATATAGTGACCGGAGGGTCAACGATATCCGCGCGTTGCACTCACTTATCACTACGAGCTCGGAACATTTCCTTTCACATGGATAGTACATAAAATTTAGTAAATACACGATTTTCATAAAGTAAAATTACGCGTTTATACGTAACTTAAACGTTTTCCCCGTATTTTTTGAAGGAGAAAATATAACAGTTTAAATATTTTCACTATTACTGTAACAACGCAATGTTCGCTTAACACTACCAAACCATCTAGCATCTAAACTTCACTTATTTACCTATTCTCACTTATTACACTTATTCGCATACTTATACCTATACCTATTTTATAAATCATCCAGCATCCCAACCTCTATTACCAGAACACTAACTTCATATACAAACACGCTCATAACAAATAGACATCCTTTTCACTTTACACTTTATACAACATTATCTTCTTACCAGACGTATGCACCATTATCCATCATTTTACATCCATACTAGATCTACCTCCGTTTAATACCGAAAAAAATCTGATCTACTTGTCCTACCAGAACCTTCCACCTTTTTTACATCACCAGCATCCACCATTTGCCTTCATTCAACACCTATACCTACAACCACCCTACTCATAGGTACGTTTATATAAATGATCTTGGCTACTTTTAGCACAGAGTCCGGTATATAAACGTGTCTAAGGCACATTGTACTTAGTTTACCGGAGGCATCACAAGGTATTATTAAGTACTGCGCCCCTTGAAGTCGCCTAGAGTTAAACATCACCATCCCCCACAAAAGAGCGATGTATTTTATTTCAGGTCATAATTCAGACCAACATTTTGGCTGCAACCGCACCGAAGTGAGCTTCTGAATTGTCACCAACGATGTAGTTATTTCAACAGAAGTCCTGCTCCGAACAGACAGCTACTTCCACGCGAATTAACCCCCTAGACACCTAATTATCTTCCTGAGGCTCCGAAAACGAGTTTCCTTGTGTTAGTTCCCCTACGATATCACCTATCCACTTCCCCACCCTAAGCACACCCTCTCACATATCCTCCATACTGAATTATTTACCCCTTTCAAACACCCTGATAATCACCACCGAGATTTTATTAATACCATTTATCTTCTCCAGATCATTTCATAATAATAAAAAAACCTACAATTGTTCTATAGCTCATCTAAGCATACTTAATTATCAACCTACTAATTAACGATACACGTTAAAAATCAAAATTTCAGAACCACATGGCTGGTTTCATAACCACATTTTATATATAATTATAGCAACACTGAACATACTCACCTGGTGTATCCACCTGTACATCCCTGCTTCACATCACCAAAACCTTAATACAAACACACGACCGCTAACGTCCCAATTAACAGTTTTTAGGATTACATTTCGTTAATCCCGTGTTTTACAGCTCTACGCCTAGATGGTGAAACAGGCGCCGAGAGAAGTTGACAGTGGCGCCCCGAATGGTAAGACCACCCAGAATTAATTTTTAATTTTCTTTATTTATTATTTTATTCATTTACCTAGGATATTTTAAGTTTATTTTCTTATTAAACATCATTCGCCTTATTTTACATTATTTGACTTAATAAAACGTATGTAATTAGACTATTTTATAATAATTCATTATCCACAAAATAGTGTGGTCGTTTGACTAGGAACCAGAAGGTTTCAAACTCAAGAGGCTACCAGAAACTTGTTTTGTAGACCTGGTCATGGTCCAAACATCGTGTCAACACAATCAATTCGTATAAGACCCGAAATGAAATGGACAAATCAACGCGGGACGATACTGAAAACAAAATGGAGCACATAGCATATAATTTTTTAACGCGTCAGATTGTGTTCGCCTTTCGGCTTCCTTTTTGTACTGGTAACCAGATAATTTTCTCTAAGCGTCAGACATTCTGGCAGAGGCACGCACATTAACCAATGTAAACCGTAGTAAACATAGCTGAATTATATTTCGTCAATCATCTTAAAAAATTTTTTGCAATGCACAAATTCTTTGCGTACCCAGTCAATGCAGAAAAAAGTTTATTGTAATCGCATATGTATTTTATAATAAATATTTCATCAAATCCCTAACAATCAATAAAAACAATTTCATAATTTTTGGTTTTGTCATTTTGTCATTTAGTTCATTTATTCAAATATGTTATTATAAAACGCGTTTTATCAAAACAATCAACTTCCCAAATGTATTATATTATTGATTCAAATAATTATTTTTATAAAAGAATAATATAAATAAGTATACCTGCATAACACATTCAAATTTGACACATTATTTAATAAACAGCCTCTTTGGATAAAAAAATTATTTTATTTAAAAACGCCATCATTGTTTTGATTTGATAATCGATTTATAGGTTAAAAATTAAGAAATCGCATTGGAGTAAATTTTATGACCTTACACTTGTTATCACTACCTACGTAATATTAAGAATAATGCTAGTGTATAATGAAACCGCTCTCTCATAATTAAAGCTAATAAGTAAGTCTATGCATATTCAGTCAAGTTCAAGCATCGCCCTTTACAAATTCTGTGTTAATTTATTAATAAAATAAATGATTAATTTATAAGATGTTTCTTTTTCGAAATTATAAAAATTTACTAGATTTTTGTAAGTTTATAGTCAATTTTTATTGTTTAGTAGGTTTAACAAAAATTGCCGTAATAGACGTTTTAAAACAATCTCACCAGATTATAGTAATGCTATGAGTGTCCATTCTCCCCCGAAACGGAAAAACGGTTATTTAGAATCAATGAGAATTGTAGATATTTTTAGCAACCCCCGAATTTTATGGCAAGTGTCCCCCTAGAGCGGGCGTTAACAAAAGAAGCTACACTAAAACTTTAAGAACTTTAAACAATTGTAAAGAGCCAAAACTTTCCCCAATTTCTTTTAATTAATTATTCGCTAATCGGACTTCGATACGAAAACGTGTAGTTTTCTACGCCAGAGTCTCCTCCAGTCCCACTACTTAAACAATAGCCAATTTCTGACCTAATGCTTCTACCAGAAGCGTCCCCGTCTTCAGTGGATTACTATTTAACCACAAGATGTGTTACTAAATGGAACCGAGCTAGTAGCGTAGTGGTGACAGGACCTGCCTAGCATTCGGGAGGTAATGGGTTCGATTCCGTTACCGTCTACCTTGTATGAGGTTTTTCAGGGGTTTTCCTCATACACATGTAGCGCATGGTCACTGCGTATATGCACACCATGTGCGGCTGCTTAGGCGAATGCTGGGGTAGTATTTCCCCTCAGAACCCTAACTCCTTTCCTTCCGATCCTATCCTGACCACACATCCTTAATCCCACCATACATATATACGTAATGTATGTATGTATGCTGAATCCATGATTGTGGCAGAAGGAGCTCGGAAAGCTCGAGCAACCCGCCCTCCCCTTGGAGAAGGAATAAAATACGTGACCTTTCCTACTAAATGGAGTCTTTATTCGAATCCCTTCTCAAATTCTGCGGTACGGGTGGACCGATTTCGATGGGATTGCAGGGTATCTCGGTAACTATTACTGTTAGAGCAAAACTGTTCACGTAGCATTAGGCCAACTTTTGAGACAAATTAAACAGCGAAAACAAAATTTGCTATCTTTTTCATTTTGATGCAGAAATTGAAAATTGAATTTTTACAAATTTCGATCTGTTAATTAAAATTCAGGAAAAGTGTAAAGACATTTCTTGTGCAGTTTTAGCGTAGAATCAAATGGAGTAGTCAATTTTAAATTTGGTCACCAATAGTCGAGATGCCACATAAACCTAGTTTTTTTAATGGAAACCATAGTTGGTTTTGACTTCATTAAAATTCTTATTTTATAAGCTTTTCAACAATATATAGTTTATAGAGGTTCTTTTAGAAAATTACGGAATTACAAGCGAATTTGTTAGTTTGCACTTTTGTAAGTAGGCGATGCAATAATTTAAAACAATGAAACACAGCAAATATGTCAAACAAAAGGTATAATTATTTAATTCTAAGAACAAGGTTACAAAAATAAACCAACTGTCAAACAAATGATAATATTACTTTTACATAAATTGTTCAAACTGGCTGCCATTTTGTCGAATGCATAACTGACATCGTCGTTGTAATGATGAAATTGCAGCTGATATTTGGAGCGGCTTAATTTTTTAAAAAGCAGCATGTAAATTGTTTTGTAATTCTGCCATAGTATTGTTTGTTTTTTGTAAATGTAATTTTTTATGGAACCCCATGAAAATAGTCCAAAGCTGTTAGATCAGGCGACCTTGGTGGCCATGGAATTGGTCCAAAGGTACCTAACCAACAGTTTGGAAATTTATCATTTAAGTAATTTCTCACTACCATAGCATTGTGTGCCGGGGCACCATCTCGCTGGAAAAAAAGACCGACTCGTTCTGATAGAGGCAAATCATCCAAGAATTCGTCAAGCTCAATACGTAATAGTTCTAAATATCGATATGCGGTAAGATTTCCTTCAAAAATGCAATAGTGTAATTTATTCCCTTTTAGGCAACACCATACATTAAATTCAAACCTGCCTTGATTACGGCTAGGTACCGCTACATGTAAATTTTCATTTGTCCAGTGATGATGATTATGACTATTGAAAATACCAGCACTACTTACATGAGCTTCATCTGTCCAAATTATATTTTGATGAAAATTAGGCATTGCTGCACATCTATTAATATACCATTGGCAAAATTGTAATGATTTTTCAAGATCGTTTGGATAAAGGTATTGGTTTATATGAATCTTATAAGGTTTATATTTATAAAGTTTCAAAATTTTTTGCGATTTTGTTTTGGAAATACCAACATCTTATTCAATTTCTCTACTAGAAGTATTTGGGTTGGCTTCAACACATGCTAAAACATTTAAGGCATCTTGTTCACGATTTGCTATGTCGTAATGATTCGGACGTGGTCGGGTAAATGACCCTAAATTACTTAAATTTCTTTGTAGCCTGCAATAACAAGAATAATCATGTTAGAAAAGCGGCTTCAGAGTCTTTAACGTTTATTTACCTCTTATATATCTTTTTATTAGGCTGATGCCTTTCTGGGAAACTCTCCAAGTATAAACGTTCCGCTTCTTCCGAATTTTCTCCGCACTGCATGAATATTTTCAACATATCATACTTTTCATAATTTTCATAACGATTCATTTTAACTATCAACAATAAACTTGTGTTATCTGTGTTTTAATGCACAACTGAAGTTTTCACTTTACTTTGACATATTTGCTGTGTTTCATTGTTTTAAATTGTTTCATCGCCTACTTACAAAAGTGCAAACTAACAATTCCCTTGTAATTCCGTAATTTTCTAAAAGAAGCTCTATAAACTATATATTGTTGAAAAGCTTATAAAATAAGTATTTTAATGAAGTCAAAGCCAACTATGGTTTCCATTTAACAAAAACTAAATTTATGTGGCATCTCGACTATTGGTGACCAAATTAAAAAATTGACTACTCCATTTGATTCTACGCTAAAAACTGCACAAGAAATGTCTTTACACTTTTTCCTGAATTTTTATCAACAGATGAGATATGGAACCCTATCGAAATTTGGAAAAATTCAATTTTGGTCCCTGCATCAAAAATGAAAAAAGATAGCAAATTTTTGTTTTCGCTGTTTAATTTGTCTCAAAAAGTTGGCCTAATGCTACGTGAACAGTTTCGCTCTAACAGTAATAGTTACCGAGATACCCTGCAATCCCATCGAAATCGGTCCACCCGGTGCACCCTGGCCAGCTGTTGCTCAAATTTGCCTTCACCTACAAAAAGAGCTGTAAAAACGTAACTGTGGGAAATTAATTCCCGGTGTCGTCTACTTATACCATCGAACCGAAAGGTTGTTTGCCTAAATTCTCCTTATGGTGTCCATTAGAAAGCCCAACAGAGTTGATCGACTAGGACTACTAGCGGATGATTCCTACAAATTGATGCACAGAAGACACCTACCCGCCGCTCTAAGCAACTTACTGAGTGCAAAGTGTCGTCAGATGGAATACGATCAACTAGACCAGTGTGAACATAATTATTTCCTGACATCAAGTTCCAGTCCGTATAAATTACGTAAGAATTAAATTCTCGCACTTAACGTATTTGCTAGTTTGGTAATCTACTTCGCTTTAACCTTAAGCATATAATACCACACTACATAAAACGTTTAGTTTATCCAGCCCGCCTGAATGAAAATATAAATATGAAAATAAATATATTACGAGATAAGAAATTCACACCGTAACATTTCTTTCTTCCACCACCACCATAACTTTCTAGCTACACTAAGTCCGTTTCAAACGTCGTATACCCCCTGTAAAAGAATAAATCGTTCCCGTATAAATGGATTCAATACGAGAACACTCACCAACCTCTATTTCCACCCTCAAATTTCCCCATTGAAAATAAAGCAGTAAATTCAGTAGTCGCCTATTTTCACTATCACCTCATGGCCAGCCCGCACGTCTATCCTAATTACGGATAGAAAGTTACCTGCAAGAAAAAGGCATCCTCTCAATCCAATTTTAGTTAATTACTAAAACTAACTAACTAACCTACCTTACTTTTAGGTAGAGATCATTGACTTATATACCCCTATTTCTTTGAAAATAATTCAACGAGCAATAAAACGTTACCGTACAGTTCTTTACAGTAAATATTTGATCCTTTTTTTAAGTTACTAGACAGAGCCGTATTCAAAATACCCTTATTTTTCTTTATTTACTTGAACGTATTTTTAGTTAGGTTATCCGTTTGTGAATGCACTACTTTTATCTCTACCGTCAATATTATTATTTTTAGTCACCGTAAGAAAAGCAGAGTTATGTGCTCGAGAGGGTTGGAAGCCACCCGGAGTGCCCCTACCAAGGAGCGTCCACCAATTTTTGACTTTTAAGTTTATATTTCGTTTTGTGTTGTTATTGTCTTAGCGTAGAATTAGTGTAAATATTTAGAATTGTTAAGTTGTAGGCCAATATATGTATAAAACTGTTTTCTGTTTTTCGTCAGTGTGAAACCCCATTAGGGCCTTACACGATTAACAATTAAGTAAAAAAATGACAGAGTGCTACCGTTTGCAGTTATCGGATTCTAAAACCTAAGTCACACAATGCCTTAAACTGAGCCACTCCCCAATAGAACGAATGAGTGGTGAAACGAAAAAATATTACTGCAAATAAAATAACGGAACTACTGTATTATGTCACACATGAATGAACAGCAGGTGGGCAGCCAGAATTAAAATCAGCAACTATGCAACGAACAACAGTGGCGCAACATAGGGAAAGGCGGGGAACCCTGGCGGCAGTTTTTGGGGGCGGCAAAATTTCACAATAAAATAATACGTGTCTTGACGACGGTACCAGGGGCAGCGTTTCTAATTTTAGGATTTTCTGAATATAATTAAGCAAAAATAATTTACGGCGGAAATTAAATAACCTTACACAATTATGAACAGCCCCAAATGCTCTACAGCTAAAATGTGGGCTATAACAAACGGTCTTTTATCCTAATACTTAGTCCAATACAAGTTTAGTTTTTAAAACATTTGCCTCGATCATGGTCCTACTATTTTAATACACAGCTGACCTTATGTCAATTTTCAAAGGCTGTACGTGGTCCCTTACTGCCTCCGTCGCTTTTTCTACGAGCTCTAACATTTAGAACAATTTTTCACTGTAAAGTCTACTTTCGTACATCGGTAACGGAACACAACACATCACAACACAAAACCCAAAAACGATAAGTATTTTATTACATTCTTCCTAAGTTTTCGACATTGCGATGCAACATGACTTTTTGGTAATCCCAATGTAACTTGTTTCTTACAAAACCTTCTACAAGTTCTCTGGCTCACGAGCCGTAACTTTGTAATTTATCAACTTTCCATATCTAATAAGGTTATTTACGGAATTCAGTTCTGTTAGTCTTACTTGCGCTTGATATGTCAGCGCAGTGTTCTTTTTCAAAATGCTAAGTTGTGTGTCCTCTGGAAATTTCTCATTCAGGCGCACACTCACGCAAAACACCCACGCACACACTCACGCACACACACGCACACTCCCACGCACACACCCACGCACACACCCACGCACACCCGCACACCGCACACCGGCGTACCCGCACACGCGCACACACCACACACATGCACACACAAGCACAAACCCACGCACACACTCACGCACACACCCACGCACACACCCACGCATACACCCACACACACACACGCACACACCCACGTACGCACCCACGCACACACCCACGCACACACCCCCACACACCCGCACACCGCACACCCGCACACCCGCACACCGGCGTACCCGCACACGCGCCCACACCACACACATGCACACACAAGCACAAACCCACGCACACATTCACGCACACACCCACGCACACACCCACGCATACACCCACATACACACACGCACACACCCACGTACACACCCACGCACACACCCACGCACACACCCACGCACACACACCCACGCACACACACGCACACACCCACGCACAGACCCACGCACACACCCACGCACACCCGCACAACGCACACTCGCACACCCGCATGCCCGCACACCCGCACAACCGCGTACCCGCACATCCGCGCACCGGCGCACACACCCACACCCACACGCACGCACGCAAGCACACACACACATACACACACACCGTTAATTAATTTACTCGTACATAATTAGGAATATCAGTATAACAGTATTACATACCGAAATACTTTCGAATTGGCGAGTGATGTGAGACCGACTTGATTGTGAATAAAATGTGTTTGTGTACGTGCGAGCGTGCATGCGTGCGTGCTTGCGTGCGTGCGAGTGTGTGTGTGTGTGTGTGTGTTTGAGGTAATATGAGAAGGGAGATAGGTGTGATCTGAAAGAGAACTAGGTAGCACTTAATAGTGGTAGCAGTTTCTTTCACCAGTGGCGTCCCAAAATTTTACTGCTTTGTTAATTACTATTATTATTAGACATGGAATAGACGTGGAACAGAGGTGTGATAAGTGTGTTTTTCCTGAACAAACTTTTTTAAAATTTTTTACTTAGGTATGGTGCAATGAAGTAGCAGTAATGTATCAAATACAACGACAAGAAGTGTAATTGTACGATTAAAATAAAAAATGTAAATTAAAATGTCTGGTGTGGAACAAAACACGACCTACTAACCTATAAAGTGGAAATTGAAGTAAGCGAAACCATCTTAATAATAATAACTTTTTAAGATAATTATTCAACCTTTTCTTAATTCGTTCATGACGAAAATAACCAACATTGTAACAACAAAAACAATACTCTGACGGATGGCTGTTTAAAATTTCATGTCAGATAGGGGCTAATAAACATCTGGATTATAACGTGAAAAAAAAAGACGCTTGTTTCTATGAAAATATCGATAATACAATTTAAGCATCTTCAACCTTATTCAATTAATTTTTATGCATTTAGGCTTCGTATTAAAATACTTTACAAGGAAAAGTTGTGTGAAATTAAATTATCTTTAAAGAATATGTCATTTTCTGGTAAATTTAATCGTTATTGGAAAAATTTGAACAAACGTTTAAATTTTGCCATAGGACTTTGACGCCAAATTACGCCTCGACCAAGCAATTACGCAGAAAGTGATTAATTTATTTATAATTATTTATTTATTTATTTATTATTATAATTTATTAATTTATTAATTTATTAATTTATTAATTTATGTCCTTAAGATCTACAGGGTGACATAGAAAAAAGTGCCACGCATAGTGCCACACGATAGGGACACTAAAATAAGAAAAAAAGTTCATATGATCTTAGGTCCGCAACGCCTTCGTTTAAAAAATATAGGGTGTTGAAGTTTAATTATTTTTTT
The DNA here is from genome assembly GCA_036346205.1 of Vesta saturnalis. Taxonomy (NCBI): domain Eukaryota; kingdom Metazoa; phylum Arthropoda; class Insecta; order Coleoptera; family Lampyridae; genus Vesta; species Vesta saturnalis. Next base: position 25,138 of record JARFJB010001268.1, read on the forward strand.
GTTTTTTTTTCTTAATATCTTCTTACAACGATGTAATAAGCGGACTAAATTTTGTATACAGGGGCTTTTTATCACGAAGAATTCAAATATGACCTTAGTTCTTTTATTACTGATAGAGGGCGCCACATACTGTTTTCCACCTTGCTTGAATCGGTCCTAACTTTTTTTGTCTTACACTGTATGTCATTTTCGACTGGAAAAATGTGTTTTTCCATCTTTTCTGCTTCATAAAGGTATACCTTATTGAAGTCGCTAGGACCAACGCTTTACGAGAAAAATGCATCCGATGCATGCAAATTATCCAAAAGCACCAAAGTATCTTATTTGCAAAAACAATGACATAACACTTCAACAATTAAATTTTAATAGCAACAATGAAGGGCAGTGAAAATAATCCGAGAACGAACACCAGGAAAACAAGTTCAGCGGTCCGAAATGTTAACCTCGTATACAATTTTGCGAATAGTTGCAAAATCAAAGACACGATATTTTTTCTTCAATTTTGTTTACTGATGAAGCTAGTTTTAGCCTTGATGGTATTCTGAATCTACATAATATGCACCATTAAAGTGATGAAAATCCTCATCAAACCGTAATTCGAAGTTACCAATATGGGTTTTCTATTAATGTGTGGGCAGGTATAATTGACAATTACTTAATTGTCCATTTCAATTACCCAATCGATTGATAGGTGAACTGTGTTACGGTAACTTTCGATGGCAACAAAATTTAAAATGCAAGGGCTCGGTGGCTCAGTACAAGAGGCAAACACTGGGGTGTGCTAGTAAATCTAGAATTTTAAGTATGATGTTGTGACAATAATTGAGTAAAGAATAGTTAAGAGTATGGACGCCACATATTTCTTGGGTAATTGTCGCTATAGTTACAGCTTCTAGTTCAAAATACGAAGAACTAATAGCTTATAGGTGAGAGACAAATAAGTAAGCAAAATGGGGTTAACTAAATTATAATGAACTTCAAAATAAATGGTAACATGAATATATAAATTCGACAAATAAGAGGGGTACCCGTAGGGGTAAATTGTAATACAAAGGTTAAGTTAAATATTGAGTTAATATAACCAGAATGATTGAATCCAATTTACCTTATATGAACTTTTAAGCAAAATGTGCAAAATCAGTTACGTTACCGTTCCAAAACATTCAGGATTCGGTTTACTTGAGGTGAGCAAGCGATTAAGTACATTAATAATCTTACCTGAATAACTATCCTTCGGTGTCGTTTCCTTGCGCAAGTAACGTGGGCCGAAACAATACGAGCTAGATGAAAAAAAAACAATAACAAATCGGACCATAAGCAATAGGTTAGTCCGATAAATGAATACGTTAATTACTTAATGATTATCGACAGGTTCGAATACTGGAGTTAAGACAATAAATTATGTTTGAATAGGCAAGCAAGTAGTTCAAGGTAAATGTGATTTACAAATTTAGTAACAATTCAAGCTTAAGAATATGAATTTAGAATAGAAATAAATACGCAAATAGTTACAGTTAGATTTTGAAATATACATTATGACTGTACAATATAGATGGCGTAGAACGCAATCTTTGAACTTAAGGAAGTAAAATGAGAATTTACTAAAATGAATCATTTCGGCGGGGCAAGTTACTTAATAGTTGAATAGTAAATAATTAGCAATCTTGAGGTGAAAGGACTGCAGTTTTACTGGTTGTAGTTCGTTGAAATTGAATTTCTTGAATCGATGGAAAATTAAGATGGCAGCGGCGTTGTTGGATGATGACGACGTTGTATGACGTAGCGAAGTAGTAGAAAAGTAGATAAAACACGTAGTAAAACGCTATGGAAGAGAATAGGATATTAGGTGACGAAATTATACAAAAGGAGTACTGACATTGTAAGCTGGTAGCCACAAGCGTTTAAGTAGATATTAAGAAAATAACACTCTTGGATGCTTTAAAGACGTAAATATCACGTTAATTAAGTGACGAGAACTAGCATAAGGTTCAGGCACAAAACTATTTGGTCGTTGAACGATAACTCCGAAAATATCCGTTTTTATAAGAAAATCGCATCAAACGAATAGTGGTTAAAGTGAGTAGCGAATTAACAATTTTCTAGGCACACTAACGGGCAGGAAACAAAAACTAAAAAAAAAACGGAAACAAGGGTTCGAGACTAACGTACACAATTGCACCAATAGGAATTCAGTAAAATGTATTTGTACGCCATCCGACGGTAAAAGTAAAGACGAATGATTCCATAGAGTAGAGATTATAACAATGTAACCAATTTATATAAGAGAACATAACAACTGTATCGAAATTTCTTGGAGAATGAACAAAATGCGTTATTAGAGGATGTTCCATTGCTATTATTGGTAGAATGCGTTACATGCATGATGGCGCGCCAGCTCACTTTTCTCGATTGGCAAGGGAATTTTTGGATAGGAGATTTGGAAATACGTGGATTGGTCGAGGGGACCTCTACCCTGGCCAACTCGTAGCCCCGACCTTAATCCCCTCGATTTTTCATTTTGGGGATTCATGAAAAATTATGTTACGTAGATTACCACGCGCTGCGCCTACACACACTGGATTTTCAAAAGTCGAACTGTAAACACATTATTTGAACACCAGGATTCTTTCAAAGAATGTTTAGACAGAATTATTGACGAAGATGGGATGAATTCCGTTACTATTAGTGAAGCAAGTGGTTTATTGAAGAGTTTGAATTGCCCGGAATTTCTCTACTGGTTGAAAACATTTCATGTTATCATGCCACATGTTGAAATATTATTTAATCAGACTCAAATACGCGGGATAGACAGTGCTCAACTGCAAAAATCAATTGAACAATTTCAACAGAAAAAACGACAGCTGGAGATAACAGAGCTGTTATTGCAAAGGAAGCATGTGACACTATTTTAAGCCAAATTAGCGACTGATTTGATTTTAGCGATCACTTAAGTGAAGCAAAATTATTTGATTCTCAAAATTTTAAAACTTATAGACATGCATTGCCACAAAAACATTTTGATGAAACTGTGAAATATTATCCTATGTTGGACAGTGTAAAATTGAAAAGTGAACTTTCAGCGATTTATGAGCGCGATGACACGTATGACGTAGGTGGTATTTTCCACCTTAAGTATTCATAACAGAGAACAACCTAAAAAAGGTTTTGACGGAGACATACAAACCATTGGATATTATTTGTACAACGCCCATGTGGACAGCAGAATGTGAACAATGTTTTTCCACTTTAAAACTTTTCTGAGAAGCACGATGACAGAAGATGGACTGAACGCATTGACGAGCCTATTAATAAAAAACAAGGTCGTTCAGTCCATCCCGGATTTTGACAACAAAGTCATAGACCTCTTTTTCAGCATAAACAATCAGAGAATGGATGTTACAAAAACCACTCTTTCATAACTCACGAGCTGCTACTGGCGGAGGGTCAGAAAAATAAACAAAATTGCCATTGTGTACATGTAAATCTAAAAATCTACCGATGCATTTGCGTATTATATAAAACAGACCTTCCCGTTACCAAAGTAAAGAAAATAACTTTCATTATGGTTAAAGTAAATGAACATGCAAGCATAAAGGGAACTCTGAACAAAGTAACTAAGGAAATGCACGATCGCGGCCATGTTGACCTAATTTTGTACCATATGAACGCAATGACTGGGTCACGGGCGTTATTCATGAATATTTGCATAATGTAGCAATGAAAGGTTTTCGTATAAAAATATCACGAAAATACTTTTACAGTTTATTTTTTATGTATGGTTAACACGATGTACTCCGTTAACGTGCATGTACATCATTTGCTGCTATTCCAGCGAATGCTAGGTATATTCTCCCTGAGAACCCTAACTCCATTTTTTCCGATCCTATCCTGACCCCACCCATCCTTAATCCCACCATGCATATATACGCAATGTATGTATGTATGCTAGGAATCCATCGCTGTGGCTGAAGGAGCCTGGCAAGCTCGAGCAGCGAACTCTCCCCTTCGGGGAAGGAATGAATCGCGTTAGTTTCCTTTTCCTATTGCATTCACACTGATTTTACATGTTTAGTTTTAAGTTATTATCCCGGTTAAATTCAATTAAATATTACTGTAAATAAAGGTGCTCACGCATACATCTTCACCATTACTCATACATCTATCAGGTGCATGTAATAAACTGTACTAAATTATTTTGGATCAATCAAGTTATATAAATAATTTGGGTAAATTTTCCGAATTTAATTTAATCGTTTAGAATTATTCACCCACTATTTTATTTGTAGGTTAGTAATTGATGAAATTTGCATACTTTGCAAGCTTTGAAAAAATATTTGTCTGATAAGCAGTGCTTAAAAATTATTTGGTCTTATCCACGTAGAGGCTCAATACTAACTAACGTTTTATAACGACGATTTAAAGGTAACTTGGGGACCGTATTGTTTATCGGGTATGACTGCGAATAGTTTTAAGGTAGAACTGGTTAAAACTTTCAGCGCTCCCCTACCTTGCGTGGTGTGACGATAAATTGGAGACAATGGTGACCTATCAAAACATCTTTAAATCTACACAACACAAAGAACAACGATCCTTGCCGACTTTTCAGCTGGAGGCTCTTTCATTTATTACAGAATAGCGCTGTTCGCAAAAGTGTATATTGGAGGAACCATTCTTGTTCCCCACTGCTAAGCCACAACTTAATAACAACAAAAATTAATCTAAGAGCGAGAAAAACGAATTTGTGGTACAAAATTTTATCATTTAAAAGCGTCACTTCAAACCTACCTAAAGTTTAAATATCATTTGCGATCACCTGAATGTGCTTCAAATCCATCATTAGCTTCAGCAGTGCATAAAATATCTTATTCTTGTGGAAAAGTATACATTGGAACCACAAAATGGAGTTTTCATACTAACTGTAACGAACGTAAAAGATGTATATTTAATCAACCAGAGAAGTTTGCCATAGCAAACCATGCGTTAATTAATTTAAATTATAGCATTCAATTCGATATTATGTCAATTTCATTAAACTGAACTCATTATTATGTTTGTTTACATCGAAAAGCATTTGAAATATACAAACATCCTAATAACTTCTTAGATTAAGTAGATTTTTTAACTTTTGGTACGTCTTTTTGCTGGGTTCTTCTACACATTCAAGTAAATGCTTTGCTAATTAAATGTTTATTCATTACAGCACTGCATTGATTTAACATGTATAGATAAATTAGAAGACCACCTGCAAAAATATCTGAAATCTAGACATTGAGACCTTAAACCCTTATGTCCAATTCGAATACGATCAATTTTGAGGTTCTTGAGGTATCGCGTACGAAAAATATTCATCACACACTTACACGCACGCACGCATGCGCACACACAACATTTGACATTATTCAAAAAAAGGACCTTTATGAACTCAGTGGACCTCAAAACGGATATTTCCGATCTCAGTTCAATCTCGAATTTTTTAATTGCTCAAGGTAACCTTACCTTTATGTGGGAAAGTTAAAGGTTACCACAAAAAACTTATTTCATAAGGTGATTCTCACAGCTCGTTCCACAAACCTGAATCCGTGCATTAATACAATGCCGTGTAAGTTTAAATTATGTTTTTTTATATGCTAAAGACTGCTTTCCAGCAATAATTGCACTTTACGTGTATATATATATATATATATATATATATATATATATATATATATATATATATATATATATATATATATATATATATACAAGGTGTCCGCTAATTAATGGTACACAGCAAAACTGGATATTCCTTGGGTAAAAATATTGCGATTTAGCCAAACTTACCTTAGTCCAAAAGTTGATCATAACCGAGATACAGGGTGTTAAAGTGTTAATTTGCATTTCGTTTTTTCTTAATAATTCATCAACAGGGCGAAATAACGACACAAAATTAGATATGTGGGGGTTTTCGGGAGTGAGAAATTCAAATCCGTTCTTATTTTGTACGCCACTTGTAGAGGGCGCCACTTACAGTACATTACACCTATTAAAAATGACCTAATTTTTTTGTATCTCCCTGTATTAGCCTAAATATTAAAGATTATGAATTTTCCATCTTTTTTACAAAAAAAAGTTATGCCTTGTAAATGTAGGTTGTGATTAAATCAGATGCAATAATAAATGCTATAATTACTACAGAAATAACAACAAGAAAACTACAATATAGAAATATTAACATTTAATAAAAAAAGAGAGCATCTTTCGACAATAACTGTTCAAAGTGATTACCATTCACTTCAATACATTTGAGAACCCGTCTGCTGAACGACCGTCTTATCCTAAATAATAACTGATCGTTTCGAAACTGTTCGACAGCATTTACAATTTTCTGCCATAATTCTTCTCGAGTGTTCACTGTTTCTTTATACACGAGCCATTTCAAATATCCCCAAAAACAAAAATCAAGTGGATTGAAATCGGGACTTCGAGGCGGCCAAGGCGTCTCGCTTCCACGACCTATATCCAGCGATGAGGAAATTGAACATTTAGATAGTCTTTGACACGTCTAGAGAAATGTGCAGGGGCTCCATCCTACATGAACACCATGTTTTGTCTTAGTTCTAGGGACAAATCAAAATACTCGGGTATCTGAGTTTGCAGAAAATTAAGGTAGATTTCGCCGTTTAAATTAGTAGGTAATTCGAAGGGACCCAATACATGGTTACCAATAAGGCCGCACCAAACATTAATTTTAAATTCATGTTAGAAGTGATGTTCGGCTACTAAATGTAGATTTTCTAAATCCCACGAATGTTTATTCCTAAAGTTAAAAACGCCTCTACGTGTAAAGGTTGCTACGTCGGTAAATAATATTTTGTCTAAAAACAATGGGTCGGCATTGTGCTGGACAAATAGTAATATAGGGCCGGTTCTGGGCCAGTTCAAGGTCACTCTCCCTCTGGTGGTGGAAAACGGAAGCTTTTGGACCTCTTCCAAGGTCAAACTTTAGGCGGTAAATTTAAAATTTTAGAGCTGGTCAAGGTCAAAGCTAAAAATAGAAGTTGCAAGGTAATCATAAATCTAAAAATAGTTTTCAAGGCCAGAGGTTATTGACCTACGGTGGTGTCATATTACATTTCTTAGAAATATAAAAAGGTCAAGGTGAAAAGCTAAAAATAGAAGTTGCAAGGTAATCATTCTTAGAAATCTAAAAGTTTTTTGAGTAGGTTAGCAGTTTTGAAAGGATGCATGTTTATAACAAAAAGGCTTCTTCGGGATTGCATGATTCAGTAAACTTTTTATTGCTAGAAATGGTGAAAGTAATAAGAATGATAAGAAGAGAAAGAAAGAAAAATTATTAAGTATTGATGAGAGAAAGAAAAGACTCGAGGTGTTAATCAAGGAAATAAAAAAATTGAGGGTAGATTTAGAGCTGTATGAGCTAAAAAAGAAAATGATGCAACTTCGAGTGAATGTGCCATGAAAAGTATTAAATAAAGGGGCATTGTAATTTGAATGAAAGACGCTTTAAAAAGTAAATAAGTAATTACAGTAGTGGATGTTATATTGCAAAGTGAAAAAACAATTTAAAATAAGTTTCCGTATGGTTTTAATTGAATAATCATATTAAATGAGTTTCTTATCATGATTTATTAAATTATACAAATTATGTAGGAAGAAATGACATTGTAAAACTTATATTACAAAGAAAAGGTGAATAACATTATCTTAGGTATGTAGAAGTAAGCAATTTTATGTGTGTGTTTGAAATGTTTAAAGATAAATAAATATACTCTTTTTACCATAGCAGTTTAATCGTTAAGTCAAAAATTCTGAATTTTTGTATATAGGCTAAACAAATAACAGCGCAAAAAATACCACTTCCAGATTTTCTCAAAACTAAAAAAAAATGTGAAACAAACTATTCGAATGTTAACAGCAAGTTGTGGTTACCATGTAAAGAAAGGATGATACTTTCACATAAGAATAAATCATAACACTTTAGTCCTTTACCCAAAAATTCCAATTTTTTGCATGTAGATTAAACAAATAACAGCGCAAAACAGAGCAGTTTCAAATTTTTTTAAAACTAATTTAACATTTCTGTAAAAAAATAATAATAATAACATCTATGTATAATTGTTTGGAAATAAATTATATATTTTTTGTTACAAAAAAAAGTCTTTATTTTTTTTGATTAAATGAAGGGTACATCATAATGAAGAGAGCTGCTATTGATGAGACTAAAAAAATGTAGTGTATAATATGGTGTCTGCAGCTATATTGGCTAAGCTCTTCAAGGTGAAAATTTATTGGTATCATATTACAATCCATACAAACCAATCTTCAAGGTTAAATTTTATTGACAAGTTATCATATTACAGTTCTTATGTTAGACTCCTCAAGGTTCTTAGGAATAGCAAAATAAGAATTCTTAACCAATGACACATGTAACTAGCTTTGTGAGTATTGTCAAACTTTGTGCATGCTCGGTATTGCTCGGGTATCCTCGTGGAGTCTACCCTTCTATATAAGTTTAAATTTTATGATCACATATCATTCGCTTCGACATCATGTTTTTCTAAAAAGTATATATGTTGAAGCACTGTTTTTGCACATTAAAATCGCTTACGTATTTACTATTGTAATAGTGTGTGTAAATCTAACCAGAAAATCAGTTATATTTGTTTAAATGTAGCATGTAGAAATACTGCACGATTGCATTAGCGCATATACAACGCGCTAACGAAGACAACCAGACAAATATAGAAAAGTAATGATTGTTATAATTGATGTGCAAGGATTCAAAACAGCAAGAAATATATTTACACCTCAGGAACTAGCGATATATAATGGAGAGCAAATTGCTCATTACGTATTCAAGCCTCCATTTCTATGGCACACCTTGGATAGTAAATTTCAAAAACGAGCTAATTGGTTAATTCACAACCACCACTTTATCAAGTGGGAAGATGGATATACTTCTCCACGTCTATTCCCTCGTATACTTAGTGATTTCATATCAACAACAGATGAGGTGTACGTTAAAGGACGAGAGAAAGCTGATTTTATTCAAAAAAATTTAAAACAACGCATTACGGTGTTTGAAGAACAACCTACTTTACCCAAACGTCATCCATGCTGTTTTTTTCATACACAAAACACTTGTCACTGCGCTTTGGCTCATGTATATCATTTATATGAAAAAATTGTAGTGAAATTCTAATAAAGATTTATTAACTGACATCTATATGTACATATCTTATTCGCATGTATTACCTCAACGCTTTTATGAGTATTTCAAAGAAGAACTGGATAATTTAAATTGTATTTGCATTTGTGTAAATTTTTTTTTTGGATAATGAGAACCTAAACTGCTTTCAGTCTGCGGGAAACAGATACCGCTTCTGAGAAACAGCTACCTGTTTTTGAGAAACGGGTACCGGTTTTAGGTCTGTTTTTGAGCTGTTTTCGGAAACCGGGGAAGCTGTTTTGAGCAGTTTCTGCCTGTTGCTGGAAAAAATAGGTATCTGTTTTTTGAGCTGACTGCATCAAAGTTTATACTATTCACATTTTCGGTGTTTACAATATTCTGCCGAGCAATTTACAAATTGTTGTTGGCTTCAGCCAACTCACTGCATAAACGTCAAAATTTTCACTATACTAAAATTGAATTTATTTTAATTAATAAACCACATAAATCGAAACTTTTTATTAGTATATGTACTGTATATAAACCATAGAAAAAACACTTGTAATTATGTGACAAAAAAAATTAAGTATCCTTAACAATGTTCCGTTTAATAGTATCAAATAAAACCATATCAAATTATTTTCTTGCAAATTTAACAACTGCTGATATCACTAAACAGAACCAACTGTCAATTTTACGTTTCAGTTGTGAGAGTTACTATTACTTTATTTCATAAAATAAAATCGTTAGTTTTTAGTGTTTAGAAAATTTTGTGCTGTTATTTGTTTAGTTTATATACCTA
>JARFJB010001269.1:0-34505 GCA_036346205.1 Vesta saturnalis
CGATAGAATTCTAAGGCCTGGTCTGCGTTTTCATTAGATAATATGAAGCAGGTATTCATATCATATTTCTCAAATTTTTCAAATTTTTGGTTTCGAGCCATATTAAAAAATAATTAAACAACAACAAAAAGAAGAACAAGAACGGTAACAATAAACAAAAACAACGAGTAACAATAAATATCAGCACTAAATTTGGGAAAGTGTAACCAGGAATAATTTGAGAAAAGCAGAAACTTCAAAAATCAAATACCTAAGTAATGGCAGAACGTTAATTATTTTGTTTTTTGCGTTACCATGGTTACCCACGGCTATCCACTATTATCAATGTAAATTATGGAAGAAAACCATTTTGTCACGTTATTTATAAAAATAAATATAGGCTATGCTATATTTTTGAAAAGCTCTTGGGAAGGGGAAAAAGATATTAAAAAAAATATATAGCGTGTCCCATAAAAAAAGGGTTATGTCAATATCTCAAAAACTGTGAAATTTAAAGAAAATTTGAATACGCCACTGGATTCTACGTAAAAAAATCTACAAATATCAGTTTTTACTTTTTTCATATGTCGGAGTTACATTGGGTGACTGAAAATGCAATTTTTCCAAAATCACCCTGTAGCACACAAACTAAGATGACTATGGAAAATTTGATTAGTGCACCTTTGGTTCCATTAAAAAATAGCACGGTGTCGCGAAAACTGCAATGTTCTAACCTAAAAAATAAGCGAGTTACCCCGTAAAACGTACGAAAATGGAACAACCTGTACAGTGCATCCCATTTTGGCTGAGACAGCCAAGTGTCTCGGTTGTTGTTGAAGATAGAACTCTGCGGTTTTCGCGGTCCTGCGCCATTTTTTTGTGAAACTCAAGATGTCTTGAACGGATTTTTTCTAACTTCTTTCGTTCATAAGTTACAGGGTGTTTTGAAAATTCACACTTTTGGACCCCTCCATATCTACGAAGTTTCTCAGCGAAATGTCAAATGAAAACTTATCCCATAGAGAATTTTATATAGAATTCAGCGGCAACTCAATTTTTTGTCGGGTATGGTTATGGAGATACGACTCAAACTTATGATTTTTCAATGGAACACCCTGCATTTTATCACCTCATTAAATTCCTTATTTTTTTTCTTCAAAATGATACATAATATGTAAACATAAATTCTTCAAAGATGCTCCAAAATCACTAAAACATTGATTTTTAATAGTAGGCTATGGATTTTTCATACAAAAAAAGTTCAAATTGAAGAAATACAACTTCCATGAAAGGAACAAGAACAATACTAACACTAATTCACTAATAAAACACAAAACGTATGTAGCTAATGGCAACAAGTAAATAGTAATAAAAAGTTCATAATGTAGAATAAGCAACAAATTAAATATTTACTCATACTATTTCATTTCGAAATTATTCGGTAACTTATTCATTGAATTGTTCAAATTGATGTCCATTTTCCCTAACACACAATTGACACAATTTCTTAATACGTCTTGATGCATTTGAAATTATGAAAGGCCGATTTTGTAAATTCTGGAAAACTGCCTCTGTTGTTGCACGAAGTTCTTCAATATTATTGTGCCTCTTACCGTATATTTTATTTTTCACAAAAATCCCACAAAAAAAGTCCAACACTGACAAATCAGGTGACCTTGCAGGCCACCTAATGGGTCCATTTGTTCCAATCCAATGGTCCTGGAAAGTTTCTTCTAAAAACGGCACAATCAACCTCGAATTGTGGGCAGAGGCACCGTCTTGTTGGAAGCAAATGGCATTAAGACAGGCGAGGGGAACATTCTCCAGGAATTCTGATATTACTTCTTCTAAAATTGCCAAGTACCTATTCGCGTTGAGAGCCCCTTCAAAAATGCGGTATTTTATTGATGTCCCCAATAAGAAACGGGCTACATTAAAACCAAATCGACCCTGTTGTTGTTGCTCAAAAATTAGGTGTTGGTTTTTGTAATACCAGTGCCCTGTATTTTGCCAGTTAAATAAACCGGCACTGCTTATATGAGCTTCGTCTGACCATATGACTTTACTCGCAAAATTATTGTCCCTAAATGCTGGACAATATTCACTTTATAGGGTTTCAATTTTTGTTTTTTTTTTAATCCTTTGTACCCGTGATCGGGGAACGCTAGTGTCATTTTCTAACTTCGTACAAGAAGTCCGAGGAGAGACACGGACGCTGGCTAAGACATTTATTTCACCCACTTCATTATTTTCCTTGTTATACGTCTTGGGTCGGGGTTTAGAATACGCACCATAATTTAGTAGATTATTCTTTAGTCGAAATATCGTTGCTCGACTAGGTTGATGCGTCTCTGGATATCTAACGTTTTAAAAACAATAGTCATATAATGTCTTATTTACTAGTTTACCTGTTTAAATATAATTCTAATGCGTCGTCAACATTTTCATAGCATTGATAGAAACATTGTATGATAAACTTTTTGTTGTTCTGAAAAAATCTTTCAGCCATTATAAAATTTCACAAATTAACAAAATCGCCAAACACAAACACAATAAAACGCATCAAAGTTTATCATCACGACAGCAGATGTGTTGATTTCTCCACAGTCACTTGATAAGACAATGCTCCAAAAGTCAACAACAGTGTTTGTAGCATCCATGAGCTACCACAAAAAATTCACAAATAATAATCCCTGTAGTAAAACTTTGAAATCCATGGCACTCTACTAAAATTCAATGTTTGAGTAATTTTGGAGCATTTTTGAAAGCTTCATGTTTATATATTATATATCATTTCGAAGGAAAAAAAATAAGTAATTTAATGAGATAATAAAATAGAGGGTGTTCCATTGAAAAAAATCATAAGTTTGAGTCTTATCTCCATAACGATACCCCGAAAATGAAAATTGAGTGCGCCTCTGGATTCTACGTAAAATTTTCTATGGGACAAGTTTTCAATTTGACATTATCGCTGAGAAGCTTTTTGGATATGGAGGGGATCCAAAAAGTGTGGATTTTCAAAAACACCCTGTAATTTATAAACGAAAGAAGTTAGGCAAAATCCGTTCAGGCCATCTTGAGTTTCACAAAAAAGTGTCACAGGACCGCGGGAACCGCAAGGTTCTATCTTCAGCAACAACCGAGGTATCTGGCTGGCTCAACCAAAATGGGATGCACTGTACAGTTAAAAGATTTAAATTACGACATCTGCGTGGATCCACTAATTCCGATAATAAAGACTTATAGTAAAATTCTTCTAATTTTTTTTAAAATGTATCATCCCTATAAAAAACAAAACATATTGTTTCATTTAACCGTTAACCGTCCAGTAGTGTTCGTCGGACATATTTTCGACTTTAATAATTACGTATAGACCAAAGAGTTTACTATTAATTGTTAAATAGCTTAAATCTCATCTATTATCACAATTTTATAAATGAAAAAAATTTAAAATACTTGTTTGTTTTTTTACAATTTGAAAACATTAGTAAGAGTGACATAACCGTCCCGATTGTCACGATTAGTTAGTGTTGAATGATCTTTAGTGATTGTGTAGTGATAGTAAAAATCCAAATGGTGAGAGTATAGTAGGAAATCAAAATGTAACAGAAGAATGTATAGGTAAAGATGGAACTGATTGAAATTCCGAACCAGTAAAGGCAACAAGAACTCCACGACATAACATAATTAGGGGAAATACACATAAAGTAGTTCTTCCTCCTGGCAAAACTATAGAGCATCCTGTTGATACGGTTAATACGTTCAAGAGTTCAACACTTGGTTTGTTTACCTTTTCAATATAGTTGGTGATATTTTATTGCTAAGTGGAATAAGAAAATACTTTTTTATTTCAAAAAATTTATCCTATTTTATTTACAGTTCTCAAAGATTTCCAAAAACAAAGCTTTGGCAAATGAGCAAATTCGAAGTGCTTTTGAAAATAGTGATGATAAAAATTATGTATTTAGAGACACTGACCTAGAGGATGAACTTATAGCAGATAAGGACTCTGGCAACGAAAGTAACAATTGTATAGTGATAGTGAAAATCCAAATGGTGGGAGTATAGTAGGAAATCGAAATGTAACAGAAGAATGTATAGGTAAAGATGGAACTGATTGAAATTCCGAACCAGTAAAGGCAACAAGAACTCCACGACATAACATAATTAGGGGAGATACACATAAAGTAGTTCTTCCTCCTGGCAAAACTATAGAGCATTCTGTTGATACTGTTAATTTATATATGGACAAAAATGTACTAGAACATATTGTAAGTGATGCGAATACTGAGGCTAAAAGAGTTTTAAAAACTAACTGGAAACCCATAGACAGTATTGAATTACAAGCATTTATAGGTTTATTATTGGCAGCTGGTACTAATAAACAAGGCAATGTGGAGCTTACAGAGTTCTGGGATCCCGCATTTGGCAACCCAATATTTCGTGCTACAAAGAAATCCAACGTTTTATGAAGTTTGGTGATAAAGAGGCGAGAACAATGAGAAAGTCCAAAGATAAAATGGCACCTATAAAAGATCTGTGGAAAATTATAAATGGAAAATTAAGAAAGTTTTATTTACCGGGCAAAAATCTCGCGATAGACGAACAATTGGTTCCTTTTAGGGGCCGTGTATCTTTCAAACAATATTTACCAAGCAAACGTGACAAGTATGGAATGAAAATATAGTGGATCTGTGACAGTGACACAAGTTATCCGTTGTGTGGTATCTAGGAAAAGATGGAAGTTCAAGAACAGAAAATTTGGCTTACAAAGTTGTAACTGAATTGTGCCAACCATATTACAGGACAAACCGAAATATTACTTTTGACAACTATATTACTAGCTTGGAACTTGCATAATCGCTACTGTAGAATGATTTAACGATGGTGAGTACGTTGAAGGAAAATGAACGATTGAAACAAATATATTCGAATTTACTAAAAATTCTACGCTGGTCACATATGTTTCAAGAACAAATTGTGTTGTTTTTTCCTTTTCAGCGATACACCACTCAAAAGAAGTGTATAAATGGTTGGTTTGGTTTTGTATTGATTCTGATCCATGATGCACTTCTACAAATCTGCCTTGTCATTGAAGGTTTCAAGCCAATGACCTAGTAACGTGATCTCAAATAGTTCATGGTAACTGCTGTCCTCCGTGCATCACTCTTTGGTGAGCGTCTCTGGTCAACAACTCTCCCAGATGAGTTTAATTTTGAATGATGGTTGGATGTTTCTGTTTCCTGGACAACCTTAATGCACGTATCTAAGGAAGATTTCATTTCTTTGGCGATAAGGTAAGTAGGATTTTTGTTTCTAATTTCTTTCAGGTTCGGGAACAATATATAAGTACCCGTATCACTTTCTTTAGTGTTAAAAGTTGTTACGGGCCAAACACTCACTAGAGCATCAGCCCGTGAAGGTAATAGCAGACTCATACCTCAGTGATATGAACGGGGTTTCTTACATAACACTCTAAAAGGGCAATCGACACAATTTAATGACGTCAAAATAAGGGAAAACGTCACAAAGCCACCTTTAACCATTACTACCACTACCAAAAACAATTTAAAACGTATAAAAATTTTGAGCTTATTGTTTATTTTTAAAGTATACGACTAATTTATTACATAAAATTAGACATTTTCTTTTCCTTTCAAAAAATAAACCATGTTGTATAAACGCAAAATTGGCATGAACTGCACTAAAAACTTAAATTCTATATATATGACAAATATTATAAAAAACGAAGGACAATGAATAAAATATTTCATTTTTTATGATAAGATGGAAAACATTCGGTCTGAAGTGGTACCTTGCACTTTATACACATGAAAATAGTTTGGCTCTTGCAAAGGTTACGTCTATGCGACCCTCTCTCGCTTGTCTGAAATATGTGACACGCATTGTCGAAACGAATTTCATTGAACTGTCCACTAGAGGCACGACCACGATGTGAAAAAGATTTTTCTGCTTTATTTTACTTCATCTAACTACTTCTGAACGAAGATCTATTTGTGGCATACTAATTCTCGGTTCGCTGTCTATCAGATTGTTAAGAAGAAGCCACCACCATTTTTTCCCTCTAATTTTTATCCTATAATTTGCTATGGCGTTATCGTGCAGTTCAACGCCACCCACATATTTGCTATATTAGAAATCATGCCAGGCTGTGTTAAGGGAACGTCATTATTTCTTTTCTGTTGCATCTCTTTACTGTAGTGAGAGGTTCAATCGATTCGCAGTTACTCATAACCGTCACTAAGGAATTATCATTCCAACGGACTACGCTAACCTCATTTTCGTGATCGTATCTATAATTATAGCAGCCTCGTGTTTTTTTGTCAATAGATTTGCTTAGTGCTATGGGACATTTACCGGTTCCATTCTCTCTAGCGGTACTAGTAGCATAAAACCCGCTTTCCTTTAGGTGTACCATAAGCTGGTAGCAGGTAAAAAAGTTATCAAAATAATTCTTAGGGACATTTCGAGTATTCACTTTAGTAAGGAGTTCCATAACAACGTTTCCGCCAAGACCTAAACAATTTTGGTTGAAGCTTGAAGCCAAAACGGACTGGTTTACCTTTAATAAACATTTTGGCAGAATGCCGTCTAAAGTACGGAACCATTTGTTCATCGATCCACAGATTGGGCTTGAATATTCCAAATTGGATGTAATTTTTATTCAGCATATCAAATATAGGACGAAGTTTTGCAAACTTATCATTTTTATCTAAATATTCATTATCTGATAGATGGATATTTTGTTTTATGCTTATGAACCTGTTTCGTGACAGCATATTTCACTATTTGTACGCCTTTATCATCATCAGATGACCAATACATGTGTAACTGTGGAAGTGTATGGTATCCGCTTAGAATGAGTATACCTAAAAATTCTTCTAGGTCTTGTATATCTAACCGAAAACCGTGTCGATTGTTATCTCGCGCATGTTTCATAGAATATTGAATAATTGACTGCATAACGCTTTTACCAAAAAATATTGAAAGAATTTCGTAGGAGGTTTTCCGTGCAAACTTTCTGTTAAGTGGTATAAATCTTCAGCTTCATTAGATTGGGGGCTACTTTCGTAGTCGATTGATGTATTACACCACGAAATATTTGAAGCAATATTAGCCTACTTCCTTTTTTTGATACTGACGTCGGCATTATGCGTATAATTTGGCTTATCAACGTCAAGATCTTTTTCCGACATTTCCGTAAAATGGGGTGAATCACAACGCTGCTTTTTGACCTTTCGATTTAAATATTTCACGATTAGAATTTTTGTAACAATTGGTAAATAGCGCAAAAGTCGTATCTACTATTCCACTTTACCTAGAAGTAATTTCCGATTTGCCAATATATTACAAAATTTGTTTTTTATTTTTTTGTTCGTTGTTGTGATTTGCCCTCCAGTCGGGGTCAATCACAACGCTCATTAAAACTCACGTAAATTGGTATTTGCAAATATGGAGGGTGAATGACAACAATCTTCATCAAAAAAAAGTGTAAAAGGTACCGGGAATTCAAGATGCAAGTAAAAAGTCTCCAAAAATGTATTTATTTAGAACAAACAAACGACATAACAATATAAAAAGGAAATTACTTAATAAAAACTAAATAAGTAATGCAAAGAAAAGCTATTTATTTGTGCCACATTTATTTGAGTTGATAGTAAATCGCAATACTCCTCTTCTCTCAATTTTTGGAGGGTCTACTTTTCCAATAACGCTGCTGAAGGGGAATGAGTAGTTGTTTTCAACTTCATTAAACACAGAGAAATCCTTCATCAACAGCGAATTTTGTTGTCTTGGGTCGGGTAAATTTTGCTTCTATTCGATTTTCATGTACTTTAAGTACTTGGCAGATATAATGTTTCTGTAATAATTTGACCAGTAACAAATTTAATCGTTTTACTGATTCAATGGTAGTAACTGCAGAAACACCTTTGTAATATTGTCCTTCTTTCAACAAACATTGTTTGGAACAACCAGGTCTTGGTTCGAGCTCCTCTTCCTCTTCTTCGGTTATTTCCTCTAAGTCTTCTTCAATCCTTTCTTCTAAATGTTCTTCCACTCTTTCTTCGGAATCCTCTTCTGTAAGTTCATCTACCTCATCTTCCTCACTACTGTCATTATACTGAGTTGAAGTGCCTCCTTCTTCACTACCGCTTTCAGCCTTAGTTGCTTGAACACTCTTCCCAGCTTCAACAGATATTTTTTTTCGTTGGGTTCGTATTTTGGGTTGATCGTCATAACGCATTGATTTTAGCAGGTCCACTATCGAATCATTGAGGAGGTTCTCATGTTCATCAACAGGTAGAGCTTCAAGGGGTAATTGTGACAGAACACGCTCTCTATTAAGGGGTATTATCCCACATTTGTTAAAACCAGATTTTATATTTTTACTAGAATTTTCTGCGACAGTTTGGAAAAGAGATTTTAGTAGGGACGGAAATGTGTTCTTTGGAATTGTTGATTCTCTGCGTCTGGCTGTTTTCTTCCACTGCGTTAAAATATTACGCCAAGCAGATTTTATTGGTCTAAAATATGCAACGTCTAGGGGCTGCGTGATATGAGTGAATTGAGGTAAGAACACAAAAGAAATCTCTTCTTTTTGACAAAGTTCCACACAGTCCATGGAAGTATGCGAAGACAGATTGTCTCCAATTAGTATTTTGGGACCATTCAAATGTTTACAATATGGTATAACAATGGTTTTGAGCCAATCGTCGAAACAACGGGAATCAAACCACCCTGAAGGTGTCGAAAAGTACCGGGTGCCTTTAGGTCTACCTACGGTCCAGGATTCGTACTTATGCAGTGCACGATAGACAACATACACAGGAAGAAGAGATCCATCACCCGAACATGCAAACATAAGAGAAGTGGCCAACTTACTATGATTGATAACTCTCTCTGGGCATTTCGTTCCCCTTTTGACGATGACTTTTTTGCGACCTGGATCGTCTGTGAGGTTCGTCTCATCATAATTTATGATATCGGATGGTCGAATATCTTTAAGAGATTCTTCGAGGTTGTCAAAGTAGTCATTAATAATTTTTGGAGACACTCCTGCACGCGCTCGTTTTATGTTTTGACACATGCGGATAGATATTTTCTGCTTATGGCGATTCAAGAAAGATGTAACAAAGTCTTTTCTCGGTAAATTATTTTTAAAGCGTTTTACTTGTACCCCCGTTTTATCCAAGTATGACTTTACAATCATTCTGATATCATAACTATCCATGGGATAACCCCAATTAGCACAAGTAATAATGTTTTTAACTAATAATTCTTCCTCTCCGACGCTTAGAACCGTTTGTCCCCCCTTTTTCTTTACCGAATCTCCCTTTTTTGCATATCTATACAGGACAGTATTATCTACGTCATGCTTTTCACCTGCAGCTCGATAGGACAAACCTAATTAATATCCTCAAGAGCAGATCTAATTATGTTTCTATCATATTTTCGATGTTGTTTAGCTCTAGAATCGCGTTTATTTTGGCGCGGCATAGTGTTGTCATTCACCCCGAAATACACCGGAACAGTACACCACTGGAGATAAAAAAATATCGCGATTAAACTGCAAATCTAATCTTATTAAAATTTTAGCATAACTTACCTGAATGTAAAACGAAATTATAGCTAACAGCGTTTTCAGTTCTTGCAGATATTTACCGATTCTCAATAGAAGTTTGGCAGCATAAAAAGAAATTACACACAGCTATTATGTACAAAACGTGCACATTAACCACTACTACAGGTATCTATGAGCAACAGCAACTTGCATCAGTAAGATTAGACAACTACCAGTACATCTGCGCTGGCGGGAATTAATTTATACAGTGTAGCCAGCTCTACACACAAACGCAACTTCTTCCCGAAAATTGTTGTGATTCGCACGCATGTTGCGATTCACCCCATTTTACGGTATCATTATTGCTTTCGTGCTACACTACTACTTCATAGGTACCGGCTGCCTCCTTCGGTGGAACATTGATCTCGTTTAATTCTTTGTCATCAAGACAATCCTCATCAGTAAGTGCATCTACGCCTTGTGGGACGTAAGCGACATCAATTTCATCGAACGCATCAATATCCTCAACTATTGCTTCCAGCTCTCGCCGAGTTAGTGCTCTTTCAGGATTATTCTATAAATACACCTTTTAGGTTAGATATATCAAAAAAAAAAACATGATTGATTTACTACCTACCATTATGCAGAATTTATATACCAATTTTGTATAAAAAACAATAAGCACAATGCACACAATTGTCTAACACAAAAAAATACGACGGAACAGCCACTGTTTGCGACAAACTACTTGAAATGTGGTTGTTTGACGGTACTTCTAGCGCCACGATTAAAAATACCTTAACTGTTTACTTTAACCCCCATATCCAGCCAATATTGCGTTTGCGCAACTCTGTAATTTAGCACTCAATCATACGATCTTTTTTCTTCATTGCATCAAGTGACCTTAAGGTTTATTTTTTCTTGTAAATCTTTGGAAACATACTATTGACACGACATTTGATTAGTTCAAATAAAAAGTACCTTTACCTTACTTTGATTTCAACATGAAACACGGCCATAAAAACAACAATCTTTAAATAATCACTAGAAAAGTAATATTTGCTATAAATAAAAATTAAAATTAGAGAAGATACCTACGAAATGTATATTGTAACCTATAATAAGTATTATTAGGAAAACATTTTACGAAATCATTAAAAAAAATTATAAACATAACGTTGCGCTAACGCATCATTGGCTGTTAATGGGTTAAATAAAAAGGTTTCTATAATTTAATAAACGTCAAAACAGAGGTCGTAGTACCTAATGCGAAAAGTACACAACTACGTACCCATACAAATAAAAAACAAACCTGCTTACGTTTAGTTGGTTGCAAACCAGGTAAAACGGTTACTGAAATCGGCAGGTTGACTCTTAAAAATAAATTGAAAAAATTGGGAATACTCGTAAAACAAACACTGGTGTGCAAATAAGCCAGCTGATCCATAAATGAACGAATTTACTTTTTTAATTACGTTACGTTATAATTCAAAACATGAACTTACCACAAAAATCAAAACAGCAATTACTCTACCTGAGAAATTCTCATAAAAAAAAATAAACTACTTGAAATCTGGAACGTAAGGCAAAATGTTTAACCTTATATTTTAAATTTTGGTCAAACGTGCTTAATAATAGCGTTATAGAAGAAGTAAGATTATGATAATATCAAACAGAAATGAAATAATACCTTCAAGTCATTAACACCCCTCGCATACTATAATAAAATTACACATGATTCTAATCAAGACTTGTGCGGCAGTTACAAAAAAAGCACTCAATTTTATATACCTAATAAATATCCGGGATCGATATTATAACCTTAACTTAAGCCAAAGTATAACAACAATTATTAAAAGGCGTCAAATTGTAACATTAATAGCGGCTCCAAGTGTATAAACACTAAAACTGGGCCAACTTATAACATTAAATAAAAAAGCGATGATGTAATATACCATTCGTAATTGATCAAATAAGTTAATTAATATAAAAAATTACCTTTTAATAATCGCTACTGCCGTCGGCTCATCGGAAGATTAATATAAGGGTGGATTCTAATAAATAGTTTAATTAACCTACCTGAAATGCTAGTTGCTTCTTTTCTGCTTGATTATTTTTACTTAATCCCAAAAATGTTATCAAAAAAATTATGAAAAAAATAATAAATTCTCGAGCGCCATGTTGTCTTTCTTTTTTTTATATATCTATCTAGGAACAACATAACCTACTTATTATTATTAAATATTACAAACAATTAACACAAATGAAAATAAAATAACAAGTTATACATAAGTTTATTTAATATATGTTTGAAAACAAAAAAAAAATTCAGAAGTCATAAACTAAATTATAAAAAAAACTTTACCTTTTAACGGTTCTGTACATACACTGTGACAGATACTATGAAGCAGAATGGTTCATATGGTGAGGTCGATGTCTTGCTTAGTTATCCTTAAAATATGGAATTTCCTTGAAGTTTAATTCGCCAAATTGATTTGTAAAAGAATGTAGAACTTGCGTTGTAACGGTAACTCAAGTAAAACTTGCCATTTAAAATAATAGTACAGTTAAATATTGACTTATACGTGCTATTAAAGATTATTAAGTATACAAATTAAGTGATTAAAAAGGTGAGTACTTAAAAAAGTACGTAAAATAAGTACGTAAAATAAAAGTGCCTAAAAAAAAGCAAAGGCTTTAGCTTTAAATATAATGAGAAAAAAATAACTTACCACCAAAATTCTGAAGGCACCAAAATATAAAAAATTAAGTAAAAATCATGCTTATTGCTGTTAACATTCAGCATTAAGTGAAGTACAAAAGAGCTTTCAGAATAACTGAAGTGTATTTCCCCTAAAAATCTACACGCTTGCGCGAATACAAAATTATAAATTCAATTTTTTAAGAAAGGGAACTAAAACTATTTATGTAATATTACACCCAAAAGATTTGTTCTAGGAAATGCCAATTAAATTGCCATTTTCAATTCTACATATTAATAATTAAAAACTTTTCTAATATTATGCCAAATAGATGAACGATTCTTAAATTAATGTACTTTTAATACAACCACAAAAAAGGTTGTTACACACCCCCTTCTAAAATTTTGACTCGGAGATCACCAAAGCGGAGATTCCAAACACTAAGCTAATAAATGAAATTATTAAATTTAAAAAAAAAATACAAAATGTTAGGCTAATTAAAATATAAGCAATATTGAAAAAATAACAAGAAAATGTACGAAGAAGTACGGAAAATGTGGTGACGTTGGTCAGGAAAGACCCCTCGCAACACCAAAAAAGCTAATGACGCGCTACCACCCGCACACGCCACTAGTCGAGAATCAAGGACCCGAAACCTTAAATAAAGTAAAAACTTTAACTGGTGGGGTTAGTGAAGCAAACCACCATCAGAAGAGCAAAATGAGTATCCGGTAAAAAAATTTGAATCTAAGGTAAAAAACGAACGGAAACCGTAACCTACCATGACCTGAACGGGACAGTGGGCAGAGAACCCGGAAACGGTCATCGTGCAACTTTATAAAAATCAAGGCTAAACGCCACTCTACTCGAGAGTATAAAAATAGAAAAAAATCCTTTCGACTAACAATAAATAATCGCGAGACTTGAGGTCGAGAGAGCGGTTCAATTACCCTACCCCGGTGGTCTCAAACCAAGCTCCTAGGTACATAACACACTACCACTGTCACGTTCGATAAGTGAGTCAAAATCGGTAAATCCAAGATACGACTATTTTCATGGCAAATTAGCTCAGGATGCTTCGTCGTGGAGAACAAGAGAGGCCACTCTACCCTTCACGAGATTCAGGTTTCATGTTGTTCCACAGTCATCGTCCAAGAATAAACATACCCTAACTAACACGCACGTTTTATAAATAAATCGAAATCTAGGTGAGATAGCAAAGAGAAAGATGATGCACTCTTACGAACACAACAACCCCCTCCTAAAACTACCAAAACGTCATAATCAGGAAGTGAACTAATCGAGGTTGACACGAGGCGAACCGAAGTCCTCAAGCACCGTCCAAGAATAGTAACACTACACAAATCAGGAAAAATAAAATAATTAAATCGATCAAAAAATAAAAATGTATAGAAGCATTACTAGTTTTCTTATCCATGGTTATGAGTTTTACACGTCAAATTAACGATCAGAGGTAAACTCAAAATAGTTATCTTCAATTTTACTATTGTAACAATAGCAAATTGTAAATCCAATAAAGGAAGATAATCTGCCTGAGAACTAATGTCCCACAAAGTCGGCAATTCAATCGCACAATGGGATCTAAATATCAACCATCGTGCTAAACAAATGTAGCAAAAATCATGCTAACAAATGTAAAAAAATAATAAGTGGTTTGCAAAGCCACAACAATATAAAATAAAATAATGTGCGAAATAAGCACAAAATAAAATTATTTTGAAAAATTATCAAAATAATTAAAAATATAAATAAGAAAACCAGAATGTAAAAATACTAAAATCGAAAAATAATTAAAAAGAATACTAAAAATAAGAACTAATGAGCTTTAAATCCTTAACATGAAAAACACCTAAGGGTTTATTATCAATAGGGGTGGCCAATCGGTACGTAGTTGGACCTACCACCTCAATAACTTTCGCTTCAATAAATTTTGGAGCTAACTTTTGACTATAATTTTTAGTCGCATCAGATAAAGTAAAATTCTTTTTCCAAACCAAATCGCCAACATTTAATTTCAACGGACGACGTCGCAAATTGTAAGATTTTAAATTTCTTTCGTAAGCTGCATGTAAATTTTGTTTAACATGTTTAAAAATAGGTGAAAGTTCATTTAAATCTTGAACTAATTGTACACGGTTAGTAATAAATAAATCATCCTCTTTGAAATCCTTTAGTCGACCATAAAAATCTCCAGAAATAGGAACTGTCCGACCAAATGCCAAAGAGGAAGGTGAAAATTTTGTAGACTCATGAACAGCGTTACGAATTCAATTAAAAACAATTCAACATAGAAGAAGTACAATCTAAGAAAATAACAAATGGAATTTACACACAAATAACACAAAAATATGTTAAACGTTCGCATCTAAACTACTACCATTAAATTTGTAAATATTCCAATTCATTTGGAAAAAATCTTAAGCAGCAATACTAACTGAAGTATTAATATCGTCATTATGTGACATAAAAATAAAATAATCTAAATTTGTAATTCATTTCAAAGTTTTCATTAAATGGATTCAATAAATTCTAATAAATCGTTTCAAAAAGTCAATAATTGATCATGTAAATATAAAAATTCACTATCAAAAGTAATATAATTCAAGCGTTTCAAAATATAAATAAATGTATTAACAATTGAATGTTAAGAAGTTTATCAATAATAAAACTTAAATATGATGATTGAGATTTACAAAATTCACATTTATCTAAATTACTATTTAACTTTGCATCATTTAGCCTTTTAAAAACTTTCTTTTTTCCTTAAAAGTACTTGAAAAAAAATAATATCGTTTAAATAAACAAAAAACTGAATGGGATAAATCATGACCTAAAATGGAATCCATAAATCGTTGTAATGTATCATAATCAAATATTGAATGCATTTTTTAATAATTCCACTTACATAAAATGTAATCAAAGCAATTTGGATTAATCCTTTTAAATTTAATTTACGTATCTCATCTAATGTCAACCCTTCTGCTCCATTTACAATTAAAAAAATTTTAATTCCACTAATATAACTCATCAATATATAAAAACATCAACTAAACAATTAAAATTTGACATCGTAAAAATATTATATAACACAATCAATAAATTTCATTAAGCCTAAGCACATAAAAATACCAAGCGTAACATAACACTCCTTAAATCTCGGTCAACTCCACAATCAAAATAAACAAAGTGAAAATAACTAGCATTGAAACAACAACATATCCCTTTTTCTGGCCCCACAAAAATATTATACACAAATGTAAATAAAAATCTCAAATATGAAACAATAAATTTCAAGCAATAAAAATCAAGGTCCCTGCTCGCCCGCGCCAAGGTATATAACAATTACAAACGGAAAATTATAATAAGGGGAAATTCTAATAAATAGTTTAATTAACCTACCTGAAATACTAGTTGCTTCTTTTCTGCTTGATTATTTTCACTTAATTCCAAAAATATTATCAAAAAAATTATGAAAAAAATAATAAATTCTCGAGCGCCATGTTGTCTTTCTTTTTTTTATATATCTATCTAGGAACAACAAAACCTAGTTATTGAATATTACAAACAATTAACACAAATGAAAATAAAATAACAAGTTATACATAAGTTTATTTAATATATGTTTGAAAACAAAAAAAAAATTCAGAAGTCATAAACTAAATTATAAAAAAAACTTTAGCTTTTAACGGTTCTGTACATACACTGTGACAGATACTATGAAGCAGAATGGTTCATATGGTGAGGTCAATGTCTTGTTAGTTATCCTTAAAATATGGAATTTCCTTGAAGTTTAATTCCAAATTTATTTGTAAAGAATGTAGAACTTGCGTTGTAACGGTAACTCAAGTAAAACTTGCCATTTAAAATAATAGTACAGTTAAATATTGACTTATACGTGCCATTAAAGATTATTAAGTATACAAATTAAGTGATTAAAAGGTGAGCTTAAAAAGTACGTAAAATAAGTACGTAAAATAAAAGTGCCTAAAAAAAAGCAAAGGCTTTAGCTTTAAATATAATGAGAAAAAAATAACTTATCACCAAAATTCTGAAGGCACCAAAATATAAAAAATTAAATAAAAATCATGCTTATTGCTGTTAACATTCAGCATTAAGTGAAGTACAAAAAAGCTTTCAGAATAACTGAAGTGTATTTCCCCTAAAAATCTACACGCTTGCGTGAATACAAAATTATAAATCCAATTTTTTAAGAAAGGGAACTAAAACTATTTATGTAATATTACACCCAAAAGATTTGTTCTAGGAAATGCCAATTAAATTGCCATTTTCAATTCTACATATTAATAATTAAAAACTTTTCTAATATTATGCCAAATAGATGAACGATTCTTAAATTAATGTACTTTTTAATACAACCACAAAAAAAAAGGTTGTTACAATATTTGCAAATTTAGTTTCCCAAATTCATCTCCTTAATTTTTAAATAACACAAAAAAGCGGAAGAATAATAATTTCGTTCAACATCTGTATTTGACAAACTTTGTAAACACGTAACTTTATATGTAAAATAATCAGAATACAATAAAAATAGACCATAATACTACATGACTTATCCGCGGGTGAATACACTTCCGAAAAATTTATCTTTACCTCAAGGGCTATTATGCAAAACTAAATACAAGAAAGGGAAGCGTATTAAACCGCTTAACTATACACAAATAAGCACTTTATTAAATAGTCAACCAAAAATAAGTGTATCAGCATAGTTACCTTCACTTGCACCAACACAACCAATCTCTTTTCCGTGGCACAACGATAATGCCAAGAGACCTTTTCGGTAAAATCTGAAAATTTAAATAGAACACCCTGTATATTTTTAGATATTTGGATTCTAGGCTTCAAATACATATAGTTCATTTGCCAAATGTCAACTCAGGCGCCATTTTAATTTTGTTTTTTAAATATTTTTTTAATTTAGATCATTATGACGTCATCTAAATTATAGATAATTGACGTACAATTACCCCCACAACATTGTTTTTCCTAATAATTAATTTTGTGAAGTTTGTTAACAATCAAATTTAAAAATTACGGTTTTTTAACAAAACTCACTGTTCAATAGGAACATACATGGGCACTCTGTATATTAAATAGCTCTTTCAAGTACTAGTAAAACGACATGCATAGTAATTTCCTTAGTAATTTATAATTTTTTAATTTTTATTAACACAACATGCTCCTGAACTCTACTGTGTCAAAGTAAAATGGCGCTTGAGTTACATTTGGCAGATGAACTGTTTGTATTTGAAGCCGTAGAATCCAAACATGTAAAAATATACAGGTTGTTCCATTTAAATTTTCAGCTTTTGTTCGAGGTCAACGACTACTTTAATTTGCATTAATATAAATTGAACTTGCATACATTTTTTATGTAACCTTATTTCTTAAGATTTTATAGATAATTTATACAAAACACAGAAGTTTTGTTGTGAAATGAACGTATAACACTGTATCCATTAAGTTTGGCTAAATACCTTTGTATGGCCTGTAATTTCTATATACGTTCCATGTTCCCATTTTCTTGTTTGTTTTTTTATTAACCTTGTGTTTGCTTTTCCTGTGTTCATTGCCTTGTTCGTCTCCTTTATAGTTATGTTTTCTTATTAGTTTTTTGTAAGATCTGTTTTAGTTATTCTTCTTGTTTGTTCTATTTGCCTACTTTATTCTGATGATCTTTCTTGGACTGTTCTTTTGTAGGTTCTACTTACACTTACTCCTTCCTGAGTCACTTCTTTTTCTTTGCATTACCTCGTTGTAATAATATACCTTATTATTTATTATTAGTTTGTTTTATTTTAGAATTGCTGTTTTTCCTTTCTCTCTTGCTTCTTTTAAGTGTGAAAGTAGTATTTTGCGTTCAGTTTGTATCTTATTTGTGTAGCCTTGTTCGAGCCATATGTTTGTTCCTCATAGTCCTTCCTTTTTGCTCAGTATTTCAGTGTTTCAATTTTCCTTTGTTAATTTTAGCTGTGTATTTCATTTGCTATCCACCTTGTCTTTCCCCATTCTTCTAATTTCTTCTACATCGCTCTCTTTTGGTTTATTTACACCTACCTTCTCAAGTATTGTTTGAATTTTATTCTCTTTTTCGTCCATATTTTCCTTTTTTGTCATCTACCCTTTTATTTTGCATGTATACTAGTCTCTATGTTTTGTTAGCACTGGTGCCTATTTATTTATTAATATTGAGGTCTATTTATTTTTAAACTTCCTTGTAAACTAAAATTTCGACATGAACTTTTTTTTGTTAGATGGCAATTGATTCGTTTAGCATGAATGTGTTATTAAGAATAAAATGTACGTGATGGATTTTCCAAAATTTTGAAAATACTTTCAATATATTGCGTTTTGGTAGCATAATTGGACATGTTGCGTTTTGAAAAAGAAGTTTATGTGAAAAACTAAGAAAACAGCAAGTTGGAAATATTTTCAAGAAATATTATAAAAATAAAAACACCAAAAGGCTATGTTAATTATTATACATTTTTTTAATTTTTGTATTTTTTTTTCATTGCAACAAGAACAGTAAAACGAAGTAATGGTAATTCGAGTAACATAAGAAACAAACTTAATATTTCTGCAACTTCAATTCAACGTCTTCCTCTAGACAAGTACATTCCGTATCAGTCTCATCATCAGTGTTTGGAGGATCAGAAGATTTAATGATGTGATCCCTTAGAAATCCAAAATACCAGGTAAACTTGTCTTCAAGATATCATTGATTTCCCAACGCTTGTTTGAGAAGGGTATTTACTGTTTTTCCTTTCTCTTGAGATATTCCCCATGCCCACATACATCTTCATAGAGCTTTAATTTCTTCAACTGTTTACCCATTTTTAAATAATTTGTAAAATTTTTTGATGTATCATTAAATCTGTAGTTAATTTCAGATTTCAAAACTATTTGTGTTTTCTTAATGTATACTGTTTTCTGTTCGCTAATTCCGTCCATCTTCTTAAATATTTCTAACAAAGACTTTAGGTTATAAACCAACCAATAATTTTCCATTTCTCTAACAGTAGCAAATTTAGAGTAGATTTTTACGTAGTCCTCCGGGAACACAATTTTTTCATGTCGTCTAAGTTCCTTTTCAACCCTACCGAAAACACTATCGGCTGGTAGGTATGAATGTCCCCTAACGGGAAAAATGTATTCTATTGATTCGACAGATTTTGGAGACGATTTCAAAAGCCAAAACATCAACATGTGCAAAATGTGGGAATCCTTATTCTGTCCCCCGCAGCCATCAAAAAGAGGTCTAATT
The DNA here is from genome assembly GCA_036346205.1 of Vesta saturnalis. Lineage (NCBI taxonomy): Eukaryota > Metazoa > Arthropoda > Insecta > Coleoptera > Lampyridae > Vesta > Vesta saturnalis. The sequence goes on from JARFJB010001269.1 coordinate 19,571, forward strand.
TTTTTAACATTTACATCAAAATTAAAGTTGGATAAAAAATGCATTAAAACAGATCCAGTTTCATTAGATCCACGCCCACTTTGCACTTCGTTCCAGGTATAGAAGATAGGATTTTTACCTCCAATATCAACTACACAAAATGAATAGAATGCAATCTGCAGAGAGTAATACGCTTCTTGGATAGGGAGCTTCGGCAGGCTTTGAACCTGCTGCATATCAAAGTAAAACTGACAGTATTCTCGAGAATTTCTTTCATTATTAAATGAAATTGTTTGGCCTTAACCTTGTGCACACTTAGATCCCGAATGCTAGCATTTTTTTCTTCCTGTTTCATTGCAAATTTTATTCCATTTTTAGTTCTTTCACAATAGCTACAACTATTGGTAGCAAGTGATCCGAAACCCAGATTAAAATGACACGAAGATATGTTGTGGAAGTATGCATAACTTACTTGATAAGTTTTGGTTTGTGTCTGGTTATACATTTTGCACATCTTATTTATGTTTAGAGTGGCTGGCAAATACAGACGGCGGGACTTGTTACGAGCGTAGTGACTTTCTCGGCCCTTGAATTATGCTATGAATGATTTTACCCTGTCTCGTTTCTCAACAAGCTTTTTGCGATTGAAAAATCTATCACCGCCCCTTTTTTCCGTATTTTGCTTACCCTGTAGTAAATTTTTAGCTACCGACAAAATTCTATGCGTCGACATCTCAAGGGCATTTGAAAAAAATTTTTGGCAGACAGTGTAAGTTTTTGTATTGCCTTTTACCTGTAAAACAAAAGTAAACGATGGTTATTAAAGCGTTCTTAATTAACAATGTTCTGCATTATCAACTAGATTACGTGCAGGCCATGCGGTTTATGAGATTTTACTAATTCATTAGGGCGATTACGCTTAGGGTTTCTTGCCAAAAGATAGGCGGACAAGCGATTATTTTGGGACATCTTTATGTTATCGGTAAAAATTATTCGTTTTTGGTCTACCAACATGTCTTTTGGAACATCAATACATTGATAAGTTTTATTATTGTAACTACCATGATTACATTTTGATTTATAGTTCCGTAATTCAAGATCTTTTGGAGCATATCTACAATATTAACAACAATAATAATAAAACTGCAGCATTAGAAACAATACAAAATACTTAATTTATGCTTCCTAACCTCACTTCTTCCTTTGATTTTCTTTTTCTAGTACCTCTACCTTCTCTATTTTCACCGACGATCAGGCCACCATTCGCATTAGTCTCATGGTTATTCATTTTACTCAATGAAGCGCTTCTACAAGCACTGATAAAACACAAAACTGCTATCGATACACTAGCACCTAAGTGTGCACTAAACAGCTGTGAACTAATCGCACGCGCCCTAAGAATACATGCAAAATGGATATGTTGCGCTTTGAACATAACAAAGTTGTGGATATGTTGCGTTTAGAAATTAGAGGCGTGCATTCAGAATGCATTTACTATAAGATATGTTGCGTTTTAATAGTTTCTAAACTCGCCATCGTGTAGGGGAGCCCCGAATACCGCTACAACCATTTATAACTCGATTTTGATAGTTTGTGGATTTGTTGCATTTTGAAATTATTAATTATCATTTGGTATTTTGATATTCTTTCTCTTTAATCTATTTTAGGTTAAGTGTATTTGTCTCTCTTTATTTGTAATAAGATTAGATCCTACCGTATCTTTTATATCGTTAGTTCTATATTTTCTTGTCTTGTGTCTTTTGCGGGTAATTTATTCTCGTAATTGTTCGATTTTGGATAAAATTACTGAGCCTTATCACATACACACCTTCACTTCAACACAACCACTCACGAGCAAGTATTTTCTGAGGAGTACTAGCATTTAATCGTGTGCTATTTTTACCAATATTTTGATTCTAAACAAACTGGCGCCATTTAATTAGTGACTGTTCCGTTATTCATTAATGCCAAGAAAGATTCACTCCCCACGCAGAACAACATCAACCTACCAACTCCCTTAACTGAGCTGTCGGTAATTAGCCTGATCTGTTACACAAATCCTTTTGTCGTAACATCATAGTAGTAATGAGACACCTTCACACATATGACAACACTGCTTGGATTTTGACGTCGCAAGACCGCCCACGTGAGGGACCGGATTTTCCACCCTTATTTTTACTCGCTTACGTGTAGGACGTGTTTTTTCATCCCTATTTTTACACACTCACGTGTGAGACCGTATTTTCACCCCCTTTTTATCCCTAATTATTTTTTTATATACCCTCGTTTATGACGTGTTTTTTCATCCCTATTTTTACATACCCACGTGTGAGACCGTATTTTTCCACCCTATTTTCATCCCTAATTATTTTTTGTTACATACACCTGCGTGTGAGGCCGTACTTTCAACTCTTTCTTTGTATCCCTAACTATTTTTTACTCGCTTACGTATAGGACGTGTATTTTCATCCCTTATTTTTAATAAAACTTGTGACACCGGTTAAAGTTGTGACGTAAACATATGGCTTTCAATTCTTCTTCAACCCTTTTCCCTGTATTAAAGTTTTTACAGCTAAATCTTTTGCTAACGTGAGGACTGTATTTAGGGGTGGGGGCTGGCCTTCGATTAGCTTAGGGACGTATTTAGGGGTAGGGGGCTGAACTGGGGACTGGGGCTGTATGTAGAGCTAGAGTTTGAACTTAGGGCTGTATTTAGGGGGTGGGGTCTGAGATTGTATCTAGAGCTAGGGTTGTTTTCTGGTAATTATCTTCAGTCTTAATCAAGGTCCTCTTGGTTGTAAACCCTGGAGACTTGGCAATTGTGCATGCTCTTTTAAACTGTATCTTGTAAGACACATGTAGGGCTCCGCAACTTGTTCTCAGGCCTTCGTCCCCTGCCTGAGATGTGCCTTAATTTTGAATTTGTGGCGCCATCTAATGGTGTATTTTAAACTAGCGAGTATTTTCTGTAAAAGTTGATCATGCACGCCTAGCGCTCTCTGTCTCTCTCTCCCTCGTCTCACTTTAGCCCCTCGTTTCTCGCACTTCCCGAGTTTCTCACGCTTATCTAGCTTCACACAATCACAAGCACGGACACAAGCTAAAACCTGCAAACGCAAAAACACTCAAATATACAAACACGCAAACATCAAAACACACATGCACACAAACAAAACACGCAAATACGAAAATCTGCAAAAACACGAAACGAAAAAACGAGAATCTGCAAACACACGAAACGAAAAACGAAAACATGCAAACACGCCAAAGGAAAAAACGAAAACACACAGACGAAAACGCGTAAACATGCAAACACACAAAATGGAAACACGAAAAATGACAGACACGAAAAACGAAAACCAAGATTTCGCTAACACGAAAATAGCAAACACGAAAATCTAAAACCAAAATTTAGCTAACACGAAAAGCGCAAACACGAAAAACGGCTAACACGAAAATAGCAAACACGAAAAAACGAAAACCAAAATTTAACTAACACGAGAAATCGCTAACACGAGAAATGAAAACCAAAATTTTACAAACACGAAAAACGAAAAACACGAAAACACGCAAACACGAATCAAGACCAGGAGCTAGAACTCGCCCTCAAGGAGTTGGGGGTTTATAAATAAAATAATTCTATCTGTTTATCTGTTTTATTTATTCTTTATATCCAAATGGAAGAGTATCAAAATTCTCAATTCTCCGTCGCTTAGAATAACTTACTCTATACTGTTTAGATTCTGGCCTACATAATACATTGTAACAACTATCTCTAACTATTTTCCTATCATTATATACAAAAAGAGAGTCTTTACTATTACTAAGTAACATATCTTTCATGGCTTTAAAGTTTATAACGCGTGAGTTTTTATAATTTAAGGTAATACCCTTCACTTTACACACAGATTTAATTGTTTGATCACTGGTAAAAAATACATTATAACTATAGTTTTTAGGCCCCGCGCTAACAAATGCGGCTATATAGCTCCATTCACCGTACGTCTCCAGCTCGTCGGTCATCTGACCAAGGAAATCTCCGGATGTTGGATTCCATTCGCCGGATTTAGCGACAAATATAACACTGTCTGTGTCGTAATACAGAACGCGGCGATCTAGTTTCTCCAAGTAACTATATAGCTCTAAACGTGCATGAGCAGTCGTGTAAGCGGCTATGGATACATTAATCGCCTTTTGTGATTCACCCTCTCCCCCCGGTCTACCTTGTTTAGTCGTCTTGTCATACATGGCTACCTCGTATTCCCAAACTTCAAAAACTTCCAAGACTATATAGTTTTTAGCGGTAGCTTTACGCAGCTCGTCAGCTACAAATGTTCCAACGAAACTGCGTTTTATTGCAAGCGCTAGCAATAGTGGTAGCCTCCTCAAACGGATCGACTTTATTTTGGGTCATGAAAGTTGACCAGAAACTAATGCAACCTTTAACGAGGATCTTAACATCCATCAACCAGTATTTCACAATCTCCTCACTCATCTTAAAAACATAATTACCCTGGGCCGTGTGCCAGTCTAAAAGTTTTTGACGATCTTTTCCTGACATCTGATCTGCCCAATAATATTCAAGTGCTGGCAGAGGACCCTCGTAATTATGATTCTCGGATGTGTTGAAGAGATAAGGAAAATAACCCTTGGACTCGGGGAAGTTGAAAGTTTTCGGAAATGCCGAGAGTGGTGACGGAATGTAGTTAAGGGAGTCAATGAATCTAATATCACCACACTGAATAGAAATTAGTTTTAGACCGTTGCAGATGACTTTAGGTCTCCACTGATTATTCTTAGCTAGCATGCATCTAAGCACAAAACATCCATCGTACCCCTTCATATTGTGTGCAATGCATGTAACTTTAAATTTTCGAGCTCTCTCGGCAACATATCAACATATGACAGAAGCGATTCAACAGGGTTTTCCCTGAAAATGTGCACTCTTTTGCTACACGTCGAGCATTGCTTATCTAAATTGTCGATATGTTGAATACACGTGGAACAAACATTCGCGGCGACGCATAGATTGGGCTCATGCAGAAATCTATCATTCGTCCCCTCACACACCTTCTCTTGCATGCACTCCAAATCGTAAAAAATAAACATAGATGGTTTACCATTACTGCTGTCACGTCGAACCTTGTTAACTGCCATGTAGCAAAGATGACCGATAGGTTTTTGACTCAAACACGCTATGCTTACCCTTTACTTCATGGGTTTTAAGACACTTTAAACATCTACGCAATTTTTCGCATACTTTAGCATCCTTATGGTTTTTAAGACAATCACTACCATAAAAAAATCTCCTGCAATCATTGCAAGTAATTTTCGGGTTTTCAATAGAACAAGCTGGTTCCTGATGACACGCAGGGCACTGGTACATACATTTTACATGCCTTTTTTTGTTATTACAACGTTTTCTACATTGCTCGCAAGTAAATGCTGACGTGAGACTGGTAATAACGTTATAATGCTCATCTTCTAATATTAAATTTAAAACTACTCTACCCGGTTCCATAGCACCCTCAAAATAAACCGAATCACTTATTCGCGAATTACAAACTACGATAGTGCATGAAACTAAATGATTTTGAAATGCTTGAATATGTTCGTAACTAGCACCCCGACTAAGGTTTACACCGCTGTTTAGGCAAAGTTGCGTAGCTCGCTCTTGAAGTAAGGGGCGCCCCATTTCCATACCATAACGTCTTGTATCGTTATTTATTTTTAAAGGCCATTGCTATAACTAGCGCGCGAGATAAACAATTATTTTCGTTAATTTCTGTCGGTACAACAACAATACCCTGTCTCTTTGCTTTACAGAAATCTGCAAATTTTAACCCTGTCAAGCTTTTGCGTCCATAGCCTACAGGTACCGACACTCTATCCACGTTTAAGACTAACAAGTCACTCGAGAAAAAAACTAGCGTTGCTCTGCATTACCTTTTCCAGTAGCGACATTATCACTTTCACCGACAACTGGTCCACCCTTCTGAACGAAATGCCAATTGGTTTGTCTGGGAAATTCGGTTTCCTTAACGTGATTCCTACACGGTCTAACGGAGTCGCATCCTTCACTATGTATGCATACAGTTCCTCAAATGCACTCTGTAAAAATATATGTATTAGATAAATTTTTAGTAAAATGGTTTATTTTACCTGTAACCACGTTAATGGATTATCCTTGCACGTATCGTCATTAAAACTAAATCTTAATGTTTTACACGTGGTATTGAATTTTTTTATAAATTTAGTGTTTGATTCCCCAATTATATTTATGTGGTTGAACCCTGAGGATGGTCCGCCCTGTTGCTGGGAATTTGAGCCCGTTTGGTTTTGCTGTAATGTACTCATTCAGTAAGTGCACCAATAGAAAATAAAAAAAAAACGTACCGTTGTCAAATCCTACGCATCTCTAGTTTCCATCTCTTCATCATCATCAGACACCTCTTCTAGATTTACTTGAGCAGGGCTATAAAAAATATTATTAAAATCTTAAAAATAAAAAAAAACAGGCATATACTTACGCTCCACCAACCCGTTGTGCAGCTTCCACAAAATCGTTATAAACATTTATCGAATTGATAGTGTCATTTTCCCACAACATCTTATAATTAATAATATTGCACGCGTTCTTTAACTCCTCGTCGGTTAACGCGCCAGCACTGAACAACTCAAGAATTTGGTTGATGTTTAAAGACTCAATAGCGATATGATGCTCTTCAAACAAGAACTAAATTAACCAAACCTGTCGATCATCATCTCAACCATATATTTGCTAACTTCGAGGTAAACTTGTTTCTCATGGTTAACAATTTTCTCAAGGTGGAATAAGTACGGCTGTAAATAAAAAATACGCTACATAGCGATTGTGTTATAAACTAATGTAGCTCGTGTGTTGTCGTTATGAACTCAGTGTATATAGGTAGAAGGTCGTCGTAATCGGGTGATATCGTTATAAATTCGTGTATAGTTAGAAGGTCGTTGCATGCAATTAAAGAAAAAGTGCGCTAACATTTAACCTAATTAGACAATCGTTTTATAATAAAACATATTACAAATTACATTGTAAAGTCCCTGTTATACTCCACTTATTATGGCTTTAATTATGAGTTCTTGAAAAATCGTATTCAAATGTAAATAAATTAAACGCGATATTAATTCCTTTTTATGTTTACTATCACTGGAAAGCTGGTTAATCGAATAGTTAATTACACGTTTTTAAAGCAGTTTAATTTAAACTATGTGTAAATAAAATGTTCACATAGACATAAGGTCACAATCTATAAATGAGAATTAAAAGAAATCTAATAATAGTTTAATGACAAGAATTATACAATCTCTTTTTTCGATAAAAAACGGAATCCTAATAAATATTAGTAAACACAGATTAAATAGTCGCGAAACCGTAATTAACTGATTATGCAATACCATTAACTGTTTATTGTCATTATTGAATTTAATAGTGTATTTAAATCAAACGTATACGTTACCTTTACCTTGATTAGTTTCTTTTAATATCAGAAAAAATATAAAATACGATCCTACGTGCGCGTCTATTTGCATACACTCCAGGGGATGAATGGCTCTTAATATAGTCAAAAAGCCTCTAATTAGAGGGTAGGAAAAGATCGCGAAAAGAAACCAGCATCCTGCCCCAACCCCCAAGTCCAAGCTCAAGGCCTACACCTGCCACTCACGTGAACATATGCATAAAAGACTCTAATTAGGGTTGACCCTTAGGGCAGATAATACGGTCTTACACGCGGGTGTGTAAAAATAGCGGTGGAAAAATATGTCCTACACGTGAGTTGTCATAAAATAGTGGTGAAAACACGCGTCCTATACGTGAGCGAGTAAAAAATAATTAGAGATAAAAAGAAAGGGTTGAAAACACGGCCTCACACGCAGGTGTATGTAACAAAAAATAATTAGGGATGATAATAGGGTGGAAAAATACGGTCTCACAAGTGGGTATGTAAAAATAGGGATGAAAAAACACGTCCTACACGAGGGTATATAAAAAAATAATTAGGGATGAAAAGGGGTTGAAAATACGGTCTCACACGTGAGTGTGTAAAAATAGGGGTGAAAAAACACGTCCTACACGTAAGCGAGTAAAAAATAAGGGTGGAAAATCCGGTCTCCCACGTGGGCGGTCTTGCGACGTCAAAATCCAAGCAGTGTTGCCATATGTGTTAAGGTGTCTCATTACTACTCATCATTAATAAAAATAAACAGAACTGTTGTGAAGTTAAATTATATGGCATCAAGTTAGACTAGATAAACTAAACCACCCTAAAAGTACCATAATTTATTGAATTCATTAGAAACAAATTTACAGCAATTTCAAGCTTTTAAACACCCTATATAGATGAATCAGAGGTTATTAACGTAGTAATGAGTTTTAGTGATAGAATAATGTAAAAACAATATAAAGACGGAGTTTGAAGTGTAAATGAGTGTGGACGTAGCATAAAACGCCTATAAAAGAAAGCAAGGTTTATAAATTCTGAACTTTTGCCAATTTAATCTACTTGAGCTTTATTATCAATTAAATACTTAAATAAAGTTGCAGTATTAAACATCAATTTCAAGATACTGAACGGTAACAAGATTTGAAAAAAACAATAAAAACCGTTCTTAAAACATTAAAAGCACAGTAACGCCGATATTAAACTTTCCAGCAATAATTACGTTTCATTTTGACTTTCTTTTGCTCATAAATTTATTAACATTTGAATATAAATTTCAATAAACACAATAAGATCCCTTTACATTCAGTATTGATAAATTTTAAAACTTTTGAAAGTTTATGGCATTTCCTAAAATCTTTGTGAACACTGATAAGGAAGCTACAGCAATAACTTTTTTTATATTCCTATATCTACGCGTATTTTCTGATGAAATTCGAATAGGTCTTTTTGTTTATTATATATATGGAATCGTATTCAAAGAGTCTCTAAAGATAATGAATGCATTTATATGTGTATTAGCTTTAAATCTACATATTTGAAAGTTAGAGGTCCATTTCCTTTTAGTACAAACGGAAATTGTATTTATTGAAAGTGAGAAAAATAAAGAAGAGAAGGCGTGATTTTTCTTCTAAAATAAATATATCTAAAAGCTTTCGCGATTATTTATCTGTCAAACCTTCGATTATCAAAGTGACCTGTAAACTCACGTGACTCACTTTAGGATTGTGAAATGGTGCGGCTCTTTCATGGCCCTAGGATTGCCTTTGCTTGAATGCGTTTGAATACTGTCGACACGATGGAACAACATTCTAAGGATGCTGTACCCTTTCCATACAAATCTTACATAAGTAAAGTTAGGGTAAAAGGTAAAATAAAAGTGCTGAAGTTTTTATCTTAATACATACTGCTTAATGGTAGCTTTAGTTAGATTGCTATAGATTTTGCAATTAAGATAAGAAAAATGTGTAATTTACCCACGTTTTACACATACAAAGACAAATCACGTATATAGCAGATTTATTACAACAAAACTGAAAAATGTGTAAATATTAAACCGTGTATGTTTTATTTATCTTGATATATACGTTTCGACAACAATTACAGTTATTGTGTTCAGGAAATGTTAATATCTTTAGTAATTATTTAAGGTTTGGGGAATATGAAAATTGAAAACGCAAATATACACCTGCTACTAATCTAACATTTTGATAAAGTATAAAGCCAACTATGGAATCTAATTCTATTTAACCCATTAATTACCAACGTCTAACACAAACAAAAATTTTATTCTAGACCTAATATTGTTTGTGTCGATTTATTTTTTACCATTGATTTAATAGAAAATTCCAAAGTTAAAAAACATTTGTTCCGATTTCTAAATGGAATAGCCATGGCTTAGGCGCAATAAGTCGTAACGCACAAAACTGTGTTTTGGCGTTTTGGACGCCACTTGATTCTAACGCTTAAAAATATGTTCCTACAATACATCGTAAGACTCATCAGTAGTACCGCCAGGGATGGATGGGACAGGTAGAAGCGGCCCGGGCAAATCAACTTAAACGGCCCCTCACTACCCCCCCCTCTCTTAGGCATAATCAAAAAAGGCTTAAAATAAGTGTTTTTTTAATGTTTCCAAATAGAACACAAGTTTAATATCCGGCTCCATGAACGCATTTTAAATATAAGCCAGTCTTAATTCATAAATATTAAATAACAATGGTTACGTAACAAGTTAAAAAAAAACTAATAAAGGAGAGCTTTGGATAATAATGAACTGGACTTTCCCAATACATTAATCACTTCTTGATTGTCAACTTCATTTAAAAGACCCTTTTCGATATTCATAATCATGAAAGATTCGAGTCTGTTGTCCGATAATCGGTTTCGCAATCTAGGCTTAATGTATTTTAAAATGGAAAACGACCTTTCACATGTGACCTGAGTAATAGGCAGGGTCAAAAGATATTGGTATGCAGTGGCCAATGCAGGATATGCTCCTTTAAATAAATTATATTTTAAAATTGCTTCCTAACAGCATGTCACACAATTCTGGCAACGTTTCAGATTTCCACACTTTCTTGTTTCGATTTGTTCCTGCATCTCATTCTGATCGATGTCTTCTTCTAAGTTATAATCAATATTATATGATTCTTTGATTGATAGTTTCAGTATTTTCCAGTTAGAAGCAAAATTAAGTATTTCATGTTTTAGTTGCTCTGAAGTTGCTGAAGAATTCCATTTCTGTAACTTTTCTGCTAAAGTGTCCATGCAGTTGGTCGGAAGAACTTTATTGGAATTGATTTCATCAAACGACATAGGGTCAAGTACTGATAAATCTCTACATAACTCCATGTTTTTGCCAAATCTTCTCTCCATAGATTCTGTCACACTGTCCATCAGCACATTGTAAAACGATATTCTAAATCTGTCCTCTTCTCTTTGCGGTTGTTCATCGTTACTTCTTTCGTCACAGAATTTTTTTTTCGCCTATTCCGAATCTCAGGAAACCTTCTTCAATTTCACCATCAAGATCGCCCTTAAGAGCCATTTTGTCTTTGGCCCGCGATATGAATGTCTTGGTAGCATCTTCGATAGAATTCATATCTCTTTGTATTAAACGAAGTTTTGCAAGCGCAGTCTTCATCATAGAATTGCATTTCAAGAGATCCATACCTTCAGTCTGCATATACTTTGAAAGGGGGCCAGTTATGCTAAACATTTTAGAAAAAACGTGAGCCATTATAATGGTTTCATATTTAAGCAACGCCGTTTTAAACTGACTCGCAGCGACTCTGACATCTGGTGACATTTTTGTGTTGTTTTCGATATATTGAAACGATTCTATTACATCCACATACAATGCTCCTTCTGGTTCACCGAAGGGTCTAAAAACCTTGTTTATAGCTGCTTCTTTTGCACACCAACGCATTTCGCCAATAGTTTGCAGCTTTTTCTTAGTTGGGTCTGTGGAAGTTGAATTCCAAACGTCCATCTTCTTATACGACTCTTTGAAAAATACTGCAATCGAATTTAATAGCGAAAAAACGAAGCAGCTTTAATATGTGCCTTCATAACATCACAAAGCACAAGATTTAAAATATGGGCATAACACCAGATGTGAACATGATCGGGATTAGCATTTTTCATTTTAGCAGAAAACCCATTGTATTCACCTTGCATATTGCTTCCTCCGTCAGTAGAATCTGCTATGCAATTTTCGGGATTCAGATCATTTTTTTGCAGAACGTCAAGAAATATCTTGTAGAAACCCTCTCCGGTAGAGTAGTGACATGGGACAACCGAAAAAAGCTTTTCGTTTATCTTGCCGTTGTATACGTACCTAAAATTTTTTTTTGTATAAAAATTAAAAAGCAAAATAAAGGGATGTTACCGTAGTACTATGGAGCATTGATCTGTGACTGAAATATCCTGCGTGGTGTCGATTTCAACTGAATACATTTGGGCTTCTTGAACTTGATGGCTTATTTTTTTTTCTTTATATCAGTTATTATAGAAATTATTGTATTCACAGTTGTTTTTGAAATAAAAGTTAAAAAATTGCCAGTACGCTGTTTATTGCTTTTGTCATGTTCCTTTTGACTTTTTTGAATGATCACATCTAAATGCTTTTTCAAGATTACGTCGAATTTAGACAAAAGCAATATCGTTTCTAAGAAATTTCCATGATCGAGATTTTCATTTTGCAATATATATGCAGCTTCGTTTACTGATCGATAAGCTAAGCCTCTTTTACCGATGAATTTAATAACATTTATTATAACATCCAAAACATGTCTGTTGATTGCAACTTGTTTGTTCCTCAAATTCAGTTGTTCGCTGAATAGTAACTTGTCTATGGACTTATTCTTCGTAAACATGAAATATGCCTTGCAACACTTATCATGATTTGCCGATTTTTCTTCATGTTCTTCGATTCGTTGATATACATGTCTCCAGTCAGACATGCCTTCAATGAAAACGCTTTGTTCGTTATTTGCCGAAAATGCCATACAAACTGTGCAGAATAAGGCTTGCTTGGTGGAGCTATAAGTCAACCATTTCCGAGGAGTTCCATTTGGACGCTTAAATGCCTTCTCTACTTCAAAGTGAATGTTAACGAACGATGGTAACAGCGGAACGCGCGGATGGTACTCAAAAAAAATACCCAGTTCACTTACATTTGGCCTCCTAAAAAAATCCAAACTATCATCAATAACTTGCTCATTGATAGTCGAATTATTGGCTTCGTCGCTTATTTGCTTTTCACTCGTTTCTGTCGTAGTTGCGAGATTCAGAGGCTCTTGTTTTTGGGAACTTTTCTCCGACACATTTTGCTTCCAATTCTGATCCAAGACCGAAGGCGAAGCGTCTTGTAAGGAACTATCACTATCCTGTGGGCTCTCAGAGAAGTTTCCGTCCGCGGCATTCGAAGTGAGGCTATAGCACCATCGGCAATATGAAAACAATGTTTTCAAAGATTTAGAAGATTTTCCTTGTTCGATTAGTTTGTGTTTTCTTTTCGCCCTTTTTTCAGCTCCTCCTTTCTGTTTGCCTTGGCCTGGTTGGGAACCAACTTTGTGGTTACACAAAGAAAAAAATTTAGTTAAATTAATTTAAAAAACTTTAACAGTTTTACAGATTAAATACAAACAATGCATTAACAAGGAGCTAAATTAACAATTCATGAATGCTAAAATAAGAATTTTAATTCAACTGTTGGAAAATGTTAAGCGGAACAATTTTGTGTTAGCTAAAATAAAGTATACATCAAATAAATCTAACAGGATTGATAAAAGAAGCTTTTTAAATGTTGAATTACTAATTCAATGAATAAGTAACTTTAAAGCAACATTTTTTATTGCATATATTTTAATATTACTTAGCTGGAATTAGGCCGGCCGCTGACATGCAATTTTTGATTGTGCAACGGTTTGATTGCAAGTGGAAGTGATTGCAAGTGCGACTGACAAGCTTTGATATTCAAACTCAGCAACTGTTTAGTTGCATGTCAGCGCGTTGCCATTTAAACACATGGCACTCAAATCTTGCAACCAAACCGTTGCGCAACTAAAAATTGCATGTCAGCGGCCGGCCTTACTGTTTAAAACAACAAAATCCATTTTATAATATATGCATTTGTTTTTAACATTTTTAAGATAGTTGAATTAATAACTTAATTTCCCTCAGTGTACCTGTATTTCTGGTATCGTCCTCGTCGTTTTTTCCATTGTATTTGCAGGCACTATACACTTATCACTTAATATACGAACTACTCACACTATGATATGGACAAGGACTTGAATTTGGTGAACAAAACTTACTTTATTATGAAAGCGAATAAAGCCACTCATGACTACTTGTGTGTCTGCGTCTGATTCATGACCGATTCGTTGAAATTCAAATTTCCACCAATGAGCAAAGCGCTCCCCAACTGGAGTCGGCTGAACGTAAACATTGTTATCGCTGTTTACATTAAGCATATTATTTATGACTTTAGTCAAAACAAATTTGGTATACATATATGTATGTTCACTTGTACACCCTGTTCCAATTTAATTGGCACTGGCGTTTCATATAATAATAAATTATTGTTAAATTGTTGTAAAAATGTGTTATTATGTGCGTTATTATTATGCTATATTACTGGCAATCTAATTTAAACAGGGTATAGCAGTCTTTAGTTAGTAACATGGACGGCCCTGACAAACCAAATCGTACCGGCCCACAGGGCATTTGCCCTGTTGCCCGTCGGGCCCATCCATCCCTGAGTACCGCTGCACCTTGGCCGCCATTTTGTTTACTGTGACGTCATAGACCGCCCCTGGCACACCTTTCCCTCCACTTTTTTGACGGTTTCTTTTCGTGGGCCATTTTCAAACCCATGATGGAACTTTCACCCCTAATTAAGGCCCTTTTGGTTGTATTAAGAGCCTTTTTGGCAGTTCAGCCCCTTGAAGGTAGGAAAATGCGTGCGCATATAGTGTTCTGATTGGTGGTCCTAAAGACAGCTCTTTTACCTGATTGGTGTCTGATTGGTTCTTAGTGCCCAACCAGAATTTGAGCTATGATTGCAGGCTTAACTCTGTGCATTGGTTACGGCGAAAGGTTTGAGTTTTTCTAATTTTGAAGGGGCCCTAATGCAAACTTGTAAGACAGCTATAAGGACTTGTGTTAGGGTCTGTGCCTTCTTGTCATGGCCCCTTGGCTGGAAATAGTATTATAATAAGGGGGCTCTAATGCTATCTCATAAGAGAGTTATAAGAACCTGTGTGACGTCTGCACCCTTTTGTTGTGACCTCCTTGTTGCGAAACTTTAATTTGTTTGTAGGGCCATCTAGTGGTGTATGAACAAATGAATATTTTTCTGTAATAAAGGTAGCGTCACCTAGCAGTATATTTCTAGGACTAACTAGGGTTTGTTTCTGGCGTCATCTATTGGTGTATAGACTAATGAAAATTTTCTGCAATAGAAGTTG
>JARFJB010001270.1:0-102500 GCA_036346205.1 Vesta saturnalis
AGCACCAATTGTTTTATTGCAAAATTATGCTTCTTGAAGATATATCCGATTAGTTATATCGTATAATTCTATTAAGCAATTTTCAAGAAGACATCAAAATGTTCAGCTTGGCAAAATGGACGCCACAGGAAAGAAAGAAGACGTAATTTTTATGTTAAAGTTGTATTAAACACAATACATTGTTATCACCCTTTTTATCTAAATAAAACCAGAAATTCTAAATTGTGATTTCTCCACTAACGCCATTTAGAGAGGACTTCTAAAAGCTTGTAATATAATTCCCCTTAATTACCTATATTTTAGGATACGTCACTAGAGGGAGTAACAATGCAGATTTTAAATGAAATATATAAATGTGAATTTATAGCATTTGAATAACCAAAGGTACGAAAATTTATATTAGACTGATAGTAAAACTACTTGGAAATATGTGGTTCAAGTTATGAACAGAAACAACGTAAGCATTTTTAGAAAGAAGGTTTGAGTAAATATGTACAACTTGTACAGAAATTTATAGACAAGTACCAAAGTAACTTTTAAATATCCAAAACCCAAATTATTTCGTTACAACTATAACTGAAACTCCAGTCCCCTAAATGTCACTGAATTCACGAAAAAAATTTACTCCGCCATCGTTGATTCTCCATTGTGTAAGAATTTCGAAAAAAAAATGGACACCACTGTATTCGCCATCCATGATATTAGTAGTAAAGATGTCATTAGTTTCCAGCTAACACGTAACATTTCTGTAAAAACTGATTTCGCAAAAGAACCTTTACCACACTACAGCACTCAAACGAAAGCGCCGCAGAAAAAAAAATTGTAACTCAAAACGTCTCCAATTGTTGTCCTCGGAAGTGAGTCAATTCCCGGAACACCCTGTATGTGTGTGTGTGATATATATATATATATATATATATATATATATATATATATATATATATATATATATATATATATATATATATATATATATATATATATATATATATATATATATATATATATATATATATATATATATATATATATATATATATATATATATATATATATAATATATAATATATATATATATATATATATATATACACGTATAAGTATATAGTATATGCTAAGAATTATTCTTACAAAATAAAACTAAACAATAGAATATTCACTTCTACATAATAACAGACTTCTGTAAATGCATCAGGCAATTAAGAAAAAACTGTCAAGTTTTGATCTAAAAAAACAAAAATGAAAGCTAGATACGTGTCGTACGTTCGAACCTGCAATAACAATCCTGCAGTTAACGCTAAAGGGCGATTAGATGGCTAATTACTACGATCAACCTCTATTACAGAAAACATTCATTAGTCTTTACACCACTAGATGGCACCACAAACAACCCTAATTAGTCCCAGAAATATACCGCTAGGCGGCGCCGCCTCTATTACATTCGCTAGTTTAAAAATACACCACTAGATAGTGCCACAAACAAAACCCTGATTAGTCCTAGAAATATAACGCTAGGTAGTGCCACCTTTATTACAAAGAATATTCATTAGTTCATACACAACTAGATGACACAAATTCAAATTTCCCAACAAGGGGCCACGACAGGAGGGCGCAGGCCCTAGCACAGGTTCCAATGTCTGTCTCTCTTATAAGTTAGCAATAGGCCCCTTATTAGAATACAAGTTCAAATTTCTCGCAATAAGTAATCAGAATGTAAACACTTGAACACAAAAATTTATAATAACCTAAATACAACTTCAAATTCAAATTTCCCGCCAAGGGACCAGGGCTAAGACCCGAAAAGCAAGTTGCGAAGCCCTATGTATGTCTTATAAGTTAGCATTAGGCCTCCTTATTATAATACAAGTTCAAATTTCTCCTCATAGATAGCGTCACAAACAAAATTAAATTTTTGGCCGAGGGGCGAGGGCCTGAAAGTAAGTTGCTAAGCCCTACATCTGTCTTAAAAATTAGCATTATACCCCTTATTACAATACAAATTCATATTTCCAGCCATAACCTGCAAAGACTTAAATACACATTCAAATCTTCCGCCAATGTGGCCTCGACAAGGCGCAAAGCCCCGAGAGCAAGTTGCGCAGCCCTACACCTGTCTTACAAGTTGGCATTAGTCCCCTTATTATAATACAAATTCAAATTTTCCGCCAAGGGTACCACGACAATATAGGAAGGCCCACGAACAAGTTCCGATCACGACAAGGGGCGAAGATCTGAGAACATGTTGCCACGTCCTACACCTGTCTTACAATCTCGGTTATGTTCGGGGAGGGTTGGATTGGGGGCCGCTGAAACAGCCTTCGCCGAAAGCCTCACGTCACAAAATTTTACCTATATGATGATATACTCTCTAAACTCAAACGCACGTATTTATAGTATCTTTCAAAGACCAAATTAAACCACTAAAAAATCACAAGGCCATGTCCATGACTAACTTCAAGGTCTGTTGAAGGTGACTTTTCTCAAGGTAAAATCGTTATATAAAGAACCTCCGAGGCAGAATTACATTTAAAAACATGATTTGTAAAGCAACACTAATTATGTAACTTTAATTACCCATATGTATAATGTTTTATGTTGAAGGTTACAATCTCGAAGTTGTTATTCAGATGTTGACAAAATCAGGGTTAGTTCAAAAAAAAATTTAGCGCATGCACCGTTCGTTTTCAAAATACCCATTCATGACACGTATCTAGCTTTCATTTTTGTTTTTTTAGATAAAAACTTGACAGTTTTTTCTTAATTGCCTGATGCATTTAAAGAAGTCTGTTATGCTACTTGATAAACATTTTCGATATATCTGGGTTTATTCTAAGAAAATGGTTTCTAATCAAAAGGACATCTTTGAGAGCATTGATAGTGATAATCATCAGTATTTCGTCTCAGGCAACAATAGTAACAAAACTGTAGGACTTTTATGGGATTCTAACAAGGATCTACTCAATATACAACTAGTTATCAAGAAAAATCACATCATGTAATCAAGCGAACAATTTTATCCTTAATATCACAAATATTCGATCCACTGGGATTAGTCGGACCATGTGTGATGAAATTCTTACAAAATAAAACTATAGAATATTCACTTCTACATCTATGTAAATATGTAATATTAAAGCATATGGTTAAGATGTGCTTACCTTTTGCCTAAAACACCCATGCAGAAAAAATATTTGCAATAATGCAAGTGCTAGCCCCTCTTTCGGAGCTATACGTTTGCTCACCCCATTCGATAAAAAACGGGACAAATCTCACGTTATTAGATATGTGTAGCAAAATGTCAGGAACGTCGTCACTCTGTGCAAGTGGGAATTATGTTAACCAAAGCACACTTGCTAAGAATGTGATGGGAAACATACCACCTCAGACCAATAAAGGGTTAAAAAGTAATTTGTTTTAATAAAGAGGATTAACCGCATGTGGTATGCAATGAGATAAGTGTACTTTTCTTCACTTTAGTGTTTTTGACATAACAACAGTATGGAGTGATTCTCAGAAATATTACAAAATTTTGGTTACACTTTTGTATGTAATGAGTTGGTAAATTTAAAAAATAAACATGCATTGAAAATGGTTTATTTAACTGAAAGTGCCGCTTAGTAAGAATCCCAGCTTACACAGTACAACAAACAAGGTTACTTACATCTATTTTTCTACACAAATTTTAATTTCTCTAATCCTTAAAAAATTTATTTGAACAACAGTCCTTCATCATTTGTAATTTTCTTTATTACAAGTCGTAAGAATAGTTGTAATCTTTTAAAATGAGTGGATTAGTATAATAATAATGGAAGTTGAAGGTAACGGAATAAATGTTACAAAGGTAGACGCTTTCATGTATTTAAAAATTGTTACATTTCAGTAGTATTTTGTTAATTCTAAAAGTTAAAACATAAGTGAAAAATTACAAAATTAATGTTTTGCTGAAACGAATAAAAATGATCAGATTACAGAATGGATATGCAATAAAGAAACACTGTGATTAAAATACAGTTTAATAAAAAATCAGAATGTTAGTTTTGCAAAAATAAATAAAGAGAGAATAGTAATGCAAAACAAAATCATTAGGTATCAAATGTTTCTACACAAATTTTTTTAACAATCTACTAATTCACAAGTTTATATTACATGATAATTTTATGCTTTAAAAACAATCACTAAATCATTCTGCAGATGTTTGTTCTTTTTCGTTAACTAATTTTTTTGACTTAAATCTACTCAACACTATATCAACTTTCTGCTTCAACTTAGCTACTAATCCCACAGTGTTCTCAGGGCATAAAATTAATCTCTTTGTGGTAATATTATGTAACGGACCAAAAGCTAGAGCAACTACAGTACAAGCTAAACATATCACATTGTATGGCATACTAAAATCTGGTGTTGGTAAAGTAACTACCATAGTTTCAGTATATACTTGAACTAAATAACCATTTGCTGAACTACTATTAAAACTATCTGATATTGTTGAACCACTTTGAGGTAAGCCAGTAAAATTACGAGCTAATGGAAGCATTGCTGATATTACAGATGAAGTAATGTAAAACCCATGACTTGCATCTGGAGGGTACTCTGTCCATTTCAAAAAGACATATTCAAAATCAATTGAAATGGAAGTTGTTGATCGTGGAGGTAATCGTAAAACTATTTCTAAATAGTATGGCCGTTTTCTAAGTTTTCCTGGAATGTATTTTAATGAAAGTGGTTTAAGAACAACACCACCTGCATTAATTTTCAATGTATGCAAATAAATAGGAATATACCAAGGTATATTTTTCAGAATAACGACATCTAATGTATTCCAATGGTTATTGTAAACTTTTGTAACAATACCACCAAATTCTTGTCCATAGCCTGTTAAATATTGGTTAGCGTGCAAAGCAGGTGGAGAATTAATCAATACTTTACGGTTTTCTAAATAACGTGCAGATATGCTTAAAGGCTCATTTGTAATTGTATATTTTGCAAATTTAGTTTCATAACCACCACGAAAAGAATAAACAAATTCATCAGGTTCAGGACTTAAATTAAATGGCAAACTAGAATTGCTACTTGTGTCTATGTACACCACACTTGATTTTGCTAAAGGACATGGTCCTAATAAACCTTGTCCAAATAAACGACGAATTGACCAGTTATGTATGTCTAATATTAAATAATCATGTACTAAATCAACAGACTGCTGTACTTCTATAGAAGTAACTATACATGCTGAATCTCTACATATGGGACGAAAATTTATTGAAAGTGAATGGTAACGAGTATTATAAATATAACCCGAGTTTAATAATGAAGCCAAACCTTTCTTAGACTCACAGGGAAGTAATTTTTTCCAAGGTGTTAAATTTTCTGTACAAACTACTTCTCTAGGTAGAGCTGAATATCTTAAAAACGAAGAATTTACTTGGTCACTTACAACACCTTTAGGACGAAATGAATACTCAGGACTAATACTGTTCTTAGAATCTATAAAGTTTAAAGATGCACAAATTAAACCTGATAACGATTTAGAAAACTCTTTCCAATTTTTATCGACATCTTCTGTATCCTTTTTAAACCAGACCCATAACTCAGCACCAGGTGGAGCACTCGTAACTGGATAACCCCATGTTTCATACCTCCACAAACCAGCTGTTAAGCTTAAATGTAGTTCTTGAATATTATGTCTTTTAATTATTTCGCCAAGAGCACGTGGAAATAAGTGAGTATGTTGAACTGTTAAAAAGAACTTGGTTAACAAGAATGCTTCATTTAATAAGACTTACATTTTTCTGTTAATAAATCTGTATGCCATATTGTGGAAAAATGGAAATGTGTGTAAATTTGTTCAGAATATAATGGTTTGATAAGCAACTCTTCTGTAAAACTGTCTGAAGTACAATTTACTAATACACAATAAATTAAAGTTAATACAGTTGATTTGATAACCATGGTAGACGTAAATGTTCTCATGCTTCAAAATGTATGACATTTACGTCAATATTTTATACATCATGAAATATTTTACAATGGTAAACATACTTCAAATCATAAAATATTTGAGGTTACTAGCTTTAATCACAATGAAGTTAGCTTCGTAAATTTGTACGTTGTTTACTTTCGGTCGATATACAAGCACTTACATGCATAAAAAAAATGTTTTTCTTCAGACGTCAATAAAATATGACATTCTAAACTTCACCTGACAACGTTAAAGTTTGACATTTTCACCGGCGGCTGCAAAAGTCTTTTGCATCCCCTCGCATCGGATGCAAAAGTAATATAAGTTAATAACTCAAACACCCAATTTGGAAAACAACGAAAACAAATTTATTGTTTTAGAGTTAGATTAAAAGTAAAATATTAAAACTAACATTTTCTCCAAAATAAAATCCGACAGAGGTAACAGTGGAGGTCTCGCTGCGTTCTAAGGAAATGGTCTTTAATTCTTCTCTTCTACATGAACTTCTGTCCCTACTCGTAGCGTTTGCACTAGGTGCTAAAATTTTCAAGGCTGCCTCTTTTTTTGTTGCTAGAGAGTTTACAATATAACGCTCAGCTACAGTGCTGGATTTCCAGCCACCATAGCGCTTCAAGCACATTAAATCTGCGCCACCGTCCACCAACAGTGTAGATGAGGTTATTCTTAGACAATGCCCTGTGTATTCTGTATAGTTGTAACGATTTCATTCCACACAATTACATTGTCAATATTTAAATTTTGTACATGCATACGCCAACTTACGATAGAATAGTCATATAAAAAAAAATGACAATAAAGAAGGCACTACAAAAAAAATGAGGAGCGTTGTCTAAATAAATATGGAAAAAAGACGATTTTTTTAAAGAAAACGTTGAGTTTACGATTACCAAAGTTTACTTCGCATTATCGCGGATTTGATTATTAAGAGTTTAGTGAACTTTAATTAAGTCATTTTGATTGAAAGGTCTTCTTAACAAGGCGTAAGTTACATATTTTTTTAATTACCCAAAACTAATTACAATCCTTTAGCTTTTGTCCGTACTTCTCGTCTCAGATTTATTTGATACGAAATATTGAATTTCTAAGCTACCAGAATCTTGGGAAACATGATAATAGTCGTGTAAGTTTGTTTGAAAAGCATGCTGGTAGTTAGAGGATTATCATTGGAAAGGTCAACGACGAATTTTACTTAATTAATAACAAAATATATATTAAGAACTGGACAATATACTTGGGAATTTTCATAGTTAATGTCGGATAACACCTGGAAGCGGAACTTTCTACAGATAAGTGTTTCTCCATTTTATTCCGCAAATCAAAATATTTGTTAATTTAATTACAAACAGTATAACTGAGATTTTATGTTTTGTTTGACTTTCAATTTAATTTATAGTTTTTTTATCACTGTGCTTAGTTTTGAATTATCATTTTACATACTTTCCACTTTAAAAATTACAAGTAATATTTAAGTTCAACTTGTTATTTATAAATTTATAATAAACTAACGATCTGTACCATTTAATATGTCATAGTTAAAAGAAAAGAAAGCCGGTGAAAATGTGAGATTATACGATCGTATATTCATTTCTTTTTGTGCACCTTAATTGTAAAATTACCATAATTATTTAGATAGCATGAGTGTTACAGTAGTTAACAAACTTCATTAAATAAATGTAAAGTGATAAAATTTACTGCTTTTCCATTATTATTAAAATTGAGATACACTCCCGATAGGCTTATTGGCACGAACCCAGCATAAGTTACCCGTTTACATCTCATATTATTTATTTATTATTATAACCAACACTGATGGTTATAAAGTGGCGCAAAACAACGTGAGGCCTCGATTTTTGGAGTGATCTCGATGTAAATGTTTCTTTTGAATTCAAATAATACATACTTACCATTTAATTTTTAAGAATTTCATCATGAATGTTAACGCGTTAAGAGCGGATGAATTATCTTATGAACTTCGGTGGAGAAATATTAATCCCGAGGGTATGAATGTCGATGCAAAACGTAGATCCTTCGTGCTAAAATTGCACTAGAAAAATTAATGTTTCTTTAATTGCATCTTATACACCCGTTGTCTTTGATATAACACTAGAACTCGATGTTTGCGACAAAAAGTGAGTGAATTAGGGTCGTTAGTAAATAATTATATTCAGTCTCCGAATATTTCTGAATACAGTAAGTTAAATACCAGACTATCTCATATTTTACTCGTTTAAACAGATTAGAACCTCTGATGATAATCTTCAACAAGAACATACCAAAATATGTTCAGAATGCCTTGATTTAATTGAACTCTTAAATAATACGGCAGAAAACCTTGATGATAATAGTGACCCGGATAGTATACGCATTTCTCAGGATTACCTACAAAATGAAATCCTCTCGCGAACTCTACTACCGCTAGAACACGTGTATCATTTTCCGACCCTATTAGTCAACAATACCCTCCTGGCGAGAATGATTACCTAACCCGTTCATCACCTTCTCATAATGAAGCACCCTTACCTGACCTTCATAATTTGCGGCAAGAACTAGATCGTATGCAATTTCCGCATAATATTTCTTATAGATCGGATGCTGTTAAGTCAATTCCAGTGTGCAAGTGGAATTTAACTTTTACTGGCGATACATCCGTAACTGGTGTTAATTCATTTTACAAAGAGTGGAGGAGCTGAGAGTTGCTCGAAACGTTTCAACCTCACAACTTTTCGATAGTGCAGTTGATTTATTTTCAGGATCAGGTTTAGTTTGGTTTAGGGCAATTCGTAACCGAGTTAATACTTGGGAACAATTAGTGAATAAACTCCGCTCAGATTTCCTCCCAATTGATTTCGATGAAGTATTGTGGGACGAGATTAAACGTCGTAAGCAAGGTTCAGATGAGAGGCCTACAATTTTCATAGCCGCTATGGTTAACTTATTTGATAGATTACAGGAACATCCTACGGAAGACAAACAACTTAGGTATATTCTTCGCAATCTACAACCTTATTATGCAACTCAGTTAGCTTTAACCAATATTATTTCTTTTGACCAATTAATTTCTTTGTGCAAAAGGTTAGAGGAAACAAAACTACAAAACGCCCGCTACCGCAACCCTTCTATTGCCAGCTACATTCAATTAGAACCAGATTTAATGTACAAACCTGCTATGAGTTCTAAAAAAACTGAGGTTTGCGCGACCAAAGTAGCATCTCCAAAAACTAACGTGTCAGGACCTAAAATTCTTACCCGCTAAAAGATATTTTAATAGAGTCAACCCGGAATTAGTCTGCTGGAACTGCCAAGACAAAGGGCATACGTTCAGAACCTGCCTTTCCGAAGAAAAGAAAGTTTTCTGTTTCGTTTGTGGACATCCCGATGCTTACTTTTCAAAATGTCCTCGTTGTAACCCAAAAACTTGTAAAGGGAGGAAGTCTTTCGGTCGCTTTACTCCTACTGATGAACATCTACAGACTGATAGTATACAATGGAACTTTTGGTTAAAAACTGTACATGAATTTTATAAACAACCTGTCACAATTTCTACAATGTTTTCCCATACAAATAATGATAATCGCCCTTACGTGACTGTTAGCATTTTCAAACTCAAATAAAATCTCTTTTTGATTCTGGTGCAAACCAAACAATTTTAGGGAAGTTAGGTATTTTCTTAATTAAGGAATATGACCTCCGTTTAATAAGAACTTTCGGTACCAAATCGTTAAAACCGCTGATGGTCAATACCAAAATGTTTTGGGAACCGTTAAGTTACCCATCACTATTGAAGATGTGACTAGAACTATAGATGCACTTGTTTCCGATAGTATAGAAGCTAGTCTGATTCTTGGTATAGATTTTTGTTACAGTTTCGGTATAAAACAGATTTTCTCGAGACAGTTTCTTTGTTTCAGAATCATTCTCTTTACAAAATGTTCAGGGATTGAAGATTTGGACCCTAAACAGTCAATTATTCTTTCACACACCGTCGAATTATTCAGAGAAATTTCCTGTCCAATTTTGGGCAAAACAAATAAAATAATACATAAAATAGATACTGGCGACGCCCGTCCTATAAAACAGCGATACTTCCCTTTATCACCGGCTATGCAAGTTCATGCTGACAGAGATCGATAAAATGTTATCGATGGGAACGATACGTCCTTCTACGTCACCTTGGTCTTCGCCTATGCTGTTAGTAAAAAAGAAAGATGGAAATTATCGCCTTTGTTTCGACGGTAGGAAACTAAATGCCGTTACTAAAAAAGACGCGTACCCGCTTCCCTATCTTTCTTCTATTCTGGATAAATTAAGGGATGCCAAATATATTAGTTCTATCGATCTTAAGCAAGCATTCTACCAAATCCCTCTTCACGCTGATTCGTGCGAAAAAACGGCATTCACTGTACCTCGACGTGGACTATTTGAATATACTGTCATGCCTTTCGGTATTGTAAATGCACCCGCGACGCAACAACGTCTTATGGACCTGATATTCGGACCTTTAATAGGAGAAAACCTGTTTGTTTACCTTGATGACATAATTTTAGTCTCTTCCACTTTTGATGAGCATATTAACATGCTGAAGGAGATTTATTTTCGATTAAAAAACGCCAACCTAACCATCAATTTCGATAAGTGTGAGTTTTGTAAACCCTCTTTAACCTACTTGGGCTATGTTGTTGATAAGGATGGATTACACACGGATCCCAAGAAGATTGAGGCTATTACTGAATATCCCCGTCCAAAAACAGTAACCGAAATAAAGCGATTTCTTGGTATGAGTTCTTGGTTTCGCAGATTTGTTCCCAACTTTTCCACAGTCGTTGCACCCATTTCTAATCTTATCAAAGGAAAATTCAAGAGCCAACCTATTGAATGGAATGAGGAAGCTGAACAAGCATTTGTTAGGATAAAGTCTTTACTGACTTATTCGCCCATTTTGTCAAGCCCGGATTTTAGTAAACCTTTTATTCTGCAATGCGACGCTTCTAATTACGGCGTTGGTAGTATTTTGAGTCAAGGAGAAGGTGACGAAGAAAAGATAATTGCTTACGCCTCTCGAACGTTAAGCAAGGCGGAGCGAAATTACTCAGTGACAGAGAGAGAGTGTCTTGCAGTTTTATTCGCCATAGAAAAGTTTCGAGGATACATTGAGGGTACTCACTTCACTGTCTATACAGACCATTACTCTCTGCTATGGTTGAACAACATTAAAGAACCCACGGGGCGATTAGCCAGATGGAGCGTAAAAATGTCTCAATATACGTTTGACATCAAACATAGAAAAGGAAAGCATAACCTGGTTCCTGATGCCTTGTCTAGAGCTCCAGTTGAAATTTATTCCTTACAACTAGAAGAGTGCGATCTCGATGCATGGTATAAGAAAACGTTAACGAAAGTAATCGAAGATCCCCATAAATATCCTGACTGGCGAATAGATGAACATAGACTTTATAAGTTGGTGCCTAATAAACATAATATTACGTCGAACTTAATTGAATGGAAGCAAGTTGTGCCTAGTTCACGGAGAAGCGAACTAATCAAAACATTTCATGATGACCCTATATCGGCTCATTTTGGTATTACTAAAACATTCAACAAACTATGTGAGCAATATTACTGGCCAAAGATGAAGATTGATGTTATTAGGTATGTAAAACGATGCGAGATATGTGCTGCCAGCAAATCTTCCAATTTTGCTAGACCAGGATTTATGGGAAAAGAGAAAAAAGTTAGTTTCCTTTCCAGTGTCTATCTATTGATCTTATGGGTCCTTTTCCACGTTCAGGAAACGGAAACACAATGCTATTAGTGGTTACAGATTGGTTTACTAAATTTACTCTTGTACGAGCTATCCGTCGAGCTACCGCTAAATCTATTATAACGTTTCTTGAGAACGATGTTTTCCTTATTTTGGCGTCCCACAAATATGTATGATAGATAACGGTCCCCAGTTCATTAGTTTGGAATTTAAGAAGTTTATGAAACAATACGCTGTTCAACAAGTGTGGTATAATGCGTCTTATCACCCCAAGTCAATTTTGTTGAGCGTGTAAATCGTGTAATAGGAACAGCTATTCGTTCATACGTAAAAGAAAATCACAAATTATGGGATGTGGAGATTTATAAGATAGCTCATGCGATAAGAAATGCAGTACACGATGTTACCGGTTACACCCTTCTTTCTTGAATTTTGGAAGATCTGTGCCTATCTCTGGTTCGTATTATGGGAAACTAAGTACTTTGATAGAAGAAGAATTATCTATTGACAATCGCGAGAAGTTAGTAGAAGACGTTAACCAGCTCTCTGATCTGTATTACACAATAAAACAAAAATTGCATGCGGCATATAACAAAATTCAAGGTCTTATAATCTTCGTAAAAGACCATTAAAATTTAAAAAAGGCGAGGCAGTCTGGAAACGTAATTACACCCTGTCAGACGCCAGTAAGGATTACAACAAAAAATTGGCTCCAAAATACCAGAAGTGTACCGTTAGAGAAGTTACAGGAAATCTAACTTATCGGTTATTTAGCAAAGACGGTAAAGATATCGGAGTTTGGCACATAAAAGACCTTAAGCCTTATTACACAGACGAAAATCCGATTAATTAGTTTAAGATAATATTATAGGTTAATTTAAGTTAGATTAGTATAGGATTTCGAGTAGGATCATCGGATAAAATTTTTTTAGATTGGAAGACGTGTGCAGATCCTAGTATGTACACACTAAACAAAATGCGTTGTAGGATCGAAGATTTATTTTTGCTTAACTTATCTCTGATCGTTAGTTACGCTAGTAACATGATTGAAATAATTAGTTGTAGTTCGTGTCGGACGAAGGCTACTGCAATGAATTATTGCACATCACAATTTTCGTAATACCAATTTATTGGGCTAGGTTCCCTCGGTATCTTCCTGTAGACTATTGGATATAGGTGATAATTGTTCACCAGGGAGAAAAGACTTCAAGGACATATGAATCGGTTTACGGTTTTAATTACCTTGAATGACTTCCAATTTTCGTGAGGTTCTTTCAAATTCTTTAATATTAAAGTATGAATGAGAAATTAGGTTTAAGATAGATTAAGGTTATTTAGGATTTTTTTGGTCTAATTTTGTCTGCTCAATAGGTTGCTTTACCTAAACGTAGTAAGTTCAGTAATTTACATGGTCCATACTTCGATTTTCCCATCGTTTAGACAGGTATCCCACCACCGTGGTTTTGTCTTGGTAGGGGGCAGTGTAACGATTTCATTCCACACAATTACATTGTCAATATTTAAATTTTGTACATGCATACGCCAACTTACGATAGAATAGTCATATAAAAAAATGACAATAAAGAAGGCACTACAAAAAATGAGGAGCGTTGTCTAAATAAATATGGAAAAAGACGATTTTTTAAAGAAAACGTTGAGTTTACGATTACCAAAGTTTACTTCGCATTATCGCGGATTTGATTATTAAGAGTTTAGTGAACTTTAATTAAGTCATTTTGATTGAAAGGTCTTCTTAACAAGGCGTAAGTTACATATTTTTAATTACCCAAAACTAATTACAATCCTTTAGCTTTTGTCCGTACTTCTCGTCTCAGATTTATTTGATACGAAATATTGAATTTCTAAGCTACCAGAATCTTGGGAAACATGATAATAGTCGTGTAAGTTTGTTTGAAAAGCATGCTGGTAGTTAGAGGATTATCATTGGAAAGGTCAACGACGAATTTTACTTAATTAATAACAAAATATATATTAAGAACTGGACAATATACTTGGGAATTTTCATAGTTAATGTCGGATAACACCTGGAAGCGGAACTTTCTACAGATAAGTGTTTCTCCATTTTATTCCGCAAATCAAAATATTTGTTAATTTAATTACAAACAGTATAACTGAGATTTTATGTTTTGTTTGACTTTCAATTTAATTTATAGTTTTTTTATCACTGTGCTTAGTTTTGAATTATCATTTTACATACTTTCCACTTTAAAAATTACAAGTAATATTTAAGTTCAACTTGTTATTTATAAATTTATAATAAACTAACGATCTGTACCATTTAATATGTCATAGTTAAAAGAAAAGAAAGCCGGTGAAAAATGTGAGATTATACGATCGTATATTCATTTCTTTTTGTGCACCTTAATTGTAAAATTACCATAATTATTTAGATAGCATGAGTGTTACAGTAGTTAACAAACTTCATTAAATAAATGTAAAGTGATAAAATTTACTGCTTTTCCATTATTATTAAAATTGAGATACACTCCCGATAGGCTTATTGGCACGAACCCAGCATAAGTTACCCGTTTACATCTCATATTATTTATTTATTATTATAACCAACACTGATGGTTATATAGTTCGCTAATTTTAAGAAAAAAGCTACCTCCCTAGGAACACTACTGATTTTATGGATTCCCATCACCGCTCTTGAGCATTTTCCATTTCCATATTACAAAAAAAATCGGCGATCATTCATATCTCGTGGGCGCAAAGCAACATATTTGTTATATAAATTTAGGAAATATTGCCCTACAACTGTAAACGATTTAATTTGTTTTGCTATCTGGAATTTTAATATGTAGCAGAATTTTCAGGTTCTCAATGTCGTCTACCTTGATCTTTACCAATGCATCGCAACGACATGCCCCTGAGATACCAATAATCAAAACTATAAAAAAAAACAAAATATAAAGAGTTGTTTTCATTCTATTTCTAAAACTTACCTTCATTGCCAAATATTTTTCGTCGGACGCTTCCGATAAAAATTTGTTAAATTGGTCTTTTGTAAATACTTTGGCGTAGCTTTGGAGTGTATCCTTCATTCTGCTTCTTTAGATATGCATGAAGTTTCAAGTATTTGCTTATATCTAGGCCATGTCGAATACTCAATAATGATTTTATCGTCGAATATTGGGACCACATTGTCGAGCTTTTCATTTTCATTTTTGTTGCTAATTCGGCAAAATAAGCTAACATTACGGTTTCAGAGTAGCTTTTAATATTTTTTTCATCGCACCATTTTATAAATTGCTGAAAAGTGTAAAAAACGTCTGAAGAAAAAATAGTGATGAAATAGTGATGAAGCCAAACGTCTGGATTTTTGTTTGGAAATGGGCAATAGAGTTTTGGAAGATTCAAATTTTCATAAACGAATAATGTTCTCCGATGAATCGACCTTTTCAACTAACGGAGTCGTTTCCTCCCAACATTGCCGTTACTGGAGTAGGACGAATCCAAACTTCCGAATTGCTAGTCGCAGATAATGTTTGAAAAAAGTTAATGTGTGGTGTGCGGTTTCGTACCATGGAATTATTGGCCCATATTTTTTTGATCAAAAACTGGATGAATTGCCATTGAACTACCAAACTGAAATGTTCTTCCAGCACGATGGGTGCCCTGCTCATTATGCCGGTACTGTTCGCCAGTGGCTCAATACAGAGTTCCATGATAACTGGATAGGAAGAGATGGTCCCATTTTATAGCCGCCGAGAAGTTCTGATCTCACCTGGACTTTTATCTGTGGGGTCGTTTAAAACAAATTGTGTACAGTGAGCCATTAGACAATGATGAAGATCAATTGAAAAATAGGATACGGAATGCTGTCCAGTCCCTTTCAATCGAAGAAATAAGGCGCAGTTTCAATGAATTCAGAGCTCGCATTGAAATCTGTGCGGAAAAAGGATGAGCATTATTCGAATAGAAAATTAATAGTTCGGTTTTTTGAGAATTTCATTTCATTTTACCATCAATTGTTAAATTTATTAATTAAAACTTGTGAGACCAATTTGATTTTTCCTTTGAAATAAATCAATTTACTTCAAAAAATTACGAAAAGCTCGAATTTTTCAAGAAAAATGATGTTATCTCGAGAACCGTTTGAGTTAAATAGCAAGTAATTTGTGTTTCGGGGGTTTGAAAATAAGCAGGGTAAATCAGCAAGAATGAAATTTTCTGAGAAATCAAAAATAAGAGAATTTTTCCTCTTTTAAAGTCGATCCTGGGACATACTGTATATATATATATATATATATATATATATATATAAAAGATGCTTGTAGCGCTTGATAACTTGACGTCTCGGCTTATAATTATTCAATTATAAGGTTCTATTTTTTGTCACTTTTTACTTGACTCGTATTATAATACATATCAGCTATGACAAACTGGCCACGTCGTCAAAATATTCGGATAAAGTCGAGGAAATAAGGCTAGTCTCTTTGTTTGATCATACTTTAATCTAATCATAAAATGCATGTGTATTATTATTTCGGTTTTAAACAGTCAATGGTTGTCAAATTTCTGACTTTGAAGGATCGGACAATCGGAGTCTTATAGACAACACAGCCATTGAGCGCGTTCTCGAATGCTCAGCTGCTGGATGTGAGCGAAAGCGATAGTTCGCTGACATCATCGAGATGGGTTGACGTCCAACGTAGACAAGGATAGTTTCCAACCCCTGAATACTGGTGAATGCACCCATTGTTGTAGAAAATTTTATTAAACGACCGGAGAGCTACAAAACATGCAAAAATGATAACTCATTCTTTAATAAAAATAGTATTACTGAAGGTTGTTAAATTTACAAGACTGTCAGAAAAAATTACATATAGGTCACTTAATGTTAATTGTGACGTGCCCAAATCTAGTAACTTTTTGTTTCATCCATTTTATATATAATCAGGAAAGAAATAAAAAGAATTTTGGTTAATTTTCAGACTTTACCTGATTTTTTTTAGCTGAGGCTTCTCGAACCCCCGCACTGCGTCCATGAAGATCTATTGCACGATAGCCTAATTATCTAACCTGAGAAGGGAAGCCTTTGAAAGAATTACATTATCTTCTCTGGCTCAAGCTTCATGACCTGGCTGAGCGTTTAAGCTTAAAAAATTGAAGGAGTGCTTCCCAGGGCCATTCAAAGGGCGAAATTTGGTCCCACCCTTCCGTCCTTGAGCCGTCTGTATACCAGCACAAAGCTCCTTTCTCAAACGTAAGGCCGTTTCTCCAGAATTCTCTGTCTCCGAATACCAACTTAAATGGCTTATCCTAGCAATGTTCGGGTATCATTGAGTCTGTGAACATAGACACATACTCCGTAGTAAATGTTTACTAACGTCTTAAGGTCTGAGAAATTCCTTTTCTTTGTCTATTGCTTAAATATAAAATATAGGAAACAAAAAGTTATTAGATTTGGGCACGTCGTAAATTAAGTGACCTTGAAACTTAAATTCTTAAAATAATTTTGAACTGTCACAAACATTTGACGTATTTCTATATGTATATATGTTAATATAACCTAAGAAATACCCCGTGCTTTAGTATTTGTTATTTTACGGCCATCACAGAAGACAAAACGTACCATCCAAAATCATTGTTAGCCCCAGATTGCAGTAGCAAACCGGCCGCAAAACAGAAATATCGTCTCAAAGATTACCGGCAAGGAAACATGTTCATCCCGAAAGCCAACGTTTTTTCGAAAAACACATAGACCTTTTACAAAGTCTAAATAAGTACACAACTGAACTAACTGTAGATGCTTTGGGAATATCAACAAAAGCAGTATGGAGAAATTTAAAAGAACTCTCTCTGAAAAACTTGGGGAAATGAGAACTAGATATACACCTCTTATTTTAAGTAGTTTACGACAATATCTGATGTACAGTGTTGCAAAAGAACCATTGTTAGTAGATATACTTTAGCACTTCTGATCCACTTTTCTACTACGGAGGGAACAGTTAGGAAAAGGGTGTTTTGCTATGTGAATCATCCTAACGGCTTTAACCAAAAAAGTCGTGGTAGGTTGGTAACCCTGTCTCTTCAAGGTCATCGATTCAAGAGACTCAGCAGGGTTACAAACCTTTCCTACCACGTGACCTTGAAGAAACAGGGTTACCAACCTACCACGTGGCCTGCGGTGACCTTGAAGCAGGGAATGTTACCAACCTTGAAATCTAGTGACTTTTTTGGTTAAAACCGTTAGGATGATTCACATAGCAAAACACCCTTTTTCTAACTGTTCTCTCCATAGTAGAAAAGTGGATTAGAAGTGCCATAGTATATCTACTATTGTTAACTGGATACATAAAGTTAGTTTTCAGTTTAATAAAACTAATACAGCTCAACTGTAAGATAGTCAAAAAATATGTCAACTAAAACAATGTATTTGAAATTTTTGACGCGGCAAATTATTTGTCCAATCATATTTGAGAATTCTAAGGTGGTACATTCGCAGTTAAAGTAAATTATTATAGTTTACAGCTGACATTTTGCGCGTGCGTTTTATTACTTAATCCTTTTATTGTGTTACCCTTGTTTGTTAAAATCACAAATTATATATGCTTATTTATGGCTAAAATCGGTTTTTTTGAAGACTTCTTTGATTGTTTTATTTGTGGAATACAGGTATGTACAAGAATTTTAATAAAAATGTAATTTTAATGTAATTTTTGTTTTAAGGTTATCCCTATTATGACTGGAACTACGAAGAAAACTATACATTATAATGCTCGAAACATTATTATTGCAAAAACATTGCAAGCATGTGAATCAATTGGCTCAAGAAATGTGGGAGAAAGATAGATTACTTAACGAAGTAGTGGAAAGTGTGGAATTTGTGGTGAATACTGGTTTGTCGGAAGGTTACACAAGTTCAGAAGTTGAAGATTAAGAAAATAACTTATAAAATAATTTTGCCTTGATATTTTAAACGTTTTGCTTTTCATATAATTTCGTTACGATTGTTTAAATATGTATTTAGTTTATTTTGATTTTAACTAAACAATTAGTTTGTGTTGGTAAACTTTGCCAAACAAATAACTCATGAGTCCATTCGATAAACTATAAAAATGTAATTACATTATAATCAAAATGAATTGTAGATCTTAAATTGAAATATTTCAAACTGTTTCTGTAAAGCGTAATATCGTTACTAAAAATTTGATATTAATGTTTAGGTTTTTAAATTTAATAACATTATTTCAATCAAATTCTTGGTTCACCGTGTATGGATCTGTCCCTTTGTGATTTTCTCAAGAAAATATTAGTTACACTGGTTATGCAGCACACAATACACTTATGTGTATCCAACAATACACATTTAAATTAAGTTCCCAAATATATTTTTTCGGATTGTACCTTAAAAGCTACTATAGCGCCGGTACGGTACCCCCTCTCCAACTATCTTGATTGCTGAGTAGAGCTGTAATAGAAAATGTTTAATGGAGCTTTCTACGGTACGATCCAAGAGGTTAGAGTTTCTTAGAATATTTTACATTCTACTTTAAAACCAATAAGATGTCTAGAAAATTTCTGGAAATTTTTTCGAATTGAGGTGATATTTAACTGTCAATAAAGGTAAACAAATTCAATAATAAACTGTATTAATAATAATTATCATTTATAACACAATTACTATAAACAATTTTGGGTCTTTCTTCGTTTTTCCTGCATTTTCTTTGGATTGTCTTGCTGAATCC
The DNA here is from genome assembly GCA_036346205.1 of Vesta saturnalis. Classification (NCBI taxonomy): domain Eukaryota; kingdom Metazoa; phylum Arthropoda; class Insecta; order Coleoptera; family Lampyridae; genus Vesta; species Vesta saturnalis. The sequence goes on from JARFJB010001270.1 coordinate 19,457, forward strand.
AACTCGTGGTAGGAATCGTTTGGTAATTTTTGTCAGTCAGAATCACTCGTAGTTGTTGTGTTTAGAAAATCGCCACCTTGCTGATTTTCGTCACATAACTATTCGTGATCTGACTGACAAAAATGATCGGTAAGATTCCTACCACTTATCCCTCGTCTTCGACTCGGAATAATTTTTAAAACATTCGTGACTCGAAAAAATGGCCGGACATAATCCAAGCACTAAGGAGCTGACAAGTGAAAATATCCCGTCGACAATACAACGGGTGATTTCCGATAGAAAATCTCCCTTCGTCAATAGCAACGGATGTTCTTGGGATATTTTTTACTGAATTAATGCTTAATGCTTGAATTAATTACCGGAAATTTCTTTTCGTTCACGAACTCGGGATAATTTTCTAAACATTTATGACTCGAAAAAATTTCCGGAAATAATCTAAGCACTAGGGAGATTACAAGTGAAATTTTTTACAGTTGAGAAAGTAAGCATATATGATCTACACAGGATCTTGTCTATTTTTTTTTTTACAACCACTAAATAATGTACTTGTCACCAATACGAGAATTCTAGGAATGAACATTTTTATGTATTATAAAGTTTAATCTAACATGAAACACAAATTGTACAATTTGTTCAATTGTGCTTTAACAAGTTACATTTTAAACAGGATTTACATATATAACAGCATTTAAATGTTCTTTGTATTGTGACATAACAAAAATTACGCATCAACATATGTCAACAACAATACCTTGACCGGTTTCGCAACCAGTAAAATTAACTTAAAATGTCACGTTTGATTTGTAATTTTCTTTCAAATTTTGATGAGAAATTTTCTTGCGGAATACCACACGAGCGTAAATTATTCCTGGAAATAATTTAAGCTCTTGTGACATTATAAGTGAAAATATTCCGAAGAAAAAGATATTAACTTATATACACCAAAGGTTTTAGACGAGACGTGGATTTTCAGCAAAGGTTAGATGAGAAAATTATATGAAGATAATATTACAGTAACTCAGTGTAAGAAAACAGCCGAGGGTTCAAGATACGTTAGCATGCATTCAGAAGAAGAGGACGGTTTGGTTGACGGCGCAGGGCTAGTTTTCAAAAGTAATAAAAAACCGGCTACTACCATGATGATATGAACTACGAAAACATTGAAAAGTAGTTCAAAACCAAACTTATACCCAGTATAATTATCACAGATTATTCAACGACAGAGCAAAGGCAATATATTGATTGGTGGATAAATGCGTGTTGATAAACGAAAATCAGTGTTTTCGATTTTGTATTTCGGTATTTAATTGGTTGATTAACAAACCAAAATAAATATACGTAGTTACCTACGATGGTGTGACATTAACATGTCATAAATGTCAGACGTAGATAGTGATTAAAATGAATCCTCCTGCGGCAAATAGATTTGGTAATTATAATTTGAAGAAGATTGCAAAGGAAGTAAAAGAAAACGTTCCCAATAATACTGTAAGATCTAAAAAGTACATATGGAAGCAATTTAGTGAATTTTGCGAGGCTCGAAATTACCAACTCGAGGAAAATACACGTGATGAAGTGCTAGCCAATATAATCGCGGAATGGGCATTTAATATGCGCAAAGCTTGTGGTAGCGAGTGTAAGGAAATGGTAATAAAAACAATTTTGGATAATTCTGCTAAATTACTACAAAAAAAATATAATGAATTTAATAGACGATTCGATCTGTTTAAAGATATAGCGTTTAAAATCGCCAGAGATGCAAAAAACACGAAGAGAAAACAGCTTCAAAAAATTCCACAAAAGAGAAAAATGTCTTCTGCTTCTTTAACAACCGACGAATTAACGCATATAATACAACTTTGGGACGAGGATACTCCAAATGGATTGCAGAAGAAACTATACTACATTATAGCAGTCGAGTTAGCTTGGCGAGGCGGCGAGGCCTGTCAATCTTTGGTGCAATATTTCAAAGAAGAAATTGCAAACGATGGATCTCCAACTGGAAGATTGGAATATAACCCAATATTCACAAAAACTGCACAAGGGGGTGCAAAACATATGGCTGAGAGTTAATGGGTCGTACCAAATGTTGGAAATCCTGAAAATTGCCCCGTTCGCTTATTCAAAAAATTTATGTCAAAAAGAAGAGATAACATTAAAAGTGATCGCTTATTTTTAACAGTGGAACAAAACACCAAGTAGTCCATGGTATAAGAATATGCCAGTTGGTATTAACGAAATTAATAAATGGACCAAGTCTGCTGCTCAAATGATTGGACTGGACACAAAAAGAGTAAAGATTTCGAATCATTCGATTAGATCAACAGCAGTTAGTCAACTGGCGAGTTCTGGAATTGGAGAACAACAAATTATTAAAATTACTCCTCACAATAGTTCAACATCAATAAAACCATATTTACAAATAAGCAAAGATCACCATAATGAAATTGTTTCCAATTTAAGAAAAACTGACTCAAATGTCAATTTGACGACTACGTCCACAGCTGTAAGAAACAATGAAGTAGATTTGGACAATTTTCGATTTGATAATTATTCTAACTGTACTTTTAATATTAATATTTATAATAAATAACGTGTTATTTTCGCTTAATATCAATTATAATAAATAAATATTTATTTGCATCACTTACGTTATTACTGTCGTTGAATAATCTTAACAAATACAACTCGTGTAATTTATGATTATCGCAAATACCTTCTCTTTTTCGTAACATATAGTGTTGTTTTAAGGAAACCACACTCGCACTACGCGCTCGTGTGGTTTCCAAGCAACATTATATGTTACTCAAAATCGAAGGTATTTATATTTCGATAATCATCATTATACTTGTTGTATTACTATTGATAATTCCAGTTACCATTCACAATTGGTGGAACCAATTCTATGTTCCAGGTGGTCTTAGACAAGAGTACTAGAGTGGTATTATGTACTGGCAACCCCTGGTGAAAATAAGGAGAACCTCCCCTCTGATAGGTTACTTTTGACTTTGTACCTTTTGTCATAATGAAAACGTATATTTTCCCATTATAATTTAAAAAGTAATTATTGAGTTTATTAATGAGTTTATTTTACCTAGTTCATTTGGATATAACAAATTGACGACGAAGAGAAAAAAAATAGTTTTTGTTTAACCCGTGATTTGATAAAAATGGATGCAGATTAATTTGCTCAATAATAAACTGTATTGGCCCTGAATATTACGAACTATTGAAGTTATCAGCATCACCAAAAGAAATAAATACGCTAACTGTTGATGAAATAGTTCAAGTGTTAGATGAGCAGTTGACCGAGACACAAGTTCTTATCTCAAAACAGGAACCTGGTCAATCCATTCAATGTCACGCAACTTCGTAAATTCATTCTAACTTGTGACTTCAATTGCGAATACAAGAGGTCAGTAGGTAACCCTTTCTCTATTCCCAATTCATAAGAGTCCTATTAAACCCAGACATTCGGTATCAATTGCTGCTCGAAAACTCCAAAAAATTTAACGAAGCGGTAATAAAGGCCCAAACGCTAGAGGCTTCAAACATAGCAAGCCAACAATACGATAACACAGTAGAAAATGCCCAAGGCAGTGTGAATAGTCTCTAGATTACAATACCGAAATCCAACAAATCATAATTCAAGAAGTTCAAGTAATTATAATACAAGGACTAATGATACAAGTCCCTCACCACGACATAAATCGAAACTAAATTTAAAACATCTAGGAATTGAGGGGCTTTGCTTAAAGTGTGTAAAAATCAGTTCAAGGCAATGCAGAATTGATTGATTCAGCCAGAATCGGTCACGTAGAAAAAGTATGCCTAAGAAGACTAATGACTGAAAAAAAGGAGTTAAGGTAGTAGAATCCGATGATTCGTTTCTTCAACCCTAATTTACGAAATTGACAGCCCTAATCAAGACAGAAAAATTTCTAAGTACTGTAAAAATAAATAATAAAGCTTAAAAGTTTGAGGTCGACTCAGGTGCGGGCCAAACACTCCTTAATAAAACGAATTTTGATAGACTAAACCTCAACACTAAACTTTAAGAAACCAAAGTTTGATTCGGATCATACACGTCTGGTGTCTTTGCACCTATTGGAGTAGCAGAATTAGAAGTTCAATATAATGACATAAAATCAAATGAAATACTTTACGTAGTTTCAGATAATTTTTATCCGCTACTTGGCCGTTCCTGGATAACGCACCACAACATCCGCTTACGAGATATTGACAATAATAAAGTAATAAAAAGTAATACAGTATCCTAAATAGCAATGGACAACGTAGAAAAAGAGATCATCAACAAATATTCTGAACAGTTCCAAAAACGAGTTGACTGCTGCAAAAATATTAAAATTTCTCTCCTTAATATCTAACGAAATAATTTATCAAATTTCCAACCAAACTCTCAATTATGCCACTCTTTGTGGAAGAAACCGCACATGATGAACAATTGTCAAAAATAAAATCAGATATCCTGAAGGGTCGAAATAATGATTCAGAATACTACCATCAAAATGGCATACAATTTAGAGGGCAGCGAGTATTCGTACCAACTTCTATACATAAAATTGTCCTCACAGAACTGCATCATACCCATGTGGGGATTGTTAATATGAAACGATTAGATATAGACATAGAAAATCATGTCAAAGCTTGTCAAAACTGCGGACAAATAAGAAAAAATCCTCCAAAAGCACCAATTCATCACTGGGATGAACCCTCCGAAAATTTTGAAAGGCTTCATATGGATTACGCAAGACCACCATTTTTCTATTCTGGTCGACACAAAGTCACGATGGTTAGAAATCCGCTTCTCCAAAAATGGACCGACTACATATTCAACCTTCAAGACATATTCTCAACGCATTGCTTGCCAAAAGTCCTCGTCTGTGACAGTCAATTTTCAAAAGTGAAACGTTTACGAAATTTTGTGCAAATCTGGGTATAGAACAAAGGTTTATAGCACCGGGTCACCCCGCCACCAATTGACTCGCGGAACGCAATGTGCAAAAAGGTACTGCGGGCAACGACTTCGTCTAAATTACCAATTCAAAGAAAAATTCAAGAAATCTTAATGAGATATGGATCTACACCTCTCTCCTGTGGAAAATCCCCATCAGAATTGTACCTAAATCGTAGGTTACGCCTTCAACTAGACTTACTGATGCCAACACCACCAAGGTCGCCAACTTTCTCCGACTCCATCCAAGCGCACGTCAATTATGTGTGGGAGATCTGATACAAGCAAACTGGTATCCCTCTACTGACAAACAAACCTGGAGCCTCGGAACTGTAGTTCAAAAACTTGGGAAGCTTCACTATATTGTCAAACTTGATGGTGATGGATATTGCCTAAAGAGACATATTAATCAATTACTGCGTACCTCCGACGAGGTCAACCCAAAAAACGAATGATGTTTGCCCCCGATTATACCCTACAACAGTCAGTTATATACGAATGAACCAACAAAGCCGCCCGAAGAGCAACTACGATATCCTCTCGTGGTCCAACCTCAACCCATGGTCCTACCGGAACAACTTGAGGACTAATCCGAAGCTAATTCCCCCGAGACGATCGGAACGGCGAAGACAATTCCCACAGAGGTTTCAAGACTATGGTGTATTCTTCTAAAAGAAACATTAACTAATTTATGTCCAATTTTAGTGATTTTCAAAGTTCAATACTATTCAACTTAATGTTCTATAGTAATCAATTTTTAAGAATAATGTTCCATTTTATTTTGATCCAAAATTAGTTTATTTAACTTTATTGTTTCTTAAAATTAGTGAGGGTGAGTGTTATGTACGGACACCCTTGTTAAAACAAGGGGAACTTCTGATAAGTTACTTTTGTACCTTTTGTCATAATGAAAAACGTATATTTTCCAATTATAATTTAAAAAGTAACTATTCAGTTTATTAATGCGTGTATTTTACCTAGTTGATTCGGATATAACATGTGGGTTGAGTCTAAAAATATCAATATTCATGGGGAACTTATGAAGGACTAAATATGGGAAATTATAAGAACTATGTTGCCAAAAAAGAAAGTATTATTTGGACTGTTACGCAGAAACAATGACTTACAAAGTTTTACGTTTTCAGCCATATCATTTCCAGTATATTGGCATTGAAAGGGTTTGGTCAGAAAGTAAAAAGAATCTACGATCAAGAAATGATTAAAACTAGTGGATCTCCAAATGATGTAATTTGGACTTGGAATGAGACACTTAAAAACGTTAGTAAAACCCATTGGCAAAATTACATGGAACATTGCGACAAACTAATTTTGAAAAACTGGGAAATTGAAAAATTTATGCATACTTCCGATATCGCTCCTCGTATAATAACCGACGGTGGCAGTTCATCAGAAGATTTTTTTTGTACGATGAAGGCAACTGATATTTGTTTAATTTGTATTATAACCACAGTTGCAATTTTGGTTTTTATTTGTGTAATTTTTTCTAACAGCCCAACAAATTTATATATAAAATACATATCAATGATATAATAGCTTATTATAAGTTTTTGTTATGAACGAATAAGTTCAAAGGTAAATATGTAATTAAAAATTATTATTAATTTTATTAAATACATAAATAAAAAGTTTACCTCGAGTAGATTGACATCCGTTCTACATACATAAAGACAAAATTTACATCAATTGGGGCTTGAACCTTGATGGCGCAGTTGGTTAGCGCGGTACTCTAGCAAAGTACAGGTCGTAGGTTCAATTCCTACTCGAGATAAACTTTTTATTTATGTATTTAATAAAATTAATAATAATTTTTAATTATGTAATAGTTTGTTTGAATTATATAAAACTGGAAGGTTAACAAGAGATAGCTAATGTCAGGATGTCAACAATTTTCAAAATAATATACATGTATATATTAGATGTAAATTCTTCTATCTCTGTAGTATATGAATTTATATACATTTTATGTGTATATATATATATATATATATATATATATATATATATATATATATATATATATATATATATATATATATTATATAAAAATATATATGAAAAATTACATCAATATTACATACTGATATTTACTTAAATAAGTTATATGAACAAGACATATATTTTATGTAACAAGGTTTATATATTTATTTCTTATTTTTTGCTTACAATCATTAAAAATACTACAGTTACTTATTAGAAATGTCACACTTGAGAAGATTGATTTTGTGCTGGTTTAATCAGTAGTTCTGCTAAGTGAAACCATCCACTACATATGACTTCAAAATTCTTTTGTGTAATATTATAGGTACTTTGCATAACATCTGTAAAAAAGTATAGATAATTTATTTTAATCTCAACATTGTAAGATTATCAACATTACCTTTAAGAGTAGTTGTCATGAACATTTTTGTATCTGCATCGTTAGTACAAATTGTCTTCAAGCATCTGTGTATATTATCTTTCACCTCTCTGCCCCCAATTGTCGATATAAAGTTTGTCTGTGGTAAATGGTATATTATAGATTTATTTTCACTTTAACATTTTACTTACAAAAATGTTATGTTTTTCAGTATCATAAATGAATTCTTCAAACTCATTTATACTGTTAATACTACATAAGGGTGTCTTTTTTCTTAAGTACTTGATATTTTCAGAATGATCGAGATATTCAGTCGTTTTTACATTTTCCAGCTTCTCTAATCTGGTAGCTACATACAAGTTTATACGAGTAATTCATATATTTTATCAAAAAAAATACAAAAATTTGTTGAAATGTTGAATTAGTACAAAAATTTTGAACAATTTCATTTTATTTAATTAATTTTTTTCTAATTATGCATTAAACTAGTTTTATCTGTTGTACCTCAGTGTGAGATTGTACTATACCTACATTTAGATCATGATGATAGATTACAAAAATCTTTCTTTCAGGATTTCATATTTGATTTGTGTAAGATCCCACTTAATTTACAAATAATAATAAATACTTCTTTTCAATTCTGTCTATACTCGATACATCTTAAAACTATAACATCCGAACTTTGATTTATAGGTGATAAGAAATAAGCTTGCCATTTCAAGAAACCAGTGACCAGAACCGAAACCGAAAAGATCCGGAACCGGAACCTATTGATTTTATTATAACCGAAGCCGGAACCTAAACCTTTATTTGTATTTTATTTAAAATATGAGCCGGAATCGTAACCCCTTTATTGTTACAGTACTACTGGTATTTTTTTTAGGTTCCCAAACACTATCAATTTTATACGCATTTATCATCACTGTATAGAAATAGTGCTACTTTAGCCACTTTTACAGTTAATAAAATACTGGTTTGTGATTGGCTCAGCATTCATTTGCGGTAGGTCATGTCCATTTTTTCCCTTAAAGCCCGTATGACACGATCAATATTTTGGTACAATTTTCATGTCAATATTTACATTGAACGTGTCACACAAAAAAACTTGCTGAATTTTTTTGTCAATATTTTATTTCAATAAAAAATAGAACGTGTTCTATTTTCCTTGCAAATAAATTCAATGTTATGCGCAATGAGTGTGCGTGTTCGTAAAGCTAGGTTATGATTTGTTGCATCTTCTGTTTCATTCTTGTTTCTTTAACAATTACAATTACATTACAATATAAATAAGTGTTTGAGTTTTTATAGAAAAAAAATGTCGTGGTTACACGAACAACCAGAACCAAATATTAAAAATTAGAAGTGAGGTTAACTGGATGTTCCAAATACGCATGCTTAGTGGCCTAATAATTGATACAATTTCGCTGCAGTGTATTACAACAATTTCTTCTTCAAAGTTTTAGTCATTTTTTTGTAATACATAATTGGCTAGAGAAATCATTGACATGAAAAATGTACCTAAATATTGATCGTGTCATACGGGTTTAAGGAAATAATGAGTTTCTTTAGTCCCGCTTATGCAAGTGAAAATCGTATCGTTATATACAAGATATACAAAAAAATTATTCTTTATTCAAATAGAATGACGTTAAGATTTGTAGTATTATTATTACGTAGTGACAGTTGACAGTGGTTTTAATAAACGCGTTCGCAAAACTTTTAATCATATATAAGACAATATATTGGTTATTGTGCAGGAAAAGACGCTTAATTGGTTAAATAAAATAATTTTTGGTCTTCTATAATAACCAGGTGTCGTTATTAACATTTATATTTACATAACCGAGACAATTGCATTAGTGTAAGCAGATACCTTTTCGCTGTTCATGTCGGTTGTGTAAAATGTTCTATATTTGTAGAGGTTGTGTTAATTGCTACAATTAACAATAATGCGTGCTTCAGTTCAGCACACTTCTGACCACAGGGATGCTTCAGGATCACAAGAAATTTCGGTATCTAAAGATAATGCAAATTTTAAAACTACAAGATCGTTTTCAAATGTTGTTTCAAGTTCTGCTTTCCCCAAAAAAGAACAAGCGATAATTTTTTCATCAGTGGAAGTTCTTTCAGTTAAAGACCAAACAACGTTTTATTTGCTTCCAGGAGGAGCAATAATAGAATTTGCATTTATTTGTGATTTAAAGACCTTGTTTGCAAATTTATTGATATGGAAGGCGGAGTTAATATTAACGACATATTTATCCCTGCTAGAAAACTAATATTACCAGCTAAACGTATAATTTTATCAAACGTTTCACCCATAATTCCTCATTACATAATAGAGGACGAGTTAAAAAAGAATAACTTACTATTGGTCTCTCCAATATCATTTATTGGAGCTGGAATTGGGTTAGAGGAATACAGTCATGTTTACAGCTTCCGTAGACAAGTTTTTACAGCTATAGACTCTGAAGAATGCACTGATTTTCCACCATCAGTTGTTATAGATTTTGAAAATGAAGAATATAGAATTTTTCTCTCTGATGAGAAAATCATATGTTTCAAATGTAAGGAATTTGTCCATATAGCATCTAAATGTACCCACTCTGATTCTGAAGATCCAGCTCCTATGATATCTAACAAGAGGAACCATCCCACTACTGGTTCTGTTAGTGTAGCAGAAGACCCGTATACCAGTGTCAATGAAAATGGAGAAACATTGGTAATTGAGGAAGCAACATTTGCAGAGCTGCAAACATCTCATATGGAGAAATCAGTAAATAAGAAGAGGAAACTATCACAACCAATTGAAACTGAAAACTATGACGACATCTTGCCATTATGGTCGAATGAAAACGATAATTCCTTGGATTTTGTAAATTTTACAGATTTTTTGATAAATGTTAAAGGATGTAGTAATGCCTTAGCAACAGCAAGACTCTATACAGATGATATAAATGGTCTTATGAAATTATTAAATAGAGCAGCATCTTGTTTCTCTCAAAGAGCAACTAAGGAAAGATGCAAACGTTTGGTTAATTATCTAAAGAGAGATCTTGCAATAGAAGGTTCACCAACTTCGCCTCCTGAATCACTAAGAGGTTCATCGCTTGATCGTTCATCTTCGGTAGACAACTTCGATGGTAACACACAATTTCAATAAACACAAAAATTATGGCAAGTGACCTGAATATTTTTACTATCAACGCTAAAAGTCTACGAACGATATTTAAATGGAACCATCTCCTAACTTTTCTTAGTTTTAATAACCCTGATATACTGCTTGTTCAAGAAACGAACATAACTCATATTCCTTCTACTGGAGGTTACAGTGGTTACATTTATTTCGTTAATCCACGCACATCGGACTACAGTGATACCTTAATTGCACTTAAAAGAAATACAAATTTAAAAGGGATTAAACATAATATCTTGGTTGAGTCGTACCTTCATCAAATAGATGGGTCATTAAATGATTCAGTTTGGAGTTTTTTAAATATTGACATACCTCACAATTTACCAATGGCAAAAGACATTCTTACTAAATTAAGTATCTTTTTACAATCCTCAAACAGCAGTCAGTACATAATTATAGGAGGCGATTTTAACTGGACCCTTAATCCCCAAACTGACAGACAACGATCTATCAAATTATTTGAGAAAAATGATTTGTGAGAAGAATTTTCAGGGTTGTTGGACTTTTTTAAACGGAGGTAAAGAGGGGTATAGTTTTCATACTAAAAATAACACTGCATCTAGATTAGAATATATTGCTCCAATAACTTGTGTACACAATTACGAGCGGCTAAGCTACACACTTCTTTTTCTGATCATCCGTCCCTCTGCATTTCTATTAAAAGCCGGAAGATTAAATTTTCACCCCCTCATTGGAAATTCAATAGCATGTTGTTACAAAATAAATCATTCACCGAGGCAATGAAAACCTTTATGCAAAATGAAATTCAGTATATAAACCTAGAAAATATTTTAAGTGAATGGGAAAAATTAAAAGTGAAGATAAAAGATGTGGTAATATTATATCAACGACAAACTAAACAAAAACGCCACCTGGAATTACGTATTATAGAGAGTAAGTTACAAAAAGATGTTATCTTTAATAATTCAACTCCATTTCCAACTGCGAGATTAATCGATCAGGCAAGAGATGCCTATCGTAGAACGTCTGAGCAACGGCTATTAGCCACTAAACGTGATATTCTTATAAATCAAGATCGTCCAACATTAATATCACATATTGAGCATCCATTTAAACCTCTTTTTAGTTTAAACCACAACAATAAGACAGTTGAAGATTTACCTTCTCTCTCGTCCATAGTCGTCAATCATTTTAGTGAAAAATATAAAGTCAAACCTGTTAAACTAAACACAAATTGCATTTTGTATGATAATCTATCGAAATCATCTAATGTTGAACAAAATTCATTAGAACAACAAATAACGCTGGATGAACTAACTAACGCTCTGCACTCATTGAATGAAAAAAGCGCACCTGGTCTAGATGGGTTAACTGCAGATTTTTATATCTTTCTGGGAATATTTGAAAGATCCATTTTATAAAATGATAATGTCAGCTATCGATTATATGCATTTACCAAACTCAGTAAGTAAGTCAGTAATTACCCTTTTACCTAAGAAAGGAGATAGATTAAATTTGAAAAATTGGCGACCTATATCATTTTTAACAACAGAATATAAAATATTAGCTAAAACTATACCCATAAGGTTGTCTAATGTCATCAACAAAGTTACCGCTCCAGATCAAAGTTACTCCTTGCCATATAGATCAATGTATGGCTCCCTTCATCTCCACAGAGAGTTAATTCACTTTGCCAACAAATATAACATCCCTCTGGCTATAGTAAATTCAGATCAAAAATCAGCATTTGACAGCATTCGACACAACTACTTATGGTATGTTTAAACAAAAAATGAATTTTAGTGATTATTTCATAAATTGTGTAAAATTGTTGTATAAAAACGGAAAAGCGCATATTAGACTTGGGTCAATTCTTACAAAAGCAATCGATTTTCAAAGAGGAATGAGACAAGGGTGTCCTTTATCCGGTCCTCTATTTTCAATTGCTATTGAACCCTTACTGTCCTTATCAAGATTTAGACTTCGAGGGTTCCTATTAACGGTAATCCGGAATCCATAGATATAAAAGTAAGTGCGTATGCAGATGATGTCTCGATGTTTGTGTCCAATGAGGAAGATTTTGTACGGATACAAAATACTTATGAGTTATACAGCAAAGAATCAGGTTCAAACCTCCACCACGACAGATGTAAAGGTTTTTGGGTCGGCAAATGGAAGGACAGGGACGATTCACCCTTAAATTTCCACTGGTCGTCGGAAAGTGTAAAAGTGTTAGCTCTTAATTTTTTTAATAACAGTTCCTCAGACTCAAACAAAGCATATGAACTCTTGGACAATGCTCTGACGAACAACCTCGCAAAGTGGGAAAGCAGATCGTCATCACTATTTGTATTAGGAAAGAAAAAAGTTATAAATCAGTTTATAATACCGAAACTGTTGCACATTTTACAAGTTACAAATATATCCATGCAACAACAAAGCGCGTTACAACAGCAAATAGTTAATTTTATGTGGAGTGGGAAACATTGGGTATCAAACATTGATCTATGCTTACCATTGAACCAAGGAGGTATCGGTCTTAGTCATCTTCCTTAAAAAAGCAGAGCGATGAGGATATGGACTGCTCAAAAGCTTTCTGCTGGACCAGAAAAACAGAATTGGAAATTAATAATTGAAGAATCTTTAAAACGCTCAGATCCATGTGGCTACAATGGTTTTTCCTTCAAAATAGATTTCCTTGGAAGCCATTGGTATCACCTTTTATAGCCGACCTTATTAAAGTTTTGCAAAATACAAAAATAAGAATGGACAATGTTGATCCTTCTAGCATACCCACATTTCCTTCAACTTTATCACCACATACCGTACCACCAGTTCTTTCATCACGATGGACAGATTATGAGTTCAATATTGTAGGAGATTTTAGACCAAACGGCGCATGGTTAACTAATAGTGCTATGCTACTTCAAATTAAACATGCCCATAAAACTATAAATGACGCGTTATTACTCCATTACAAAAGAATAGTACACTCATTCGACGTTTTGTACCAAAATTTTTCAACATCATTACCTAAAAATAAATTTACCTTCAATATACCAGGAAACGGTGTAATAACACTTAAGAAAAAAAATACAGAAAAAAAATACAAACTCAACTAACCTATGAATTTTTCAACTGCAATCGAACCAACAGATCACTACACGCTGGTTAGATTTGAAAACATATTGGAATTCATGTTTCAATCCAATTACATCTGGTTTTATTAGAAAAATAGCGTGGAGATTTGCTAAAAGCAGATTGGCCGATTGTGTATTCCTTTTCAATGCCAGCCTCAGAAACACGCCAAATTGCCAGTTTTGTGATGCAACGGATGCAGACTCGTGGCACATGATTATAAATTGCCAGCGCTTAAATCAATTGTGGCTAGTAATTACGTCTTTAATTAACAATATCCTCACAACGAGTTGGTCTCCAAGGATATCAATTGTTTGTGGAATAAGAGGAAACAACAATTCCGCCAATCTTTCAAATTTTCTAACAAATCTTGCAAAGTTCGTTATTTACCACCACACGTTAAATGCCGTCAAAAGCAACTCGCCTGCTCCACCCTTTAAAGAAACATAAAGTCTTTGAAAAGTAAAATTATTCAGTTCTATTCTTGGCACTTGGGAAAAGATTCGATTGGACAGTTTCAAGTGCAGTGGTGTATTAATGAAGTAGTATGCTCCATAGACCAAAGGAATCAACTTAAGTGGGGAACGTTGTTAATGTAATTAAGATTTTTTGTTCTTATGTAGCTTGTCCATATGTATACGCAGATATAAAAACTGTTTTAATAAATAATAATAATAATAATAATAATAACACACGCACGCACACGCACGCGCACACGCACGCACGCACACCCGCACCCGCGTCCTCGCCCGCGCACGCACACGCCCAGGCCCACGCGCACCCCCACGCTCACGACCACGCACACGCGCACCCTCACGCTTTAATAATTATAAAGCAATGTTGTAGGTTAAGAAGTGGCGTCTTTTACAGTGGATAAAATGCAGAAAACGCGCGCGCGCGCGATGGCTTACGCGGCGCAAGATTAACACATGAATTTCATAACTAATATGTAATTATCTGTATGTATATATTACATGAATTTCTGCATATAGAATATACGTAAGTTTCTATACTATTATATAAAATATGCATAATACATGTGGCATACGGTTTATATAACTTTATTAAAGAATATTTACATACTTGATATTTAAAAAAGCATATGTAGGAGTATTACTTAAATTTAATATATATTCTATGTACATTTTATATGTGTGTTTGCTGGGAGAGGTCTTGTAAATTTAAGCCTGCAGTATAAAAATCTCTTTTTATTAAAGAAAAAATATATAATACTGCGTTTTGCTTTAGTCTACATTAAAAATATAAAAATAAACTACAAGAAATACATCAAGCTAGAGTTAAAGCTGAATATAATACTGTTTGTAAGCGAATAGCTTCTGCCGGAGTAAAACATGATCAAATTCTATGTCCAGTTCTAAATAAAATGGAAATAATTTTTTTGACGAAATTCCATCATGATTCATATTTATCCTTGGGTATCTAAAACATTTTAAATTATGAATTTTTCCATGTTTTGTAGCCCCGGTCGTTTAATGAAAATCTTACATAACCATGGGCAAGTTTACCAGTACCCCAGTATTCAACGGCTGGAGGCTCTCCGTGTCTAGGTTGGAGGTCAACGAACTATCGTTTTCGCTCACATCCAGCAGCTGGGCACTAGTGAACGCGCCCAATGGCTGTGTTAGATATCTATAAAATGTAGACTCCAATTGTTCGATCCCCAAAGTCATAAATTTGACAACCATTGACTGTTCAAAACCGAAATAAGAATACACGTGCATTTTGTTACTAGATTTACAATATGATCAAATAAAAGGACTAGCCCCCCGACTATGCCTACACTTACCTTATTGAAACGTGACTAAGTTGGGGGCACATATTTTCTTTTTTATAGAGAGAGATACTGAATGAATACAAGTTTCGAACAGATTTACAGCAGAGTTGGACATCTCATTGGGTTGTCGGTGCCTTTTATTCTAAGTTTCAAAGGAGGTTTGTATCGAGTTACTTCTTGACAGCATGAAACTAGGTGTACTTATCATGTCTTCATTGCTTACCTTGTTTGAAAGAAATATAAGTAATAATGATTAAAGATGAATTGTATAAGACCAGTATTCTTTTGAAATCAGCACCATAATTAAAAGTAGTGTATTAATAATTTTGACTTACAATATGCCAATGTCATACGTCAAGCATTATGAACTGTAAAATTAAATTATGGTAAACTCACCTAACTGGACTTGACAATAACTACACAATAAAAATGTCTACCGTTAAAAAGAAATCTTATATTTTTAATTTTCTTTGTTCGTGTTTTTCCAATAGTAAAGATGTAGCAGACAGTGATTTTGAAAATATAGACAAAAGTGAACCGTTTGATTATGTTGTAGAAAAGTTGTATATAAAAAAATTACCATTACGTACATTTGCCACAGAAGAAGATGTGAAAAGGTACAATCAGAAATGTATTACGTATTACCACTAATAGTCCAACTATATTACGCCATTTTCTTTTAGTAACAACCCAAATAGTAACTGAAAAAGTAACCCTTAAAGCACCTCTTGCACCATTAAAAAATGTTGACTTGCCGTCACCTAGTCATAATACCGTTCTTCAACAACAACAACCAACATCAGGAACTACTGCGAAACCATTTCAGTATAAATATGTTCCTAAACCCATATCAGTGAATGATAAAGAAGGTCAATTAGTTTCAAAAATTTTAAACAAACACGCTTCCCTTTACACTCTGGATGAGAAAAATCCCATACCTAAAGATCCGACAAATCCCCCTAGAG
This sequence comes from Vesta saturnalis, assembly GCA_036346205.1. NCBI lineage: Eukaryota > Metazoa > Arthropoda > Insecta > Coleoptera > Lampyridae > Vesta > Vesta saturnalis. Next base: position 35,864 of record JARFJB010001270.1, read on the forward strand.
ATACTGTATTTGTGCCAGAAACAGTTAAAGCTGCTTTAACTGATATAACAATTTTTCAACCGCTTCAGAATGATAAGGTGCAACTGTACTTGCTTTAAATATAACATTCATTCGTGCATTTTCTAGATTGTGAATGACACTGTCGTTGCTGGTTCTTCGAAAAAAAAATCACGTATACCGACAGTGAAAAAAAGTATGACACCGGAAATTGAAAAAACAATAAATGCTTTAAGGATTGCCCAAAAACCTCATATTCCTGGAATTCAACCAAGAAATCAAATGCGTATTTCGCCATCTTTTCCAGAAAGTGAAATTGTTAATAAGCCGTTTGGTATTTCTTTAACATTCTTTTAAAATACGTAATTTAAGCTGATTTTAGTTAATCAAGGTCTTGTAAATGATTGTTCTTCATCAGATCAAACACATTTAATTTCGATTAATCATAACTACATAAAGACAAATGAATCAATCCCAACGCTTATAAAAAATTTCGATTCAGAAACAATCATGGGTACAATCGATCTTCAAGCTTCAAGGTCATTAGACAATGTGTGCTTAAGTAATTCACAACTATAGAAGGAATCAAAAATTTATAATTGTAGAAGCCTTCCATTGTTTTGTTGGATTTAGAAAGTTTTATAAAACAAAATAAAAATATTTCACGAGATCATAATGGTATGGTATCTAATAAAGTAGAAGACATTTTACCACACAAGCTTAAGCAACAAAGTTCTGTAAAAAGTCAAAATTTAAAATGGAAAGTTATAATTAAGCACCATTCAGGTATTAAACTAAATTTACTTATTGAGCTATCGCGTAGATTACGTAATTATAAAAAAATATGTAACAGTTTCACTTCCATAAAGGCAAAAGTCAACGTGGACGTGACGCTTTATTGAAATGTTTGGATATGAAGCAGGTGGAATGTATCTGCGAGTGTGCACATAACATTTTACAAGGTCGTGTACCTCTGTCTAGTGAGCAGAAGCAGCGCCTCTCTCAACATAAGCACACCTTAAGACGCTCGGCGCAGAGAGGCGAATCTGTAAAAGGAAGAAACAGTTTCTTGTACAGAAGGACGGTGCATTTCTACCACTCTTGGTAGGACCATTACTCGGTGGAATTCTGACTAATTTGTTTCAATAACTATGAACCACAATCTAACGAATATGATTATTCTACCATTGGAATTTATACAACGCTTAGAGGCGCCAGATGTAACACAAAACATTTTAATCCAGCTGAGCAAGGATATGGATAAAGTTTTAAAAACAAAAATGACTGACCATGACAAATGGCAACAGTACAGTCATGTTCTTCATATAGGTACCAATCTCACCAACTAGACTGTAGTTAGTGCGAGCCCCACCCCTCGTATGAAGGACCTGATTGTACTGCTGCCATTTGTCATGGTCAGTCATTTTGGTTTTTAAAAATTTATCCATATCGTTACCCAGCTGCGTTAAAATGTTGTTTTGTGTAACATCTGGCGTCTGCAAGCGTTGTATAAAATCGAGAGGTAGAACAATCATCTTCTTCAGATAGTGGTCCATAGTTATTGAAACAAACTACCCAGAATTCCACTAAGTAATGGTCCTAACAGGAGTGGTAGAAATACACCGTCCTTCTGTACGAGAAACTGTTTCTTCCTTTTTATAGATTCACCTCTCTGTGCCAAGCGTCTTAAAGTGTGCTTATATTAAGAAAGGCGCTGCTTCTAATAACTTGACAGAGGTACACAACCTTGTAAAATGTTATGTGCACACTCGCAGGATATCGGTGTTTCCTATTAAAACATCAACCATCATATATGATATAATCTTTATGACTGTGAGGTTTAAATCCTTTTTTCGTTATGTGTACGTGGCATCCGGTGTATTCTGTTTTAAATCGAACAATATATATCCGTGGGGTTTGAAGTAGCATCCCGGTACGCAGCCTCTAAAAATTTCGGACTGTTAGGTGAATTCTGTCTTGCTAAATGCCGTAGTATCTGAGCTCTATCACGTGGGTTCTTAAACAAAATTATGAAGTAAGCGTTGAGAAAGATATCTCGTTATCTACGTCCTTAGAGAAATATGTTTTGAGTTAAGAAAAACACACTTAGGTTTCTGTGATGACAACCCTTTGTAAAAATATCAACCACCGAACCGTTAGTTTCGCGCATTAGATCGTCAATTATTATTAAGACCGGTTTTTCACCGTTAAACTGCTCTATATCCGGTAATCCCTTTGGAAATTCCGCCGAGGATCTATAAATAACAGCTGCCACTCGCTGTGAAACCAGATAATTTTTTCAAAAGTTGTATCGCAGACAGTTTAGATATTTTTTAGAAAATCAACGGTAAAATACCATTTCCCACAACCCGATGGTCCCGCAACTATTGCTGAAAAGGAATACCTGAACTGACTCTCCATATCGAGTTGTGTAACGATGCTAACAGGCACTCTGTCATCATGCTGGCTTAAATATTAGATAAAAAATCTGCGATCACCGGTACATTCTACTTTTTATCGTGCTTTCTTTTAATATCAAAACAGTGATTTGTTTTTCTAGAATGTAAGGATCGAAAATTGACAATGAATGAATATCGCTTTATTTACTCTTTTTAATGATATCAAAATAATCCTATTGTTTTCTTTTAAATATTTACTACAAGCCAACACGTGTTTTAAAAATCGTGCATTAACAATAATGGTTATAAATTTGATGTATCTATGATAATGCTTAATTACTTACTTAATTTTACTCATTTATTTTCAACGCAATTATGGTTCTTTACTGTTGAAGGTTGACTTTATTTTAGGCGTTCAAGGTGCAATTTTGTATGTACGCACAATAAACTGTTGAAAGTTGACCTCAAGGTCAAAATCATTTTAAAAGCACGTTGTGAATTAAAGTCGTTTTTATAAATTCATATAAGGTCGCGCACTAATGAGTCTAACTGCAAAAGGTGGATACAGAATTACAATAAGCGCAAGCGAGTTAATTAGGTTGTTGCTATTCAGGTCTAATTTCAAGTTTAGTTATTTGTTATTGCATTGCATTGCATTATATAGGTATTTAAGGTAGTTGAGCATTTTCAATAACGACTTAGGACGTTCAGTCATGTTTATAAATCTAGAACCTTTTATGCGGGAGGTATTTCCATTAAGATAATCCTTGAATGTAAAATAATATAGTGGTCTGACTTCGAGTATGTTAAATCAAATCAGTATTTTTGAACTGTAAGTTGGTTTTCGCAAGCTGTAAGTTATGATTTGATTGATTTGGTTGATTGATTGATATTGATCTGATTGTTTGATCTGATCGAGCGTGATTTGTTTGAGATTGATTTGCTTAATTGATTACATTAATTTGATTTGTTTAATTGATTTGTTTGTTTGTTTAAGAAAGAGATGAGGGAGACGAGAGAGAGACAGAGACGACCACGATCAACCTCTATTACAGAAAATATTCATTAGTCTTTAGACCACTAGATGGTACCATAAACAAACCCTAATTAGTCCTAGAAATATACTGCCAGGTGGAGCCACCGCTATTACAGAAAACATTTATTAGTCCGTACACCACCAGCAGATAGCGTCACAAATTCAAATTTCGCTCAAAGGGGCCCACGACAGGGGCGCAGACACTGACGTAGGTTGCTATACCTGTCTTACAAGTTAGCATCAGGACCCCCTTATTAGAATGCTATTTCCAGCCAATGGGAGCCTCGACAAGGACACAGATGCTAACACTGGTTCCTCTTCCTAGGGGTAGGGCTCCTTATTAAAATTCAAATTTCCCGCTGAACAGATTGTGACTCTGACCTTGGCTAGCCCAAGGCCAACTCCAAGGGCAGTTCCAAGGTCAAATCCAAGGCCAGGTCTAAATGTTAAACTCAAGGCCAAACCACGCCCACCACGTGGCCGTCAAGGTCAAATCGAGGTCAGCCACGTGGGCGGATTTGAGAATTCCCAATGTCAAATGACGTCACAAAAAAACAAAATGGCGGTCTAGTTGTCCCACTTCTATTATTGGTAAGAGGAATTTCGTTTAATACAACTGTTTTATTTTGTCCCCTGTGCCTTGTAGAGGTAGTTTTTACTTAATTTTTTATTCATTATCTTGCATTACTTAATCGTAGTTTTATTCTCTAGTTATTACGTTTTTGTAGAGATAGTTTAAGTTCTTTCAAATCTTGTATAATGTCTTCAACAAAAGAAAGATTGCGTTTTCCAATGTTGGATGGCTTTTGCGTGTTGCGTGAGGTGTTGGATATAAATCCTTATGAAGATTCGATTCCGTAGAAAGATGTACTAGCAGCGATAATAAAAGGAACATCAAAAAAATTCACATTAAGAGCTATTGAAAGTTACTTGGAATAGTACAGGCCACCATATTTACACATTTGCTTACGTACCTTTACCGCATCGACTTACGATATTCAAAGAAACACTACGAGTGGCATACGATATTTAGTTATACCATATTGAATCACGTGATTTTAACGTTTACCGTATTTGCATATATATATATATATATATATATATATATATATATATATATATATATATATATATATATATATATATGTGTGTGTGCGTGCGCGCGTGTGTGTGTGTGTGTGTGTGTGTGCGTGCGTGCGTGCGTGCGTGCGTGCGTGCGTGCGTGCGTGTGCGTGCGTGTGTGCGTGCGTGCGTGCGTGCGTGCTTGCTTGCTTGCGTGCGTGTGTGGGTGTGGGTGTGGGTGTGGGTGTGCGTGTGCGTGTGCGTGTGCGTGTGCGTGTGCGCGTGCGCGTGCGCGTGCTCGTGCTCGTGCTCGTGCTCGTGCTCGTGCTCGTGCTCGTGCTCGTGCTCGTGCTCGTGCTAGTGCTCGTGCTCGTGCGTGTGCTCGTGCTCGTGCTCGTGCTCGTGCTCGCACGCGTGCGTGTGCGCGCGCGTGTGCGTGCGCGTGCACGTGCGCGCGTGCGTGCGTGCGTGCGTTGGTGCGTGGGTGCGTGGGTGGGTGGGTGGGTGCGTGCGTGCGTGTGTGTGTTTTCTTGGTTTTGCTGGTGTTAATCCGCGTTCCATTTTTGTCTCCTCGAAACTCTTCTTGTCTATGACGTTTCGGCAAAGTCTCGTTTGTCATTTTCAGGTTGATGATTGTCTGCCTCTCCTTTTCGTTATTCGTATTGAACTGCCTTCTGTTGGTATTTACTGTTTTATGTACATTGATCATTTTTTTTTGATTCGCTTCGGTGACAATTTCACATTTTGTTGTTCTGCACTTTTCTTTCACTTTTTGGTCGAATCATGAAGGTTTTATTTGGTTTGTGTTCCTATACACCGGTTTTCCAAACGACCAAAAGACCACATTAAGTTAGAAAATCACGGAGTATAAGAGATTTCATGTAATGATTGCATATGACTTACCTTACAGCACCAAATCTTTGACTAGTATCGCATATGACAATCATAATAATCAGAAAGGCTATAGAAATGGAAAAAAAATCAAACAGTATGAACAATGGAAATGAAACCATGAGACTACCAATAGCAGGCAAAACGGTAAGTAATGGAACACAAACAAAATGAAACCATCATGAATCAACCAAAAAGTGAAAATGCGGAACAAGGAAAAGTGAAATTTTCACCGAGGCGAGAAAAGAGAAATCGACAGAAGGTAATTCAATACGAATAACGAGAAGTAGGCAATTGTCGACCTAAAGATGGCAAATGTCTTATATACGAGCCATTGCAAGAAAAAACGCTGACATTAATATAAATCAGGTGGCAATTTATGAACAAAATATTTGAACTCATACGGACATAGACATCATATGGGCGATGCATTAAAAATAATGAAACAAATGTGACTTCGCTTTGTATTGTTCAAAGAAATTGTTCAAATTGATGTTTATACAAATCTCTAATCGGTGAGGGATTGTAAGGATAACTCGCTCCAATGTTTCTGGCGTGATTAGCTGGGCGGTTCTAGATGCGTACACAGTGAAAAATATCAACAGTGAAACTTATGATAGACTGTGTGTCTTGTGTCTGTAGGTAAGTGTGTCTATGTCTCTGTGTGCTTGTAGCTGTGTGGTTGAAATTTGAGTTAAAACGCCTTACACTTACCTTGACTCACAGCTCCAAATCGGGGATAAAAGTTTTATTACCGCTACTACGATCTAAACTTATATGGAAAATTATCTTAAACAGAGATGTTAATCTTGCGAGATTTTAGACTGAACGATTTTCGCTTACTCGGCACACAAAAAATGTGCGCTTTCCGTATAAATCTCGTACTTTGAATTGTCCAAAATACTATCAATTCTAACTGAAACATTTATTCCATCCTCGTAAAAATATGAACCTTTATCTATGATTACCAACAGTAATTCAAAATAGATAAACAAATAACATCCAATTTGGAAAATAATGGTTAAATCTTGCAATTTATAAACCTGATTTAATTGTTCTCTATCTTAACATAAAAACAGGCGTAACGATCTGTGCGTAATTTGGAAATAATATTCTATTAAATACTGTTTAAAATGTTATCATTAATATATTAAACGCATAAAAGTGTGATTTACCTAGTTGGAGTCGAAACCATTATTTTTATATAACAATGAATAAATGACTAATAATGTGATAACAGTATCTGAAAATAAGATTTGTGTTATATGTTCAATTCAATACATGAAATAAAAACAGGTAAATCTTCTAATGGCTTGTCTAAAACCAATCAACATTCACAAATATAGCCAAAAGTAACAAAAAAATATTGCACCGAACATTTGTGATCCTTTGTGTAACTTTACACATGAAAGAAAAACACAAAGAAATCTAATAAAGCACTATTGATTTTTTCACCTTGTTTGGTTTTTTTTGGGTTTAGTTTCAAACTAAGATTGTTAGAAATGGTTTACTACATTCCGTACAACAGAATGAGTTGAATTACTCACTCTATTAAAGCATGTTTTCAATACTAATTATACATGAACAAAAAAATTGTCTTAATTACATTTGTTTGTATTAATTTATTCTACTCTTACGCTAAAAACACAGAAAAAGTAGTGATTAGAATTGATTGACTTTATAGCATAATTAAAATTGCAATACTAGTAATCGTCCCTTCTTTAGGAAAGCAATATTTCACTACAAACACACAAAATTGGTCTAGCATAATTTCCAATCTCTTTTAAACAAAGTATTCTAATTAGCTGGGTTGAACTCCTTTAATTAATCCTCGGAATTATATACAATGTCTCACCATCGATCTTTTAACGTTAAACACACGGGTTTTAGCTTTGTCGGTGCTAACTCTAAAGTTCCGCGTGCTTACGTCCTTTTACGCTCTCATTAATCATTCAGTTTCTCTCTGAAATTGTTATTTTAACAAATTTTCAATTGTCTATTCACTAGATTTGTATTACGTCGTTAACAAATGCGCACATACTCACTTCAGAAATACTATTTTACAGTCATGCTTTTTAATTCACCTCTACTTAGTCATCACTTTAAGAGTTTCTTTTCCTATCGCTCAGTTTTTTTTGTACACAATATTCACTTAGTACAACGATTACTGTTTTTTTCAAATTGTTTAAATACTGCTTACATTTTTAGAATTTTTTTATAAAACAAACAATTTCCAACTCAATACAAAATTAAGTGTACTTGTAAACGTTTTGATTGTTCTATTAATAAAATGGGATACGGCAGTGAACAAAGTAAATTGGTGCAGATCCTTACGCACTTTTTTTCTAAAATCATGCGCAAGCACTAACCAAAGTTTAGTGACAATCTCTAAATGCGGAATAACGCAGCTTTTTTATACACGACCATGTTGGAAACGTCACTAAATATTATCTTGCCAAGTTAAAATCAACCACTTTTAAAGGATTTAAATGGCACGTGTCTTTGACGGAAAGAAAATATGAAGCTGCACCAATGCAAACGAAAGGTTCTGTATCTACGTCATGTTGAAGTTTGTGAGAAAAACGCAATGAGTTCTGAAATGCCCGAATTCGATATTCAAATATTCACAACTAAACTCGACTCTTTATGAAACTCGATTTTTTCTGCAAAAACTAGTAAATTTGAATGCTATTTACCCTTGAATCATACGTAAAATTGTCCATTATGAAATCCTAACTCATTGATACGAATAAAATCATACATTTTCGAGCTATTCATTCAAATATATTTTTAAATAACATTAATCGCTTTATTGAGAATTCTAGTGGCGTAACAAATACACCAATACTCAAAAAAACTCTCCCATACAAACACACGTTCATTTTAATCGTGAAATTTTACGTATTAAATATTTTTAGTAAGAATTTTAAATATTCTATCCATAGGTGACCAAGTTTACCCTTATTATCATTGGCAAATAAATAAAATATTCATTTTGATATTTGTAGATAAAAGCACAAACAAACCTGAAACTGAACAAAGAAAAACTCAAGTTCATGAAAAAGAAACTCAACTCGATAGAAATAAACAACTAGATCAAATAAAGCAAATGTTTTATAAATAATATAATAAAGGTATTTTACGTGAATTAATTATTTTTGTGTACTAATTTTATGTAGGTACTTATCAACCAGGAGTGTAAGCAGCTGATGATGCACATGTTTGCATTATGATGACATTAACAGCAATACGGTTTTAAACCAAAATCATTATAATAATGCCAGAACATACCGAATTATATCCCTATTAACCATTTTCTACACAATAGAGGATTATTATGGTAACCATTATATGTACAAGTTGACTACCCAAACAAAAACCAACACTGCGAAACTATAAAATTTGGTTCTTGTTCACCGAGAAAATATCTTTGGTCGTTTTGCCAATAAAATTGTAGTATAAATGGAAATTTTGTACATTAGAAACCCTAAACCATGACCAACATTGTAAAACCATAAAATTTGGTTATGGCACACTAAAAAAAACAATTTTAACCATTTTCCCTATTAAATTGGGGTAGAAATAAACATTTGAAACATTCGTGGTCCTAAAAGATGCCACCATGGTCATAGTGAAATTAGTGAATACACAAAGATGTTTGGTTTTACAGGTCTAAAAGATGACCAATATGATACATTCACACATATGTATCATACCCTTACGAGGTAAGCATAAACACGATAAAAATATAAAATTTGGTTCATGCTCATGGAGGCAATGCTTTGGATAGTTTTCCCAAAGAATTTGACAGAAATACAAATTTTAAATATAGCCATTTCACAGTCCAAAATGTAACAATAAACTATTTGACGAGATTACCATCATGCATGTGTAAAGTTTGACACAAATCGATCGTCGCACTTAGAAGTTACTAAAATAAATAAGATAATTTTAATGTCCATGAACACAGATTCATCGGTAGAAAAGAGTTTCAGCACTTAATCTCAATTTCCTGAGGAGTAGTTTCATTTGCTAGAAATAAATACCTACAGGTAAACACGTGAAAAATTTTGTTGACCTTGATCTTTGACACATTATTGGTCTCTCCACCGAGTGTAGAAATTGGGGAACACATCTCTAATAGTTATGTTATCGATTTGCGGAAACAGGTCCATCCGTGGAGACGGACGGACGGGCAGTGTATGGTCAGACTGGCATAACGAAATTATATAGGATGTCCGGAAATTACGAGGGCAGCGTAAGACCAGAGATGGCTCAGCTTAATACAATACGATATAACCCAAAATATCTAAGAACAAAATTGAATAATACATGAGATATATGGTGTTAAAGTAAAACATTTAAAAGAGTATATCTTTAATAATCGCTAAAATTTTTATCGAATTTGAAAATTTGTACAGCAGAGTTTTGAAAGGAAAAAAATTGGAATTTGGTATTATTTTTCACGTACCTCATATGAGGCGCCATCTATCAGAAGTGTCATTTAATTAAAGCGCCGAAATTGCTTAACTTTACCTCCTATACTAATTTTAGTAAAAAATATTAAATAATATACCTATACTGCTACAAAAGGTTATGCTTGTTAAAAGTTGGTAATGTATTAACTAATGCTAGACTAATTTTTTATAGAATTAGTTGAGTATGAAATTATAGTACATACTTTTACAACTTCAAAAGTAGGCGCCATTTTCTTCAATATAGAACGGAAGTTATACAACGTGATCAATCTCAAGTGTACTGTAGTGGTATGACAAAAATCCCTAGTTGTTAATATTGTTGTGTTTTGCAGTTGGCTGCTTTCGATTTTTAGTGTGGTTTTAATCGTTTTAGTTTATGTCAGTTTATGTCATATTATACCTTCGTTTTTCACTTTTGTATTTTCTTGAGTTATTTACAAACTGTCTATATCAAGACAAATTATGTATTCTGAATTTCAAATTGTGATATCGAATTTAATCGTCATGCCGTTTTCAATTTAATGGCGGTCATTTTGAACATATGCTGTAAAGAGCAAAGTGTGATAACTAATGTGTACCTAAGGAGTTAAAAAAAATTTGTAAAAGACATTGTCATTCCATAAATATGTACTGTAAATTTTATTTAATTATAATGAAATTATAACATTTAAATACTTAATATTCATTATTTTGTAATGATTTAATCCAATCATTAAATAATATTTTATTTATTTTGTTGCATTTTATAGGGATGCAGTCTAATCAAATACAAAATAGTCATTATTTAAATTATTTAAATTTAAATATTTTATAATATGTATAACTTAATGACCTTCATACAGATTTGAAACTGATCGTAGTTTTTACTCGAACCATGCTCTAGAGTAGCTAGAGCAATACAGCTTCTTACCAACCTATCAGTGGTACCAACTTAAATATTTTGATCACATGGTATACACTTGAGATTGATCACTCTGTAAAAGTATGTACTATAATTTTATACCCAATTAAATCTATCAAAGTTACCCAAACATAGGTTGACAAATTAGAAAATATTTCTTAAACGGTTAACTTTAATAACTTTCAACAAGTATTTCTTTCTTGAGCGGTAAAGTCTATTTAATATTTTTCTTTACTAAAATATCTATACGAGCTATGCTCAAATAGTTTGGGCATTTGAATTACATAAAACATCAGATAGGTGACAATACGCGTTACGTGAAAAATAAATTTTTTACCTTCTAAAACCCCGATATGCAAATTTTTAAAGTAATACTATGCAATTTTTAACGATTATTTATGAAAAACTTTTTTAATTTTTTACTTTAACACCTCTTACTATTAGATTAAGGAATCTTGGGTTATATCAAGTTATTTTAAGTTGAGAAATCTCTGGTTTTACGTTGTAACCTCAATTTCCGGACACCCTGTATATGTATATTCATCGCAAAACCCAACGAGGTAAAACCTCGTTGGCATAACCCAACGAGGTAAAAAAAAAATTCTAAAATTACCAGTACAGACCGTCCTGTATATATGTAGCAGGATCTTTACGGAATAATGTGATTTAACAAGTTATTTCGGAAATACATCTACATGGCTAATTGAGCCACAAACTTCTGCATGAATCAATTTTTATTGTCTAATAATTAAGTGTTAAAATCGAATCATGCGCTTAACTATAGTAATTTTCACGAGTGAGAGCAGTTTCGTCACTAATATTAATACTATCACAGGACGCCGATATTGTCAGATTGTGAAAAATAACAGTTTGACAACTGTCAAATCTCAGCTTCAGGGGTTATGTTTAAATGTTTATTTTACACACCAACAAAATATCAGAAAATATGTGTTATGTTAAATGTTTAATGTCAGAAATGCTTGACAATACCGGACAAAATTACCAACCTAAATCAGTTCTATCTGTATTCCCTCATGCACAATAGGCGGGTTCTAAAGGTGGTAACGAAACAAAGTTAGTTATGACGCAACTGCTCTGACTCGTGAAAATTGGTATAGGAAATAAGTTATTGCAAATACTACATCTACATGGCCGTAATTACATCAAAAATGCCTATTGATTAAGTTATTGAAGTGAGTAGGTACGAAAGTACATATTAAAAATACAGTGTCACTATTCAAAAAACGTTATGATAAGAATGGGGAAAAAATCAGGTTATTTGTGGAGTGTTTCAAATCTGCCAATGAATTCATTTTAATTTTGTTTTATAGGTGAACTATAAATCCTTTGACTAGTTAAGAGAGGTTACCTGTAATGATATGCAAAATCTGTGCGCATTTGCCACCAATATAATGGCGGATTTTCGTCGTAATAAACTAAACATGTGCAACAGTTTTTTGTTGCAATTTCCGCAACCATATGCACCACAATTCACTGTTTTAATCGTAATAAAAAAGACTAGGTACTTTTAATTGAAAACACAACAATATCAACCAAAAAATGATAGGAGTGTGCCACCAAATCCATGACTGTCAGGCAACAAAAATATCAGCACAGCATAGATGTACTGCCGAGTCCCTTCTCTTACCTCGTCTAAATATAAAACAAACTTTAAACGCAAATGTGTTGGATTCTCCGCATTTATTAAAATGGGTTTGCGTGAACTTGATTGGTTCCTGTAATATAATTTTTCTTTATTAATACTATTGTATGCTAATGGTAGTTCATTTCTGGACCACAAGTCACAGACAGTGTTTTATTGGTTTTATGCAACTTTAAAGCATACAATTATCTGCAAGGTAAAGATATACATAGGTATGTACCTCAACTATAACATTTTCTATATTAAGTGGTTTGACTACAAATTTGCATGTCATATGTATGCTATGATTCAGAAGTAACCACAATAGTCTTTGACATTATAAATATACACAATGTTAATACATTTTATTCAGCAGTGCAAACATCCGAATGGAGTTTATGTACATTGACTAGGTATCAACTAAGCGTTGTGTTGCACAATAGCACAGTAGAAGGTATATATTGCAGCTATGGTTGCCATATCACATAGTAAAAAGTAACAATAACATTTTTTTATTAAAAATAATTTTGTGAATAAAAAAAAACATTGATACAATACAAAAGGTTTCACCTTTTGTTTAGTTCAAAATCAGGGCAGCTGCAGACCGAAAGACCGACAGATCGACGGATCGACAGATCGACAGATCGACAGATCGACAGATCGACAGATCGACAGATCGACAGATCGACAGATCGACAGACGGACACACCGACAGACCTACAGATTGACGGACTGACAGATTGACAGGCACACAAAAGTACTGGTACATAATAATACATACTCAGACACACAGACAAACACGCACGCACTACTCTCGCACGCACTTACCCACTCACACGCACACACACGCTATTTGGTTCAAGCGATTGGATAATGTATCCCGATCAAGAATTGCCTCAACTAATTGGTAACGCTGATACCCTAACCAAAGTTAACTTCCATAAAGTAGTATATGTAGACGATATTGGTATTATCGCTTATAAACGAAGGGTTTACTTTAAATTATTTTAAATGTTATAATAAGCAACAGTAATTCGTGTTTAAAGAAAGTAATGTCATTTGAAATAAACTATACCAACACGGATGGTGAGATGGTATGTGCTAACGATGTTGGTAATATGACTCATGGTCTAATTGAAAGTACTTCAAGTATTACAATAAGTGACATTAGCTTTTGTTCAAGAAAAGTGACAATTGAATTAAACTTTACGAACAACAAAGGTGATGAGGTTTATGAATTAGTAAAAATTAATTCTTACGACATGCAAACGAAAACAGTAGATCTTGAAGGTGACGTATCAAATACAAATAATATACGGAATGAAGCGAATATGAAGATCACTCAATGGATAACAAAGGTAAGAAAAATACTCATTTACTCCCATTTAGAATTAATTTGCTTGAACAGTTTTCTTGATTTTTTTAATTTTATCGTCAATAGTGTCGTAGGGAACATTGGCCATGCACATTAAAAGCACAGTGAACACTGTACCTTCAGTTACTCAATAAGTATAACATATAACATACCTCGAACGACATTAAGACAGTACTATGAAAATGCAAGAACAGAGAAGATTAAATTGATTGGAACTCTCCCATATTAGAAGAAGCACCAAGATTCACTCCTAACTACAAGGTTAGTAAAAAATTAAACGAACAGAAAGAGGATTCCCTCAGTAAATATTTGACCCTACACCATGGTTTGAATCCGAAGTGTGAACACAAACTGGTATATGAAACTAACCGCTCTTCAGAGAAATTATGGTTTAATGATTTCATAATAAGAAAAAGGGAATTATCTTTGAGATTAGCAGAAGCTACTTCGTTGGTCCGAGCAATAGGTTTAATAGACCTGAGGTCGAACATTTTTTAAAAATCTGAGAAAACTTGCTTCCTATAAATTGCAATCTGAGCAAATTTATAATATAGACAAGACGGCGTTAACAACAGTCTAGGGAATTGGTAAGCTGATTGCTACAAAAGGCCAAAGCAAGTTCGGAAAATACCATTAAACGAAAGGGAGGCACGAGTTGACTATGTGTGGCTGCATCAATGCCGTTGGTAAAAATACTCCGCTTCTTTTTGTATTTCCAAGAAAATATTTTAAAGCTCATATGATCAAAAATGCATCAGAGGAACAGTAGAAAGTGCATTTTTTTGAGGGTGGATGATAGGTAATACTTTTGTTGATTGGTTAGACTAACTTATCCGGCGTACGAAATCAACAAAAGAGTCACCAGTGTTACTAATGATGGATAACCACTGAACTCATGCCTCATTCGAAATAATAAATTTTGGGGGCAACTTATACACTGGCATTCATTTCAAAAAACATTTTTCCGATTTTCGCTCTACAGGAATTTGCTCCATTAATGACAACGCTTTTGATGTGGCAGCATTTGTCACACATGTAATTGTCAACCCAGTCAAAACATTGTTGCCCAGGGAGCATTTTATTCCCCAAGGTTTTTATTAGTTCCGCAGCTACCTAGTCGAGAATTTTGGTTAAAACCCTCTTTTTATGTAAAAATATTTTTTTCATTAAAATACCATTTCTAGTGGTTTGATCAGCTTGATTTCATATCTAAGAGGTTTTCAGTGTCTGTCGTGAGCGTCAGAAATTAAAATTTAATAACTACATTTTATTATACGCACAAGCGCACGCACGCGCACGCACACACATCCACACACACGCGCGCGTGCACGCACACATACACACGCACACACACCCTGGTCGATTTTGACGAAACTGTCAAACGTCGTAAAATGAGTCAATAAGTCGATTTAGCGGTAGTGAAAGAAATGTCGATTGCATAACCTCCATACCTACCTATGTATATGTAGGTTGGAAGGTAAAAATGTATCCATCGTTAGAGAAAATAGTACATTAAAACAAAAGTTGCGGAAGATCGTCTATTCTAACACGAGTTTAAGATTCGAACCCGAGTCGCGCAATGGTGATGGTTTGAATGAGTGAGTGTTAGCAGGCCTTCAGAAACAAATGTTTTAAACGTTTTACAAATTAATACGAGAGCTATATTTTTCAAATTCCCTTTGTCAATGGGTGCTCAGCTGTCGTATTGACGTGACGATTGTTTGGTAATCTGTCAGTCAGTATCTTTCAACCGGGTCCGCCATTACATGGTGTAGTTTTAATGTGAGCGCTGTTTTACCATGGCTATTATTGTGGCAGCTCCTGCCAAATGCGATATTCACTCTGAGATCCATTTTCTTCAAGTTGAAGGCAATACTGTGGTTGAAATTCATCCGGGAGTGTGTATTGTGTACGGGAAAGGAATTATGAGTGATAGTTCAGTGCGAAGGTGGTGTAGGATTTCTCGAGGATGAAATAATGTCTGTGATAAAGGGGGTCAAGGAACAAAGTTGGTAACAACAGACGACATTGTCAAAAAAGTGAACACTGTGGTTCGAGAGCACTGCCGGTTCACAATTTCTGAACTATCTGCTGAATTTCCTAAAAATTTCTCGATCAGCGCTTTATGACATTGTTGCAGGACGGCTCGGCTACCAAAAATTTTGTGCACGATGGGTCTCCAAGCAACTTACAGATGTTCACAAACTGCAGCGAATCGATTCTGCACTAACGTTTTTTTTTTTGGGAACAATTGTAACGGGAGACTAAACGTGGGTCCAGTTTGTGGACGTCGAGACAAAATCGCAATCAAAGCAATGGTTGCATACGAACTCACCTGACAAACCAAAGAAGTTTAAACAAACGTTGCCTAATAAAAAAACGTATAGCTAATGTTTTTTGGGATTGTAGAGGAATTTTGCTAGTGGAGTTTTTGAACTCTGGAACAATAATTACTGCATCGACGACCTTGAACGTGTACAGAGAGCAATACAATACAAAAGGAGAGGAATATTGACATCAGGAATTGCCTTACTTCATGACAATGCACGCCTTCATACGGCAAGAATAACAAAAGAACCGCTCAAGGAATTCGGATGAGATTTTTTCAACCACCCACACTACACCCTGGAGTTGGCCCCAAGCAGCTTCCATTTATTCACCAAGATGAAAGTATGGTTGGGAACACAGATGGTCTACATTAACGAGGAATTTAAAACTAGTGTGACAGATTGGCTGAGAACTCAGGCGCTAACATTGTACTAGGAGGGTATACAAAAGCTGGTGCCCCGTCACGACAAATGCCTTAATGTCGGTAGCGACTACGTTGAGAAATAGTTCACATGTATGAGTAAATGTGTATAATAAAACTTTTCTTATTTCTTGTGTTTATTTTTGACAGCTTAGGCAGCTTACTGAAACCTGGAAAAAATAGCTCTCGTATATGTGTTTTCATAATTTTCTTTCCTAGAAAATTTACTGCTGCGAAATTAGTTGGCTTAACTGCAGCTGTCTTTAAATTTTATTTATGTCATACATGTATATAAAATGACATATTATGAATCTGCTACGCGGGTGTAAAGTGGCACTTTATGCCCGCCGGTCGTAATGTGTTGCTGCGTATACTTGTTTATATATGTCAAACACAACAAATACTTATTGATACTTGTTACATTTGTCATGTTTGCTAATTTAATAAATAAGGTTTTTGGTTATTGTAATATATCACTCGATTCGGTGTAAAGTCCAGTTGATTGATATCCTTGATATGTTCTGTTTAGTTTGGGATATTTCCCAATATCGATACCTTTGTCCAAAAGTTCTTCACCATCGAAAACTTTGGCTCGCTTTAAAGGTTTCGGACTGAAATAATACTGTAATAAAATGAAAATTACTAATAAGTCTTGGAATACATACCAGATCTTGGAAATATCCCAACCAAACAGTTTCATTAATTATGCTTGTTTCATTTGTATTTAACCAATCCACAAATTTGGTGTATTCCAAATCGTGAATTATTTTTTATTTCTGCGGAAACAATTTTTCAGCCGCTTTTTCTGCTTTTTTCTGTATTGCATTTGGAATTTGTACGCTCATTTCGAACAAAATAAATTGACATATAACAATTGTTGGTGTTGTCACTAAATTCCTAGATACCCAACTCACAAACTGCTTGATATAAATGACATAATTTTATAACAAAATTAAATCATTTTTAAGGAAAAAAAAATTTGTATGACAAAATTTTGTATGTACCACGGGCATTAATTGATATTTATGCCCTCGGGCGACTAAGAAGCACTCGGGCCTATCGGCCCTCGTGCTTTTAATTCGTCGCCCTCGAAGGCATAAACATCTACTTAATGCCCTTAATACATAAATAACTATTATAATGTTCCTTCAATAATAATAAAGGTTAAATTTCTTACATTAAAACTGCTTCCCAAAAATGTAGGTAGCTGCTGCAAATCTGTATAGTTTTATATTGATCGTTTCATAATGAAGGTTAGGTTTTTGTGAATACAAAATTTACGAATGTACAGTAGTTGTGTTATACAGTGAGATATACTTGCTAAAAAGTCCTCAAAGAATCGTGTAATAATGAAAAGGTTACCAGAAATCGCGCTAGAGTGATAGTATATTATACATAGAGATTCCTGAGATGTAGGGAAAAATAGCATTCTCTCCTGAGGTGTATATACTATTTTTTGCGAAAGCAGAAACACAAAAACTCGGAAAATTAATAAGTTTAGTAATAGTTTCGTCAAATCCACATGTATAATTCGTGGCCTTTTGGGATTCGTACCTTGATGGTCATGTGTCAGAAAATTGTTTTCAAAAAAACTGAAAATTGTGAATAATTTCAATAATTGTGGGCCTGTATCATTTACTGTAAACGTAAATAAATAAGTTAGTTCTTAGTTCTTGTGTTTTTATTGGTACTCTGTATTTGCAACTGTCAAAACGTTCTTAGGGAGATAATGTGACATACTTGCTCCCTAGGGAGAAAATGTTCCACTTTTGTCACGATTTTGACGACAGAGATACTAACTTCTACTTTCGCTTTCGCAAAAAGATTATGCTAGCATCGGAATCCGTATGGGAAAACCGCATTTTTCAACGCGAAACATTAAAATATATTTTTATGCTTTCTGGCCGATTTATATTTTTGCACATAGCAGAATTAATGAGGATATAATGATATAAGGATTTAATCAATGGGTATAAAGGCAAAGATATGTTTAAAAGTAGTATGAAATTTTTGGTTGGTAGTACGCGCTATTCTTTCAAAGCATCCTGTACATAAATGTACAAAATGCTTTGTTGCCCTTTCCTAGAAATATCATTTAATCGATTGACACACGGTTTTTACCAATTAAAAGTTAACTAACATATATCAGCTGATAATAAGGGTGCATTGCTTATTAATAATTTCTATCAATATTTCCGGGATAGCATAATATTAAAATCAATAATTTAGTCTAATTTTAAATTTGCGATCAGGTGTAGTACCCCCTTCTGGCAATATTCTCTACTAAAATTCGCCAACAGCAAAGAACTGACATTGGTCATTGAGCTAGTGTGGTTTTGTCTGCTCATTAAAGTGTTGTATAATGGCTTCGTACAATGTTATTATTTGCCCCTAATTTTACATTTAATTCATGTTGAGTTGTTTGATCACGGATAATTTCTGAGTGCTACAAATTAAAAGCCTGTAAGAAAGGTAAGGCAAACCTTCCATTGTCTGAATGAATCACTTTATTTTGGGAACTTTACTCTTTAAATTGTTATAAGTAACTTAATTTCACATTTTACTTATTTTACATATCATACCTAGTAAATTTACATATTTTTTTAATGCTAAATTTTGTTATCTATTTTTCTAGAAACACCTCCCATCAATCAAGTTACTCTTTCTGATTCGATAGTTCCATGTTTTCCTCAAATCAGTAAGAGATACTAAAAGCAAATATTTATCAAAAAAGTTTAATATTATGGCAACTGCTATTCAAAAGAATAGCATGAAGCCCCTTTCTAACGGAAATAGTTTAATTGTACACCATGACGTTGAACAAATACAAAATATAAGTGATTTAGCAACATACTCCAGTGTCGAGCAATGCAAAGAAGATTATACAAATATAGGCCAACGTTTAGATAATAATTATTCAAATGTAGAAGAATACGGACATGAGAAGGATTCGCAACAAATTGAAACTGAAGCAGAACCAGAAATTGATATAGTAATAAATAATGTAGTGTGTAGTTTTAGTGTTCGTTGTCATTTAAACCTTCGTGAAATTGCTTTAAGTGGTATGAATGTGGAATATCGACGTGAAAATGGTATGATTACTATGAAACTAAGACGACCTTATACAACTGCAACGATTTGGTCATCTGGTAAAGTCACATGTACTGGTGCTACAAGCGAGGATCAAGCTAAAATTGCGGCACGTAGATTTGCTCGCTGTCTACAAAAATTAGGATTTAATGTACGATTCAATAATTATAGAGTTGTTAACGTTCTAGGAACATGTTCGATGCCTTTTGCTATTAAAATCAATTCATTTTCTGAACGACATAAGGAAGCTGAGTAAGTTATGTTTATTTTGTTTTTAATTCTGTAAAGATGTATTATTTCAGCTATGAACCGGAGTTGCATCCTGGAGTAACCTATAAATTAAAAGATTTAAAAGCAACTTTAAAAATATTTTCAACAGGCAGCGTTACCGTTACCGGTAAGTAAATTAAATTACCCGTACAAACCTGTACGAGTAATCAGTGTAAATGTGCATTTATTATTGGAACAATTTATGTTCGTTAAAATCTTTTTAATGGCATCTAATCACAAATTAATTTGAAATTTAAAGTCAAGATCCTTGAAAAGATCGTCCAATTTACATAATTTATTTGACTAAACAATACTTAATCAATTTAATGAGTTAGTTAAATATTTCCTTTTTCCTTGGTGTAACTTAAAGAATTTTTGCAGTAAAATATTCAGTTTTCTCAAGATGTGGTCATTTGTTTTTGGTAAAGATTCTACTAATGCTTTAGAAAATCAATTGAATGTATTCACTATACTGGTGTTATTTCCAAACATTAAAGTTTGAAGCAGATTATAAATATGTTGAAATAAAAAATGAGGTCAAATTGTGTGTTCTCCCTTAAAATCGTTTGTCTTATTTTTTCTATCATTTTAAAAATGAGTTAATGACTGCAGTTCTTTTCTATCACTATGTATTAAGTGTTTTATATGTAAATGAGGATTATGAAATATTAATGACCTTTGTGTAGTCGCTCGAACTGTTTAACACCTTGCACCATCGTAATTATTTGTGCTTGTTTCAATTTAAAAACAGTTGCATGTGCAGGTTATAGTACTTTACATTATTAGAATGGTAAAGTGGTTTTTAGTGGTCATAGAGGGTTATTGTTAATCTGTTAGCCAAGTTAGTAAAAACCATTGCATTTAATGTATAATATTTTACATGTGATTCATGTGCAAATAATATTAAAAATGTGAAATTATGATATAAATCTATTTATATAGTTGCTTCAGTGGTGGAAAGGTAAGAGTTCTTGCCTTTCACGCGAACAGCATGGGTTCAAACCTGGCCGAGATAGCCGTTTTTCTAAAACGGAGAAAACTAAAGCACTCCTTATCAGAGAGTAAGTAAAACTGTAGGTCCCGTGGCAATACGATAGTTGACCTGTTAAATATCCTTTAGTACAAATACAAAAATAAATAATATATATTTCCAAATAGCTCATCAGTTGTGGTGTAAAATTATTACTCCAATAAATCCTTGTGAAGTTAGCAATAACATTCCAGCAATAGCTTTTACACGTTTGCTATGACAGTAGGAATAAATTTTCAATAATAAATATGAAAAGTACCTTTTCAAGAATGTGGCTAACCTAGACATATTTATTGAATTTAAACTTTGACTTAAGCTAATAACAGAACAGAACGAACTTGGCCCCTTATAATTAAAAAATTATATAACAATTTCACATGAAAAATCCATAACAGTGGATCTGTGGGTGGCATATTTCACACAAAATTAAAAGTTACGATGATAGCTTAGCTATTGAAACACATTCTGTGTTTTTTACTTTTCAACCTACATATGGATATGTAGGTATAGAAGGTCATGCAATCGATTTTTTTTTCACTATCGCTAAATCGACTTATTATCTCGTTTTACACTGTTTGGCAAAGTTTGCCACTAAGATTAGCCATGATGTCTGTCGATTTATGTTAGTATCCACGATAACTCTAGTACGAAAACACGTACATACTTAAAATTTTGTATTTAAGCTTGTTTTCATTTCTCCTGGGGCTGATTAGATTTTTGGAGAAATTCAGTGGCGAAGAGGGGAGGGTTTATTAGGAACTGTTTTTGATTTTTAGCCAATACTCCTGAAGCAGCTGTATATTTCAAAGATATAAAAATAGCAATGTATAGACCCCTTAATCATATAGATTAATTGTGTCCTATGCAATTTTTTGATACGACGCGTAATTTAGCGGCAAAAAAATTCGTAAGGCAGAATTTTTCAATATCTGAATAATGATAAATTTTATAAGAAAATGGGTAGACATATTTTTTAAAGAAAATTTAATTTTACATAATTTTTCTTTATAATGTTTCTTAATATATAGCGAAATAAGTGTAAAAATTAAATAAATATGATTGAAAATTCTTAAACTGTATTATCGATATTTTTATAGAAGCAGGCGACATTTTTATAGAAGCAGGCGGCTTTGAAATTTTTTTCAAATTAGCATCTAGATGTCTATTTACCTCTACCTGACGTGAAGTTTTGAACGTCTGTTTGACATAGATTATTATTTTTGTTTTTACAATGTTGCCTATTTTCGTAATCAACTTAATATAAAAGAGGTTACGAAATTATTGTAAAAAAATTATTAAAATTATTTTCTTTTAATTTCCATTTTGTAGGTTGGAAGGTCGTGTGTTGTTCCACATCAGATATTTATAATAAGATCAACTTCTGATGTAATCATAGTTGCTGCAGTCTATTTTCCTCCACGTTCTCCAATAAACAAGTACCAGCACTTTTGTGCCACAGTAGATAATATTATGGATAGTTATGAAGAACCTGTATGGCTTTATGGTGATTTTAATTTACCCTACTGCACGTGGTCGACCGAAAATTTCTGTTCAGTGCCAATGAGGGTTGTCGGAAATCAGGGTTACATGGATGACGTGGTCACCCTAATGGCCGACACTTGTGCATTTCATAACATACGAGGTTAATGAAGTTCCCAATAATAATGGCAGAATATTGGATCTAGAATTGTCCACTGATGTAAACACTTATGTTGCTTTAGTTAGGCAATGACCCTTTAGTACCATCTGAAGAATACCATCCTCCGTTGATCATCCATGTTACGATCTCAGCAAACCACATGGTCCTCAGAATAATATTTTTTGTTATAATTTTAAGTCAATGATATGGTAAACATTTTCTATGATGTTCTGTATTTTTTTGTTCATGCAGTAATTTCTCAAAAGAAAGTATCTAAAACAAGATTTCCATTATGGTTTTCCCCAGATTTAAAGCAGCTGACAACCAGAAGGAACAGGCTCACAAAAAATTAAAAAATTCTGGGGCGAGGGGTGATTATTTGGATTATAGTAGACTTCGAGCTGAATGTAAAAACTTATCTCTATTATGCCAATCTGCAATTCATTGAAAGGTCCTAATCGTCTATAACAGGTCAAAAAAATATAAAACAGTTCTAGAGTTATGGAACTTTGTTAATAGCAAGCAAAGGGGTAATAAATTGCCACCATTACTATTTTTTAATGATACAGAATGTCAGTTGTGACCGGATCTGCCTGAAATTTTTGCGGAATATTTTCAGTCAGTCTATACTAACAATGGTATCACCCCACTAAGTAAACCATCAGATGGTATCCCTCCCTCTGTTCTGAAATCTTCTAGTTTTGTTCTTTCAGGTCCACATTATATTATCTACGATAAAGCTCTTCCTTCAGGTGTTTTTCCTGATTTCTGGAAATTGAGTTGTCTTACACCTCTCTTTAAGTCTGGTAATATAGCTGATATTTCTAACTATAGGCCAGTGTGCAATCTTACTTCTATTTCAAAATTATTTGAGAAAATAGTAGCTGCCTACTTAAGATCAAAATTGGGTTTGACACTAATAGAACAGTTTGGGTTGCTTAATAAGAAATCTGCAGATTTGAATGTCATTACTTTTGTTGGCCACCTGTCGGACATCTTGGATGGTAGTTGGAAGGTTCACGCTATCTACACGGACTTTTCCAGGGCGTTCGATACGGTAAATCACAGTATCCTGCTTAGCAAACCGCGGGTATCAAGGGTACATTATTGGAATTGATTGCTAGTTATCTATCTGGAAGATATCAAACTGTAAATATTAATAATTATAGGTCGAAAAACATTCCCAACCCCTCTGGAGTTCCACAAGGATTCCACTTGGGACCCTTATTATTTGTATTATTTATTAACAACGTTTCTGACTGTTTCAGATTTGCTAAATTCTTATGTTTTGCGGACGACGTGAAATGATTCCTTACTGTATCTTCCCTAGAGGACTGTCGTACACTTCTGCCAAATCTGGCTAGGCCTGATAGGTGGTGAGACCAATGCTATGGAACTAAACATCAATATGTGCCACACCGTAATCTTTACTAAAAAAACGTAATAAAATCAATTATGAATACGGTAATACCCCGACTTACGCTACCCGACTTACGCGAATTCGAAGATACGCGGTTTTTTATTTTGATTGTTGCGCGCATCGGCTCTCTCGCTTCGCCCTCTCAGTGTTCAGTTTGCGACATGTTTGAACGTGTTCCGCGTGGAATTGTTTTACGTGCGCAGTGCGTTTTACTTATAATCTCTAATTATGTCATGTAAAAGAACAAAAAATGAGTCATTTGAGCCTAACAAGAAAAGAAAAACACTGTCTTTGGAGTGTAAACTGAATATAATTAAAGACTTTGAAGCAAAAATTAAAATTTGTGAATTGGCAAAGAAATTTGACCTACCGGAATCAACAGTCCGCACCGTTATAAAAGGTAAAGAAAAAAATTATGAACGCTGTGAGAGACTCTCAATCTTTGAATTCAAGTATCATCCGTAAGCGTCACGGTATTATCGCACAGATGGAAACATTGTTACAGTCATGGTGTGATAATCAAGTAAGAGTAAAAAATTGTCCTGTTGATCAAAATACAGTGTGCTTTCAAGAAAAGCAGATTTTTGAAAAACTAAAAGAGACGCTGGGGAGGCGGCTAAAAGTGAAGTGTTTAAAGCTAGTAACGGCTGGTTCAGCCGATTTAAGAGTCGTTGTAATTGGCATAGCATCGCAGAGAGTGGAGAAGCGGCAAGCGCTGATAAAGAAGCTGCATCTCTCTATTCAGAAAAACTCAAAACAATGATAGACGAAGGTGGCTACACTAGCCAAACCGTTTTCAACGTAGATGAAACCGGTCTTTTTTGGAAGAAAATGCCTAAAAGAACTTTTATTGCGCGTGAAGAGAAAACTTTTCCAGGTTTTAAAGCCGCCAAGGATCGATTGACAGTGATGGTTAGTGCGAATGCAGCTGGAGATTGTAAATTGAAAACTCTCTTAGTTTATCGCTCAGAAAATCCAAGAGCCTTAAAAAATAAATCCAAAGCTGGTTTGCCTGTCATTTGGAAGTCTAATGTGAAAGCTTGGGTGACAGCTTCTCTTTTTGAAGACTGGTTTGGCCATCATTTTATTCCTGAAGTCGAACGTTACTGCCAATTAAAAGAAATCCCATTTAAAGTGATGCTACTAATTGACAATGCACCAGGTCATCCTCCCACAACTCTAATTAATTTCGATCCACGAGTGGAAGTTGTATTTTTGCCACCAAACACTACCAGCTTGCTTCAACCAATGGACCAGGGAGTCATTAAAACATTTAAAGCTTACTACACAAATGTGATCATTTGCACATCTACATGAAGCTATGAGACAAAACAATGAGCTTTCTGTTAGAGACTTTTGTAAGCAATTCAATGCTTTAGATGCTGTAAGAATTATTGGACAATCTTGGAATGAGGTTTCACAAAAAACTTTGAATGGCGTCTGGAAAAAACTGTGTCCATTTTTTTCACCACTGAAACCCAAGGAGAATCAGTTCAGTTCAGATCCTGAACAAATCAATAGCATAATAGAAGAAGTGGTCGATATCGCCAAACAATTAAATTTAGAGGTCGATGATGATGGTGTTCAAAAATTGCTAGATTCACACAATCAAGAGCTAACAATTGACGAGCTTATAGAAATGCGTAAGCATGAGCAAGACATTGAACAAATTGATTCGCTAGACCCAGTTGAATCGGAAAATCAAATGACAATTGCAAACTTAACAGAAGGCCTCAATTCAATTGAAAAGGGGTTACAAATTTTAGAAAAAATAGATTCTAATGAAGAACGCGTTTCTACTACAAAACGGGGAATAACAAATTTACTGGTATCCTACGAGGAAATTTTGCGTGAGAAGAAGAAAAACTTAACTCGTCAGGCAACATTGTTAGAATATATGAAGCCTTGGACATCAAAATAACTTCGGTTTAGGTAACTTTATTCATAACAATGTAAATTGTTTTATTATCTTACATTTTATTAAACATTTTTCTTCTAAATTATTGTTTTCTTTAGACTCTGGTCCCGATTAAACATACTTTATATGTATTTATATGCAAAGTTGAACCCCGACTTACGCGAATTCGACTTACACGGCAGTCGTTCGGACCCACCTATTGCGTAAGTCCGGGGTATTACTGTATAGTATTAGGGGGACACCTTTATCCCAAGTTTCATCTATTTCGGACCTTGGAGTTATTATGGACTCTACACTTTTTTTTGTAAATCAAATTGATATTGCAGTTTCTAGAGCGCTTAGGATGCTTGGAGTTATTAAGCGAAACACATCAGACTTTAAATATATGAATGCTATTCGGTTACTGTACTGTACTCTTGTCAGATCTTTGTTAGAATATTGCTCTTCAGTTTGGAGCCCCCATTATACTTTGTATATACACAGAACTGAACAGGTGCAGAGAGAGTTCCTTCGATATCTAGCATATAAGTTTAATATACCTCCCGTTAATGAATTTTCTTATGATTTTGCATTATTGCAAGAGGCATTTTCTTTGCCTACTTTAAAAGTAAGAACTGATCAGATGAATCTCAAATTGTGTTTTAAACTCATTAACCATATGATCAATTGTCCTTCATTGATTTCCGGAATGTCTTTGGCTGTCCCAGTTAGAAGCACCAGACCAATAGCCACATTTCATCAGCCATTTAAGAGAACTAATGTTGGCCTTATATTTTAAGAGTGTCACGATTGGCTAATTCTTATGCTGATAACTTGGATTTTTTTAATGTAAGCTTTGATAAATTTGTGAGTGTTCAAGAAAGTTGTGACTTGATTTTAGTATTTGGTATTGTAGTATTGTGATGTGTACCTGAAGATTCTGTACGTGCTAGTTTGGTTGTGTATTCGTCTAATTTTTATTCATGTAAGCACTTTTTAAATTGTTAATTAATTGTTATATTTTGTAATTTTACTACTTAACGATTTGAGGTTTTGTTACTTTATGGTAGTCTTGTGATTGTTAATAAAAGTGGGCAAGGCCTGTTAATAAATAAATAAATAATTTGTTAATCGAGTCTATTTTATCCGTATTGAAATCATTACTCGAATTTTCACAACAGCTAATACCTTCACTCTCTATTTTGTTTAACAATTCCACACTTATTAAGGGATTATTTAAGTCAGTAAAAATTGGTTACATATCATTTTTTCAAAAAAAAATTGCAGACTTAGATAAACTGTAGTGTATAAGGAGTGTGAATGTGTAATTTTGGGACTAGGTTGACCACTGCTGATGATAACCTAGCTATGTGTGGTGAGTAGGTGTATTTTGTTTGTGAATGATTCCACACTTATTAAGTTATTATTTAAGCCAATACAAATTGACAGACAAAAATTGCAAACTTAGATATAGTGTAGTAAAGTGTGTAAATCAGTAATTTTCCCAACTTGGCCTTCAAAATTAAAAAAATTAATTTTACATAATGATTCTATACTTATTAAGTGATTGTTTAAGCAAATAAAATTTGGGCACATCTCTCATTTTTTCAGAAAAAAATTTCAAACTTACACAAATTTCTCACTGTTGAGTGAAGAACATGTAGGAATGGAAATGTACAATTTGGACCAACTTGGCCCTCATAATTAAAAAATTTAACTTTACATAACGCTTCCACACGTATTAAATCATTATTTCAGGCAATAAACTTTGGGTTCATATGTTTCTTTTTTTCACAAAATTCAAACTTAGATAAACCATAGTACACCTAGGAGCGGAAATGTGTAATTTTGGCCAACTTGGCCCTAAAAATTACAAAATTTAATGTTACCTAACAATTCCACATCTATTATGTGAGAATTTAAGCACTTAAAATTTGAGTCTCTCATTTTTTCAGAAAAAAGTTTCAAACTTAGATAAAGCATATGAGCGGAATTGTGCAATTTTGGCTAACTTGATCCTCATAATGAAAACGTTTTATTTTACATACCGATTCATACCTATTAAATGATTATTTAAGCCAATGTAATTTGTGTACATATTTCTCACTTTTTAAGAAAAAAATTTCAAATTTAGAGAAAAATTTTTTGCTACTGAGTGGAAATGTGCAGTTTTAACCAACTTGTCCTCTAAAACCCAAAATTAAAATAGGTGAATTCTAGTGCATTACAGGAATTTCTTGCAAAATACTATAAAATATAACCCAAAATTAAAATAGGTGAATTCTAGTGCATTACAGGAATTTCTTGCAAAATACTATAAAATATATGGGGTATTTTTATATCTTTGAAATATTCAACTGTTACAGAAATATTTAATAAAAACCAAAACCTGACCATAATAATCCCCCCTCTCCGAGACATCCAGACATCATGGCCGATCTTGGCCCAAAGTTGTAAAATGACCCCATAAGTCGATTTAGCGATAGTAAAAAAAAAGTCTATTGCATAACCTTCTGTACCTACATATGTATATGTAGGTTTAAAAATATCTCGCTTATCTTTCAAGATAACTATGGACTGTTTCATATCATTTTAAAGTAAATTTCACTCCCCTTCAAATAAAGTAAGAATATGTGTATGTTATACCAGCAATACAAGGAATGTTTTCAATTTCCGAAAAAGCCGGAAGATTGTTTTCATCAGGATATCATTTCATTAGCGCAAATGAGCAAAGTTTATTTCCAAAATCCCAAGTTTGTAACCAAAATAGTTAGAAAGTTATAACAATATCATTATTAAATATTTGAAAATTCGTATCTCTTATACTAGTAGCTCCAGAAGAAACAGGTTAGTTGCATTCATAAGAGTGGCTGGTTGCCTAGAAAATATAAAAAAAAAAAAAAATGCTTGGGGAGACCTTTGAATAATCAATTTCGAATAATTGCTTAAATTTATACCATAATTTATTACGTAAAGAAATCTCTTTAAAGAACTTTTATTTAACTACGCATATCTATTTCCAATTCTTTTATGTCTTGAACGGTATCGCAAATATATATTTCTATAACAAAAAAAATCTATATGTGACTGTAACTGCGGCCATATTCATTTTTGAATGTTTTAAAAAATTGCAGAAAATTTCATTTCATGCGAGTTATTGATGACCTAAATTTCCATCTTCTATGTTAAAATTTGAAAATTTGCCCCCAAAATAACTCTCTTATTTTTACCCCCGATATACCTATTGCGTTTAAAAGCTTGTTTTGTCGACATAATTGTCTCGTCATTCCAAATTTCATCGAAATCGTCCGTATAGTTTCGCCTGGCGAGTGACCACACACGCAACCACGCACACACCCACACACGCACGCACACACACACGTTGAAAAATTTTCTAAAATTTATTTTTCGGGTTCAGGGAGTCGTAAAACATCAAAATAATGCACCTTATTTTTTTCGACCGCGACACTTTCTTGTTTAGCAAGAAAGTAAAAATTTTATGTTACATAACGGTTCCACACTTATTAATTCATTATTGAAGGACAATACAATTTGGGTGCATTTTTTAATTTTTCAGAAAAAAAGTTCAAACCTAGGTAAAGCATAGTACACATAGTGGGAATATGTAATTTTGTCCAACTTGGTCTTCAAAACTAAAAAAATTAATATTACATAACAATGCTACACTTATTAAGTGATTAAAAACTTTTTTAATTACATATTTACCTTTGAACTTATTCGTTCATAACAAAAACTTATAATAATTTATTAAATTTATTTATTAATAAAGTGATTGTTTAAGAAAAATAAAATTTGGATAAATATATTTAATTTTTTCAGAAAAAAGTTTCAAGCTTAGATGTAGTCTAGTACATGTGGAAGTGGAAATGTGTATTTTTGGCTAACTTGTCTCTAAAAATTAAAAAATTTGAGTACATATCTCCCATGTTTTCAGGAGAAATTTAAAATTTAACCCTTTCAGGCCCATGAAATGAAAATGTAAAAACAAAAATGCAATTTTTCAAAAAATCTATCTGTATTGGTGTAATAACCAGAAATATTAAGTAGATACACGGAAATATGTTTTACATGTTTACATTTTACATGTGGTTTCAAACTGAAACCACTGGGCATGTATGGTTTTATGATCACTTATGGAATTTTACAAATCAGTTCTTGGTTTTCGATAAACAAAGGCCCACATTGCATGTTTTGCAGAAAGATCTTATGTGATGAGGTTCTGTATCTGTATTGCAATATGCACATCTGCGAGATGGTCCTCTCTCTGGCATATGAGATGCTTTGTCACTTCTTATCTCTGGAGCAACGTAGTGTTTGAACCTGTTCTGTTGTTTCTGAGGTCTTCTTCCATTAGGAGTTGAGGATGAAGATGTTCTTTTTAGCCCAGCAATTACAGACAATCGAAAGACTTTGAAAGTTTTCTTTTCCTCATGGGTTTCTTTGTAGATGATAAATGCATTTACAATTGTGACATGCAAGAAGTGCCAAAATATCCTGTGCCATCATTTTTTACTTTTTCTGCCAATCTCATAGATTGCTTTTAACATGTCAGCTTTGTCAATGAAGCCCATGTTAGCAATGTAATTTTTGACAATTGCTAGACACGTAATTTCAACTTTAGAACCATCTTTATTCTTCCGTGTTGCCGTAAATATGTCTTCAACGTCATGGAAATTGGAAGTTAATTTCCTTTTTATCCTTCCGTACCATTGCAACAATACCTTGGCTACTGCATCGGAACTGGTACTCTTCACGTGACATTTTCTTGTTATCTTCGAAGTCTTCCTCACAGTGACAATTATTTTACGTCAGTGCCTCTCATGCTTGAACTAAGGCACCAGGATATATATATATATATATATATATATATATATATATATATATATATGCCACAACTTAACAAATGAAACCAACTTATTATAAATAATTCGTGAAAAATTGACAGATGATTTATCTGCATAGTAACTTCGTTAATAATTGGTTATTTACTTTGTGTCCGATGAATTTCTCAAAAGAAGAGCTGTTTCATATGATCTATGTTTTGGGACAAGCTGAAAGGAACCGTTTGTTGGCATCCACGATACATCCAAAACTTGAAGCGTTTAGACTTTTTCGAGAACGATTGGATGACACAGGAAATGTCAAATACAAAAAAAGAGATGTAGAAAAACGTACAGTTACAAACGAAGAAAACGAGTTAACAGTTTTATTAAGATTAGAAGAAAACTCTCACGTAAGTGTTCGTCACATTAATATCACCCATATCATTTGTTCTTGCATCAAAACCTACGACGGCAAGATTTCGCAACTCGTATCGCATTTTGAAATATTATTCTGGAAAAAATTAACCAATAATCCACTTTTATTGGCTTTGTGCTATTCAGCGACGAAGCAAGTTTTAATAGCATAGGAGTCGTTAATAAACATAATAGTAACTATTACTCCGTTGAAAATCCACAGTGAGTACGACAAATAAATTACCAGAATCAGTGGACTGTGAATGTGTGGGGTGGTATTATCAATACTGATGTAATAGGATCTTTCTTCTTCGTTGCTTGAAAATGTGAATCTGCATACTCTACACATTATGTATTACCAACATGCTGGAGCCCCGCCGCACTATCATAATCGAATACGTCTGTTTTTAGAAAATTGGCGCATTTCTTAGCCAGCGAGATCACCCGATCTCACTCCCCTAGACTATGTTCTGTAGGGATATGTGAAACAGGTGGTGTAGGGATTTGCCTACTACACTGTCCAATATGAAACTTTGATTTACTGAAGCTTTTCGAAGTATTCGAAGAAGTATCTTTCAACATGTCAAATCAACCTTTACTAGGCGATTGACACTGTGCATTGCTGCAAATGGAAACATTTTTGAACATTTAGTATAAAATTTGTAATTCATTGTGTTCTTTAACAAGTTTATAGTTATACAGTTCTACGAGTAAATACTTATTATTAGCTTTGCTTTTTTATAGTCCAAAATATTGTACTGTGTCACAAACCTGTAGCTTCACAGTTGTATTGCAATTAGCATTGTTTCATTTTTGTTTTTCTGTGAATTAGGACATTGTCTTAATTTATTTTATGGGCCCTATTGTGGTAAATACAAAAAAAATAAAAAAATTTACAACTTTCAACTTTATCACTATATAATTAGAAAACACTTAGGAATAGGTAGTACAAAGTGAGTATCTATTGAAAGCTCATAAAAAATGCATAAAATACGGGGTGTGCCGTTTAAAAAAAAACGAGAAAAATAACATTGAGCATAATGAACCACCCTGTATATGTAGAGAAACGGGTCTGCAATCTGAATGTAGAAACTAGACACACTGGAAAAACACATCCAAAAATTTCACTCCGATATCTTTCAAAATGGCGGAACAGGAGCCGTCAATAACTTAGGAACCGTTAGCCCGTAGATCCATAGTCTTTTATCCTGTCAAAAATAAACCGAAATCGACTCGTTTTAAAGGACGAAAGCTACATTTCCAAGTTATCTTTTGTAGAATTGCGCATTTTAGATATCGTATTAAAAAACTACGTTTTCGTCTGTATTAATTAATTTACGATATGTTTCCAATCATTCGGAGACAGAAATACCCAAAAATGCATTGTCTTGATGGTTAAGAATGAAATTTTATATTCTTATTGAGTTGGTCTCGATGGACAAGAACAAAAATGTATTGGTTTGCGACGTTGGTCACCATCTTGGCACGAAGCTACCCAAAACCATTATTTATGAACCAAGGAAAACTGCGACATGCATTACTTTCATCTACAAGAACTAAATTCTATTATTTTACGGCGCTCCTGATTACTTTGGGACCTGTCAGATCCATAATATTTTTTTTGTATATGCCCATCAACTACTAATGGTTATTAGCACTAACCGTCACTAGAATTTTGACCTACTAAAGTAATTACACCTTTATTGAGGGATCCTTAACGTGTCAAACACCTTATTTCCACGGGACCTATAGTTTTACTTCCTATCCGATAAGAAGGTGTGATTTGGTTTTTCACCCTTTTAGAAAAACCGCTACCTCCGCCAGGTTTGAACCCGCGCCGCTCGGGTTAAAGGCAAGCACTAACCATTCCACCACCAAGGCAGCTCATAATATTTATTTATAAGTAATTTTGTTTGCAATCATGCGTGGGCGTTATTTTAGGTAACAAAGTTTTAACTACCTTTAACTGGTTTCTAGTATCAAATGAAATTTTATAATTTCCCTTAATTCATTTCAGCACCTAAAAATTTGGGTTATTTAGATATTGATGAGCTTGCTCAAGTGTTAGATGTTTGTGGGTGGATTTGGTTGACTAGCAACCCTAAGCTCTATTTTGTAGTAAAATAAATTGCGCCAAGGAACTGACTCAATACGTTTCACGCAGTTTAAAGATATAGAAGCTCCAAAAATTTCCTTCACACTTGGGTGTTTGTAAGTGTACAGAGTTAATAACCTTTATAGTTGATGCCCTCCACGCTCACTTAAAATGGAGTTCAAACAAAAATAATCAATTTTTTTTCTTTGCACATACATTTTTCAGCGTACATTTGTTGGTGTTAATAAAAACGCAAAATGTATATTTATAAGTTATGTATAATTTTATTTAGAAACTGTATAAAATTCTTTTTAATTACCCTGTACATAATCGACTTCAGTATTATAAGAACAGTTTCTCACTATTACGTTTTAATTTTTCCAGTAGCTTCGAAATATTAAGTGGCTAAAGAATCTGGCGGAGGATGGCGACAACGACGACAGTCAGAAGACGAAGTTTAATGTACTTTTTCGTAATCCTTATGATACTAGAAAGCAAAAAAATGTGTCATATGCATTTCCAAAATGTTTACGATTACAATATTTGCCTTTATGCTCCGCCTGGAAAGTAAAAATTGAGTCGGGCGACTCGAAAGCTTTCTGTTTTTATCCGCTCACATCACACGTCAATCACTACCAAAAATCACTAAGTTTCAAACTCTAACGTAAACTTTGTATAAATATATTTAAGCCTTAAGGACATGAGCCAAATTTAAATCAAATAGCTTTTATAGTTTTGAAATTGTTGCGGGATAAAGAAAATAAAATGGTCATCCCCGCCCCGTCTCCGCGCAGACGGAGAAAAAGCGGCCCCAATATTTTTTTCTTCTTAAAAATCCAATGAACACAGCATCACAGTTGTTTTTGTAAAATAAAGTGAAGTATGGTAGACAAATTGTCTACCCCTCTATAAGCTAACTCGACCGCGCCTATTGGTTCGGCGCCTTTCTGTACTGGCGCCTATATGGCTCCCGCGTATGTGGCGTGCGCCAATGTGGGCCCGCGCCTTTTTGTCCATGCGTCCGTGTCCGTTGCGTCTTTCTGACCGCGCCCTTTCGGCTGCACTCTTATGTCCGGCATCGAAAAAAAATGAAGTAAGGAAGGGGTCCGGCATGAAGGTGATGACGCGTTACTATAACCAGCAATTCCTTTCTTGACCTTTGTAAATGGTTTATTTATTTAAAACATTTAAGTAATGTAAATATAAATTTGAACATAATGAAATACTTATCTTTTTTGGGTTTTTTAATGGTGTATTTTAAATTATACAATCTAAAGGTTTCGATAACACGTACAGTTATCTTCGTCAGTAGTAATATCTATTAAAATTGTTAAAGAGATGTTGAAAACAATTTTGCCAAAGTTGAAAATTTAAAACATGAACATAAGCCTGTTATTAATATAACAGTTTGAGAAACGTATAAAGCCAACTATATAATTAAATTTTTTTAATAAAGAATAACTAGGTCATTCAAAATTAAATATTGTTAAACTGTCTTAAAGATGACAAATCAGAACACCCTCTAACGGCGAAGGCTAACAATGAAAAATGTCAGCCAAGAAACACATTTAACAAAATTTAATTAAGTTGTGATGTAATTATAAGTTGTAAAAAACTTCAATTTGTAATATAAACATGCCATCAAATAAAATAATCCTGTTAAATCTAACAAAGAAACAATTTTGTCAATAATTGCAAGTGTTATTTTATTAACAATGGAAAGCATAATGCAGAACGTTTTATCTAATTTTTTTAAATTTTTATTTTAATTTTAACTGCTTATGTTAAATAATAATTCTGTGGTAATCTAACATATAATTGGTGAAGCATTTGCTTCAAGGTCTAGGAAAAACACAGCAAAAAACCTAAACATACCAAAGGTTAAAATCAAAACGTATCATTGTGCCTTTTGTAATTATAAGATGCCAAAACCTATTGAAACGGAGATTTTCTTCTTGTCTATTAAAATTATTAGGGTGTTTATATATCTCAATAACTTCACATTGTAAACGAACATAATAATGAGTTTGTCTTGACAATATTTCCATATTGTCAAATTGAATGTCGTGATTAGATTATTTAAGACATGGTCAGCCACCGCAGACTTCTATGGTTGTTGTATCAAAACTACGTCTTTTGGTTCCAATGTATACTTTTCAACATGAACAAGATAACTTATACACTTCGGAAGATGATAATGGGTTTGAAACATCTTTATGTGATCTTAAATGTTCTTTAATTTTTGTTGTAGGTTTAAAAATATACCTAATGCCATGTGTAATTAGGATTTTTTCAATTGTATCTGTAACTTTAGCTATAAAAGGAAAAAAAGCAGTACCAACATTATGAACTATTTTTTTTTTGTCTGGAAGGTGAAATAACATCATTAATATGTGTAAGTGAATATCCATTATCTTGTAAGGATTTTGTTAAATATTTATATTCATCCTTCAAAAATTCAGGGTCACAAATTGGTTTTGGTCGATCTACTAAAGATTTAATTACACCAATTTTTTGATGTGGATGGTGATTGGATAATTTATTATTGCGTATAATGAAAATATAATAATATTAAAATCAGATTAAGGTAATGCAACTGATATATTAGATATGAACGATTATAACGTTAAAATAGAACAATTGTTCGAACCAGAGACTGATCATGAATAACCAAAAGATCCAACAAAAAGTTTCTTTTAAAAACTGAAGAACTGATTAAATTATCATCTATTCCTGAAGAAATAAAAAAGAAACTAACTAACTCTGAAACTATTTCACCAAAATTCCATAAACCTAATATTTGTTTAAGGCCTGTTAGTGCAATTGGTTCTCTTACATATATATAGTCTTGCAAAACATCTTACTTTTTATTACAACTTCATATAGGTAAAACACCCCATTGCATTAAAAATTCTGCCGACTTTGTTGAAAAAATGCATAGTTTCAAAAGTGAAGAGGGTGTTATAATGCTCAGCTTTGAAGTTGTTTCACTTTTTACAAAAGTACCTCTAACAGAAACTATTGAATATATTGATCATCTTTTTCCAAAGGGTATAACCATTCTTTTTCAGCACGACAACTTATTTTCAGTGGAATAGTAAATTTTATGAACGGATTGATGGTGTAGCAATGGGTAGTCCCCTTAGTCCTGTTATAGCTAATTTTTACATGGAAAATTTTGAAATATTAGCATTACAAAATTCACCTTAAAAACCTACAGTATGGTATGGATATGTAGATGACACATTTGTTATGTGGAATTTTTGGTTTTTGTAAATGGTATACATCCTAGTATTCAGTTTACCATGGAAAAAGAAACTAATGGAAGTTTACCATTTCTTGACATATTAATATTTAAAAATAATAATTCACTATCTTTTAAGGTTTACAGAAGGCCGACACACACTGATAGATACCTTCATAAATTATCCAACCACCATTCATGAAAAACATTGGTGTAATAAAATCTTTAGTAGATCGAGCAAAACGAATTTGTGACCCTGAATTTTTGAAGGATGAATATAAATATTTAACAAAATCCTTACAAGATAATGGATACTCCTTACAGATATTAATAGTGTTATTACACCTTCTAGACATAACCTTAAAAAAAAACAGTTCTTAATGTTGGTACTGCTTTTCTTCCTTTCATAGCTAATGTTACAGGTAAAATTGAAAAAATCGTAATTAAACATGGCATTAGGACTATTTTTAAACCTACAAGAAAAATTGAAGAACATTTAAAATCACCTAAAGGTATTTCAAACCAATTATCATCTTCCGGAGTGTATAAGTTATCTTGTTCACGTGGAAAAGTATACACTGGAACCACAAAACGTAGCTTTGATACAAGACGTAAAGAACATATGAGATTTTATAGATTAGGTCAACCATAGAAGTCTGCGGTCGCTGACCATGTCTTAAATAATCTAAATCACGACATTCATTTGACAATATGGAAGCATTGTCAAGACAAACTCATTATTATGTTCGTTTACAACGTGAACCTATTGAGATATATAAACACCCTAATAATTTTAATTGACAAGAAGAAAATCTCCGTTTAAATAGGTTTTGGCACCTTATAATTAAAAAAAGACGTCTTAATTTTGATTGTAATTATGAATTTTGGTACGTCTAGGTTTTTTGCTGTGTTTTTCCTAGGCCTTGAATCAAATGCTTTACCAATTATATATTAAATTACCACAGCATTATAATTTAACATAATCAGTTGAAATTAAAATAAAAATTAAAAAAAATTACATAAAACGTTCTGCATTATGCTTTTCATTGTTAATAAAATAACACTTGCAATTATTGACAAAGCTATTTCTTTGTTAGATTTAACTTCATTATTTTATTTGATGCCATGCTTATATTTGTGAATGCTTATTTTCAAATTGAAGTTTTTCACAACTTTACACTTACATCATAACTTGATTAAATTTTGTTTAATGTTTTTTTTGGCTGACATTTTTCATTGTTAGCCTTCGCCGTTAGAGGGTGTTCTGATTTGTCATCTTTAAGACATTTTAACAATATTTAACTTTGAATGACCTAGTTATTCTTTATTAAAAAAATTTAATTATGTATCTGGCTTTATATGTTTCTCAAACTGTTATATTAATAGCAGACTGATGTTTATGTTTTCATTTTTCAACTTTGACGAAATTGTTGTCATCTTTAACAATTTTAATAGATATTACTACTGACGAAGATAAGTGTTATCGAAACGTTTAGATTGTATAATTTAAAATACACCATTAAAAAATCCAAAAAAGGTAAGTATTTTATTATGTGTGATAATGGTGAAAGCTTACATTTTCATATAAATTTGAACAGTTCAAGATTCATTCCAAAGTTACGTTAATCGAAATATTTATTTGGAACCCAGCATCATAAATACATTAAAACAAAAGAAAACATTTAATATTTTCCAACATCTATTTACATCTCAAGTTTGGAAATTAACAATTCAGTGACTTTCGTTTACAACGTAAATGGTTATTTACTTGTATAATTTATAAGTAATGTTGAATCCTTCAATTCGCTATAGAACTTTAGTATTATTTTAAATTAGAGTTTACTCAATTTGCGGAAAGTCTTTTACATTGTAAATTAAAAATTGTATAAAATTAAGCTGATTCTTACGTCGGATGAATCTTATGAATAGTTTTTCCACTTTTGAATTAGTAATGTCTCTTTCTGTTTGTTTTAAATAGACTTTATTTATCTCAAAATTATATGATTCATGATTTAATTTATTAAATTACATTGTATTATTCAT
The DNA here is from genome assembly GCA_036346205.1 of Vesta saturnalis. NCBI lineage: Eukaryota > Metazoa > Arthropoda > Insecta > Coleoptera > Lampyridae > Vesta > Vesta saturnalis. The sequence goes on from JARFJB010001270.1 coordinate 74,380, forward strand.
TAATAACTAATTAAATTACAATCACGGGTATTTGCACCAATAATGAACACCCATTTTATTTTGTTGCTGTTGGCCGTTCTTTTTTCTCCGATGTGGATCATTTAGTTCTTAACCAAATGGTACACTCTTAAGTAAATCGTTATAAATTATTTTAGTGGTGTTAATAAGGTTTATGATTAAGTAAGTATAGAAGAACGAATACAAAATAAAATGCTTTACGACTGTTAATGTTCCAAATGTGTATCAGTACCGATTTCAGCCAATGGTCGAAAAATACGACCAAAGCGTGTTCTCGCTACTAGCATATTACCAATGTCCGAAATATCGCTTTCCGGCCGTTTAATGTAAGTCAGAACACGTTCTGGACCTTTTGCGATTGCCAGAATGCGTACTGACTTTCCCAAGTTGGCCTGAAAGCATTTGAAATATGGAAAAATATTTTTATTGTCTATGTAAGCATATTCAAAATTTAAAAATAAGATCAAGACAGAAATCACGCAACAAAAAGCATTTACTACATATACTTCTGGTGCCTTAAGGGCATACCTACACCTTTCTTGGCTCTACACGCGCATTTGGTGTCAACGCAATAGCGTTTGTAATTACACTGTATAAAGCCCTGTTTCGATCCACATGCTAAACCACAAGCAGTTCGGAGAGATACAGACGTTGATGGAACCCATGAAATATCAATATAGGCAAAGTTGGCCAATATAACTTATTACGGCAATACAGCCACTGCGAAGTTCCATCTTTCGTTCCTGAAAATGGATTACAAATTACGTTATTACCCACCAAACCGCCAAAGTCCACAGTTTTTAATACTGAGTACAACATCCAACATATTTCTCGGGGAAAGTCGACCTCTGTCATCATCAAGAACTCTTACAACAGGTAGTCCTACATTCGAAATGGCAATCATTTTCTTGGCTTGCTTTTCCAGTCTACCCTTAGCCTCATTCCGTACGTTACTTATTTTCTCACTTCTTAAACATCGGTGACATATAATTCTCTGTTCACCCTCTTCATTACCTATGTTAGCTTTTCCAGATATGATATAAGTAGGTAAGCAACAAACTGAACATTTATGAGTATCTGAAATGAGTTTTTCGCATATTACACACACATTTTTCTCTTGTTGTCATTCAGCTTCTGTTTGTCAAACTATCTTCCTCTACTAAACGCAAATGTTCATCTTCACGTTCGCGTGAATTGTTCTGATCGCACAAGTTTTGTAGCTCTGCTGTTTCAATGTTGGAAGTGACGAATCCTTGAGATCGATTCTTTGAGGACAATTATTTCTGTATGCAGAGAACGATTTTTATTGCTTTGCACAAATCGCAGTTCTTCAGACTATTTTATCATGTTTTCGTCAGCCAACCGTGTATCCACCATGCCTCTTACATTTTGGTTCAATCTGTCTACGGACCCTTCACTTTGCGAATGGCGAAGTTTTCCGTGGACCAACTTCAATCCGGGCCACATTTCAGCAAGATTTTTTACTATGCGGTTTGGTTTCTGCGGCTATGGACATCTTTATATACTGTAATTTTTTGTTTGTATTATATAAAATTTCCATGGACCGCTAGAGAAAGTTATTAGAGTAATTATGAAATTAGTTTCTTATTGTTAATTTATATTTGGCAAAAAATCATAGTGATCCTCCTTTTGTAATTTCTTAATTATACGAAAATAGTTGTTAAAGTACATTCCTCTAAACATTATACTTAACTGATCTTTGGTAACGTTGCGCTGTTGTCAATTTAAGAATTTATAGTGTAATATAGCCAATTAAAGTGAAACGCGCCGCTTATGTATATTTTTCCTTTATAACACTTTTTATTAATGACATTTTGTTTTAGTTAGCCAAATCATGAGAACAAAATTATTCAAACATATGAGATTTGGAAACTCTAAATTTAAGTTTGACCCTTTACAATAGAACTGCATTAGAAGGTTAGCTTGATAAACAGTCTTAAGAGATTCTACAAAATCAATACTATGCGTGCGTTAATTAACGCGATTTAGTACGTTGAATAGGACATAGAAACTTGATTCCGTTTGAGTATATAGGGGTGAGATGGTTGAAGGTACTTAAATTGCTTTGAGAACACATAGCCCATACAATCATTTGAAAGAATATGAGACCAGGTGGAGGAGTTTGAAATGAAAATTAATTTATGGTGCTAATTCTACCGATACTTGCGGGCAAAGAAAAAGATGAAGGCCTGAAGGAATCACGAAGACATTTGTCGTAATAATCCAAGGATGATGATTTGAGTACTGATTATTTAACGCACAAAGAATATTATTTCGTCAGAAAACTATATCATAATGCTTACAACAATGGTAACAATTGTACAATAATGTGAAACGCCTTCTAAAATCTACATTATATGGGGTGATTAATTGGGAAATGCGCATACAGTAAGGGTAGATGAAGGACACCGTGGTGATTCTGAATAATCTAAATTTTATGGGTCTATCGTTCTTTATAAGCAAGCTACAGGGCGACTTATTAATGTTCCCATTTTTCAATTAATCACAACTTATGAACCACCCTATACATTTTGTAATATTTGATTCGTATGTTCTTTGTACACAGTAGTGTAAGTTTTGACTCGAAACAACACCCTGTATATCAATATGTTAAAATTCTAATTACATGTTTGGAAAGAGCAGAAAAAATAAGTAAAACTTAATGTATTTGGTGTTTCCGCATACAAATTAACTTGGGTCAAATCTAGATGTTTCGATAATAAGGTGGCACAAAATAAAAAAATATATTTCCTACCCCAAATGGTACTTTTCCAGCTTTAATCCATAAAATCATCAACTATTTCTTATTCTCTTAATTTCTGGATCCCAACCTTTCTTGAAAAACGAGAGGACATGTCCGTATTTGAGACAAATTATTATTATCAATGACTAACTTTCAAACACCCTGTATATGTAAAAAAAATTTAACATTTGTTCATTGCCCTACATTTAAAAAAAATAAAAATAAGGAAAAGTGCCCATTCCAAGAAAAGCATAACTTTATTTTAAAAAAATAGCGTTGCAACAAATCTACATTTTAAAGGTTAAACTACTTCCTACTTGAGGGGAAGATATCAACACGTACTTTGGAACAACGTTTTATCTGGTATTCTTCCCATACAATACGGGGTACCTCAAGGTTCAATTCTTGGCCCAATTCTATTTTTAATTTATATTAATGACTTACCCGTGTCAATTTCTTCTAACATATCCTGCATCCTTTATGCAGATGATGCAACTCTGATTGCAACTAGCTCTGATATTAATATTGCGTTTTACAATGCTCGGGAGAGTGTTAATTCTGTTAACGAGTGGTGTATTAATAATAAATTGAAATTGAATGACGATAAGACAACCTTTGTGCCGTTATCCCTATCGAAAATAAATACTAATATAGTATTTGGTGATGGTACATCACTTCTGGGATGCTTTATCGATAATAAATTAAATTTGGAGTCACACTGTAGTAATTTTTCGAAAAAGATTAACAAATCAATCTTCCTATTAAGAAGACTTCAAAACAACACTTCGACAAGAGTTTTACGTACAGCTTACTTTGCTTTAATTCAAAGTACTCTGTCTTATGCAATTTTAGTTTGGGGACACAGTGCTTCATGGCAAAGCATTTTCCGCCTTCAACGGAAAGCTGTTAGAATTATGGCTAATCTTCAATTTAGGGAGGATTGTCGAAAGGCCTTTATTGAATTAAGAATTTTAACTTTTCCCTGTCTATTTATTTTAGAATCTCTCTGTTATGCTAAAAAACACATTACGCAAGCTAAGCACCAATTTGATGTACATAACCACGATACTAGACAAAAGGAAAATGTTCGTTTAGCATTGTGCAGATTAGCTAAAAGTCAAAATGGACCTGTCTATCTATCGCACTCCTTATATAATCGACTTCCTAGTCACACTAAATGTTTACCTTGCTCTGAATTTAAAACTAAAATTAAAGAGTTTTTAATTTTTAATGCATTTTACTCTTTGGATGAATTTTTTGCGAAATGTAAGTTTATACTGTAGGTCGAGTGTACTGTGTTTGTAAGTTATTGTAATAGTATGTGTTATTCTTGTATTAAGTGTTACTAAACCCGACGAGTGTAAGTGTACCAACACGTTCACACAATAAATATTTATTATTATTATTATTATTATTATCATAACAGAAAATTAAAAAATAGAATTTTTCTTTATCCGCGTCTAATTAATTTCTTAGCTTGAGCATGATCATTCCTCGACTCTTCTGATTGATTCTTGACAATAATAATAAAATAATACACATTAGGTTTGATATCCCAAATACAGCGGACCCCCGGTAATCCGACAAACAGTTTGCAGGGCAGTGGTGTCGGATTAGCGAATTTGTCGGATTATAGAGTACTGCCTTAGACCCCCTATAATCCGGATTTTTTTACGAAAGAGTACCTTGTAATCCGACAGATCCAATGATAAGATTCTACATGTTATATATATATGTATGTACTCTGAAGTAAAAATCATACTTCATTATGTATGTCAAATTTAGTAAATTAAACAACACAATAGAGAGACGTTTTATTATAAAATTAACGTTAGTAATGCTATATAACTCACAAAAAATAAGCAATAACTTTACATTAGGAAATACAAATTGTGTACAAACAAATGTACATACTAAAATAATTAAAAATTATGAGTCAATCGATTTAACACGCATGAAAATATTCATCAACTGTTTAACGTTGTTGAAACGCGAGATTAAAGCTTTGTCCCTCAGTCTTCTTAAAATTAGAAGTTCGTTGCAGGATGCACCATTTGCTTCAGCCCATTGCAAACCCAGCTCAAAGGCGTTAATCGCATCTTCTGCTGTCACTTGTGGAGTAGTTGCAATTACTTCGTCGTCATCTTCCTCATTTATTGTTTTATAACTAGAAATCTCTTTTATAATCTCTTCGTCAGACATTTCATGAAAAATATTTTCCTCTTTATCCATTCCACGGCACCAGGTTTCCAAATCATTTGGACTTATCTGTGTTCCAGCAGCAATTTGCTCTATTACTTCCGAAGGTATACTGATTTGTGGATCGTTGGTAGGAGTGGTGACTATATCTAGCCATAACTTTTTCCAAGACGATGTAATAGTTGATGAAGGTAATGCATTCCACGATTGACAAAGAGCAAAAACCAAGTCCTTCATATTAAATTCTTTTAATGTTTTTTCTATTGGCTGGTCTTTTGATACGGCTTTCAGAAGTAGGTTTCTCTTATAATCTTGCTTTACAAACTGAATGATATGCTGATCCATGGGTTGAATCAGTGCAGTGCAGTTTGGCGGAAGAAACATCGCAGTGATGCATTAGAAAGTTTCTCTCCTGTAATAGTCATTAAACGTATGCCATGACGACTTTTGAAACGTTCTAGCCATCCCTTGCTAGCCACAAAATCATCTTTTTTCATTATTTCCTTATAAAAATATTTAGCTTTCATGGCCAACATGGGTCCCGAAGTGGGCGTATGCCTATTTTTTTCCTGAAGAAACCACATGTATAAGGCTTCTTCCACTACTGGTTGTTCAGATTTCTTGAGTGTCTGTCTCTTGCCTGGCCCACAGTCCGTAGTTGACACGAACTGTTTAATCTTCTCGTGTTTTTTTTAATGTCATAAATTGTAGATCGGCCTACGCCGTATTCACTTGCTAAACTATTAAAAGATTCGTTACGATTTAGGCGGCCTAAAATATCACATTTTTCTTTAATTGTCAGTGTTTTGTGCTTTCGCTTCTGAGCTTGTGACGACATTATTAGGTACGAATACGTAATACACAATGAATAAACACTAAACAATGAACACACGCTAGACCGCACCGCTATCTTCATCACATGTAGTCAAATTCAAACTAAGCAATCAGAATCAAAACAATACTCTACGCGTCGAGCACAATCGTGGTGGTGCGTACAACTTATAACTTGTTCAAACATGCATTAGCATCCGACCATGTCGGATTACAGGGGGTGCCGGATAAGCCAGGGGCCGGATTATCGGGGGTCCACTGTAGTTATAATTGTCAAGTTGGCTGATGTCAAAGTACAATTTTGTCGTTAGTTGATGACTTTAGAGTTTGTACTTGTGTTGTTGTGTTATTTGTTGATAACAGTTATACCTATCTTACTTAAAATACCACACAAATTTGATAATAATGAATATGCAGACATGTTGTATGTTTATGGATTTTGTGATGGTAATGGAAAAGCTGCCCAAAGAGAATATGCACGGCGATTTCCTTGCCGGCGGTTACACCTAGTATAACATAATGAAAGACGACATATCGATTTGGAGCAAGGTATTCTAAAGATTGTACAAAATGATCCAACAATTAGTACGAGAAGAATCAGTCACACCACTAATGTTCTTCAGTCTACTGTTTGATGATTAAAAAAAATCTACATCTGTACCATTTACAGCAAGTGCCAGAGGCTACAATCAGGAGATGAAATTGCTCAATTGGCTTTTAGTAGATGGGTATTACAAAATAATAAGGATCATACACAGGTGTTTATTTAGTGATGAAGCTGAATTTACCAGTGACAGTGTTAATAATGTAAGGAATTCCCATGTTTGGGTCGAACAAAATCTGTTCGCTATAAAACAAACAAATTCACAAACCATGTTCTCCTTTAATGTTTGGTGTATGGTGTTATTAACAACCGATTAATTGGACCTCATATGCTACCACATCTAGTAACAAGTGAAGTGTATTTGGAGTTTTTGCAAAATATTTTACCCATATTGCTAGCTGATGCAGGAATTGACGTTGGAGGCATGTACTTTCAACCTGATGGAGCTTCACCTCATTTCAGGGTAATAGTGAGAGACTTTTTAAATGTTAACTTCCCAAATCATTGGATAGGCAGAGGAAGACTTCACAACTGGCCACCAAAGGGGACCCGATTTTAAGCCAGTCGATTACCATGTTTGGGGTTATTTATAATCAAAAGTTTATTCCACTGAAGTAAATACTAGAAACGACAAATCTTACTTCAAGAGCACGGAAATGTATTGATCAAAATGGAGGCCACTTTCAACCCCTATTATAAGTCATGTTGTTTACATTTTTTGTGTCTAATTCTTTTGTTTAACTTAATACAATTTTTGCAACGTTATTTTTGTCTAAAATAAAGTTATACTTTTCTCATTTTTATAATTTTTTTTTAAATGTAGCTCAATGAACAAATGTTATGATAATTTTGTTACATATACAGGGTGTTTGAAAGTTAGTCATTGATAATAATAATTTGTCCCAAATACGAACAGGTCCTCTCGTTTTTCAATAAGGTTTTGATCCAGAAATTAAGAGAATACGAAATAGTTGATGATTTTATGGATTAAATCTGGAAAAGTACCATTTCGGGAAGAAAATTTTTTTTTTTGTGCCGCTTATCGCAACATTTGACTCAAGTTAATAAGTAAAAAAGTTGTATGGGGAATACCAAATATATTTAGTCTTAGTTATTTTTTTCTGCTCTTTCCAAATATGTAATTAAAATTTTAACATATTGATATACAGAATGTTGTTTCGAGTCAAAACTTACTTATTATTTTTTTTAAAGACGGACCTGGCAAAAGACTTTTATTTATTATGTTAATCGACACCACTGTGGACAAAGAACATACAAACCAAATATTGCAAAAATGTATAGGGTGGTTCTTCATAAGTTATGATTAATTGAAAAAATGAGGAAGAATAAATCACCCTGTATCTTGGTTATAAAGAATGATAGACCCAGAAAATATAGATTATTCAGAATTATCTCGGTGTTTTCATCTACCCTTACTGTATGCCCATTTCTCAATTAAACACCCGGTATTATCCAAGTTGCGTCGCAATTCTATATTTTGTGTGATGTTAAAGTGTAATTTATGTTATATTTAATCAAACTTGTAAGTTCTAGATTTTTTATCTTAATGTTATTATACCACTTTGAGAATGAAAGGTTAATGGTGTATGTGTATTGCTCACTGATGTTATTGAAAATGTACCCTGTGCTTTCTTAATGCTTGCAGTGCCGAATAAGTTTTAATGTATGATTAAGTGCAACAGGATGGAATGTAACAGTATATGGGGTATAGGGCCCTAAGCGGTGGTTTCAGTTCTGTTTTATAAACTGTGACAGAATACTGTCAATGTGACAAATTAGTTTATGAATTTATTGTTATTGTTTTAATTGTAATACATGTTTATCTTCAATCAATATTCGTTAAATTGAATACACAATCTACTACTAATACAATTATATTAAACCACCAATACAGCAACCAATCTACAGTATTAGCCAATCCATGTTGATTCTTTCATCCCCATCGATACATACACCTTTTTCACACTTCCGTCGCATGATTTTGATAGATATTCTCTCTTTTCGTATATTTGTCTCGTAGGTCTTACTAAAGAAGAGTTAGGTTAGAGGAGTCAGTCAAATTCATCTAAGTTGAAGAGGCGGTAAACAGAGGAACGTTAGAAGACATAGTATGTGGTTCCGATGACAAATTGCGCATGCCTTATCTACATAGGAGTCTTCTTCCACGCTATTGGTGTGGGTTCGAATCCCGGCCCATGCAAAAATTTTTTAGGTTACTGTAGTTTTGTTTATCTAATCTACTTTTGTTAGGTTTCCGTAGTTTTGTTTATCTTAATTCGGTATTATAAACAAGAATGATATTTTCCATGGTTACCCTTGAGAGAGAAACGTTGTTGACGTAATGAAGCAAGAACTGTCTCTAAAACACTGTTGCCCACAGAACTACATAACATCCTTTCATAGTCAAGGGTGCTACTCAATTTTGTCTAGTCTTTTTCAAATGCTTGTGATTGTGTTTCATCCGTTTTATTTCCAGGTTCAAACGTCACACTTCTATAATTTCATTTTCTATAAACTATCTCTTACCTATCATAGTTTCGTCAAAAATAATTGTCCCTAAGAGTTCTATCCAACATTTAAAAGCCAAATATTTCGTTAGGGTTACCTTCGACAATTTAACTTTCAATTTGTTCGACTTCTATATTTAAATTTGCTCTCGTCGGAATATAACATCACAGAAAGGGAACGGACATTTAGTTGCATTTATTCCAGTACCAATTACAGTAATTTAAGCGGCAGCATTTCACGTGCTCATGAAGGTGTTGTTTTAAATTGTATTTGTACCAGGTGCCCCAATTAAGGGCGTAGCCGGCTGTATCTTAGAAACTATTCACCTCACATGTTTAGGAAATAAATTTTTTTAATAAGTGGCTAAGATAAATCGCTGGAAAAATTTTTAAACCTCTTAGACGACCGCTAAGGGGCGTAATAATGGCATCAAAACATATAAATAAGATTTTTTTCAAAAAATTACGAGAAATGGTACATCCAAAAATATTATTATTGTAACGTTCAGAGTTTTCTCAACAAAAAACGCTCCAGGTGCCATCTTTGTCGTTTGTCAAATAAAGTGGTGAGGAGAGGTTACAACCTTTATTTTGAAAAATGATCATAACTCCGATTTGTCTTAACCCAATTGAGTGAACTTGGTCTAAGCTTCCCTTCCCTCATCCTTGAAGTTATGGCTACATACCTTTTACCAATGCCACTAGAGAGAGCTATTTCAAAAACTAACATTTTGCAAAATTTTTCGAAAAATTTTAATAAAAGGAATATACTTTTTGCATGGTTAGATAGAGCAAAAGAACCTAAAAAAACTGGAGAAACCGTAATTGCATATCTTATTTTAAACTAGAAATATTAGCAAGAATCTGGCCGATGGACTTCGTCACAACACTTTCTCGTATAAGGAAACTAACTGTTGCCCGCAGCATTTCCTACCTCTGTATAACTTGCAATGTAATAAGATATACTTACCTACAAAATTATTTTTTTCTTATTCACCCTGTATTTTGCAAATCACTGTATATTTTTACGTATTTGGATAGCATGAAAAAGTTTGCTTTAAAATACTTTAGATATGTTTTTGAAACACTGATATAAAATATAAAAAAATTTCAAAAATAATTTTTTTGTTATTTTCGGCAAAACCAGAAGCGCTAAAGTATTTCAATATAGCAGTTTAGCAGCTATGTCTACTATATAATCCCTTAATTCCAAGATTTCATTTTTATCAGAAGCATAGTTATGAGGAATTGAAAATAACTCCAGACCTGGATAAGTTAGAGAACTCTCCTAAAGCTCATTATATGTGACTATAAAATACGTAAATTTAAAAAAAAATTACGAGCCGTTTTTGGAAAATCAATTTTGAAAAAAGGGCAATTTTAACCCCGTAATTAAGGGCAACATTTTATTTTCTTCAAAAATATTTACAACCGTTCGAAAGCATGTACTTTTATTTAGAAATTGCGATTTCCAAATTGCAAGTATCTTTTATGGTTTCTTAGTGACAGCGCAAGCGCCGAAATGTACTAAAATCGCCGCAATTTTGAATTTAAAATTTTGTTCGATCATGGTTTAGGGTTAATAACTTTCCACCAAAGATAGACTTTCTGTCTCTGGTTTTGGAAATGCGCCCCCAAAAAAACCCCACTCATTTCGCCCCCCATGAATTAATTTTTACGAAAAGCCAGTTTTATACATAACTTTCAGATATAGGGGTCCATGTCAAATTTAAAGCCAAAATTTTCAACTGGATGTGAATGTCCATTTTTTTAAGTTATAAAGGTTGGAATATTGCAAAATTGTTAGAGAACCTAACATTCGATTGCATAATTTTTACCTGTTTAAATTAATTTCACCATATTAAAAGAGTACATTGTTAGTGTTTGTGTTAATGCAGTGAGCAGTTTTCTTTGAATATTAACTAAGCTTTGGCTAATGTCAAAAATTTAACAATTTTAATGTCAATACATGTGTTTGTCGCTTCGCAGTGTTAATGTAGAAGACTCTTTAAAACTACCTTTGTCATTTCAAGAGGCCGTCTACAGTATTAGCATTTATTTTGAATGTAAGCAAAGTTCGACTATCGCTGTAAGGTTGTATATATTGCGGTATCCTCAAAGACGCCAGTAGGATAGTAGAATGTTTGCCTGTTTAGCAACTCGCTTTCATATGACGCAAAGTCTCCTTCGCCCTTTATACCGTAGACAGGATACCCAAAGAACGAAGGAGAACGTTATAAATGTTTTGAGCATATGTGCAGTCCAGCCCTCAGTAGAGTGTTAGAGTAATTTCAAAATACTTAGGTGTTCGTCGGACTACAGTGCATCGAATATTGAAAGAACAGAGGTGATGCATAATTATCCTTACTAATATATGAAATTAACCTTTAATGAAATACGCCCATGTCTTACGTAAACTGTGTCTTAGGTTACATCTGTATCATATTCAGCTCCGCTAAGCTTTGACCGTCGCAGACTACGATACAAGGTTGGACCACTGTCATTGGTTGATAAATATTTTAGTGGAAGACGAAACCTTTTATCCCGAATTCTGTGAACGGATGAAGCAACATTCCGTATTGATTGAGGAATCAATACGCACAATATGAATTACTGGTCTGGTCCGCACGTACCCACTGGATGTAGGAGGTACAGTATCAGGGAAAGTGGTGCGTGAATGTTTGGTATGGCATTCTAAGACACACAAATATTACGTCCTTTTATATGTAATGAGTCTCTTGGAAGGCAAATATATTTAAATTTTTTGTACAATCACTTATCAGCCCTTTTACAAAACGTGCCATTCGAAACTAGAAGAACAATGTTTTTTCAACATGGTGGTTGTCCGTCGCATTTTACTGCAAATGTTCGTCTATCAAACATTTCCTGACAGGTGCATTGGAGGAAGGAGTCTATTTTCTTGGCGCGTATAGTTACTTTTATGTCCATAAATAAAAGAAACAGTAAAATATTACTATTTTCAATATTAATATAATGAAATTTTTACCCAGTTTTCTTGTAGGTCACGTGTTTTAACCTGTATAGATTTCTACCTATGGGGAAAGACCTTGTGTACACCACAAGACTTAGGACGGCAGAAAATTTGATTCAACGAATAACGGACGCTTTTCGTAGCATAAGTATAGCGTAGGTGGAGAAACGACAACCAAGGAGAGACTAGAATTGTGTGTTCAAAATGATGAACATAAGTTTTCCATTGAATATTCCATGCTTATTTATTTATATATATATATATATATATATATATATATATATATATAATCAAAAACCCCTTCTGTACCTGTAGGGTGTAAGGGTGAAAATACAATAAACTAAATACAATTCATACTAAAACCAAAAACTAACTTATAATAAAACTTTTTTCTATTCTGTGTGCGAGTCTCTTTGCTTCCGTCCCAGTTATCTTCTTCTTTAGGATTTTTTCTATTGCTTTATCCCAGGTTTCTTTTGGTCTCCCTCTCTTTCTTTTCCAATGCGGTTTACATTCCCATATTCTTTTCGTTAGCCCTGTGTTATCCAAGCTCTGCAAGTGGCCCCACCATTCTAATTTCTGTTCTATATATCCTTCGACTGACTCCATGTTAAGTTCCATTCTGATTTGTTCATTTCTTATTCCATCTAATTTTGTCACTCTTAAGGTTCTTCTTAAATATTTCATGTCAGTTGCTATGATCTTGCTTTTGTCTTTTGACACCCATGACATATCCATAAGTCAGAATAGGCCTATAAATAGTATTATACACTTTCATTTTTATTTTTGTTGACACTTCTTTTTTATTAATCAAGCGCTTTGACAACGCATAATACCCTCTATTTGCCTTTTTTACTCAATTTAGTTCTGTATCCTGTCTTCCATTTTGTTCTATATTAACTCCTAGATATTGAAAGCCCTCAACCTGTTCTATTAGTTGGCTTTCTATTCTTATGTGTACTGATTTACTTTTTTCCGATATAACCATAACTTTACTTTTACTTTTATTTACCTGCATCCCATTCTCAGTTAGCTCTGCGTTTATGTTAATCTTCTAAACTTTTTCCACTTGAAGCCACCAGTGCAATATCATTTGCAAAAACTACCTCAGAACAGCTTACTGGTTCCAGATTTCTGTAGCCTAGGAACATTGGTTTTGTATATGCTTGAGTCTTTTTGATTAAACCGTCCATATATATTATAAATAATAAAGGACTTAGACTTCCCCCTTGTCTTACTGCGATCCTTTGTGACAAATTCCTCAGAGATCTTATTACGCAATTTCTTGTTGTATTATATAGACATTTAATTACTTTGATTAGTTTTGGGTCCACCTTTTTTTTATTTAGTGGCTCCCATATTTTCTGTCTTGGAACTTTATTAAACGTCTTCTCCATATCGAGGAACTCTATTTATATTTCTTTATTCCTTGCCAAAGCTCTATTGATAACTTCTTTTAAAGCAAATAAATGATCTGATGTGCTTTTGTTTTTCCGAAATCCACTTTGCGTATTTTTCCCAGGGTTGGTTCAATTTGTCTTCTTAAACTCTATTCAATTATTTTTCAAAAATATTTACTGCTGTACTAACCAGACTTATACTTCTATAGTTCCTGCAATCCTTATTGTCCCCTTTTGTGTATATTTGTAAAATCAATCCAATTTCCCATTCTTTTGGTACTTGTTCTTCCTTCCATACTCTATTACAGATATCCCATAAAAGTAGATTTCCTTCTTCCATGTTTTCACCATTTCTGCTGTAATTCTGTCTGCGCGGTGCTTTCCCTGTGTTTAGCTCTCTAATAGCTTCTACCAGTTCCTCTATTGTAATTTCTATAAATTGATTTTCCTCTCTTTCTTCCCTTTGTTGTATTTTCTAATCTATCTGCTGCTCATTTATCCATTTTTCATTTAGTAAACTTTGAAAATACCGTTTCTATTGTTCCATTATTTCTATATCCTTTGTTAATATTTCTCCTCCTTCGTTCTTAATTAGTGAATTGTCTGTCCTCTAAGGTTCTTTAGCACTTTGTAGAATGCCTTTTGGTTACTTTTCCTGTCTCTCTCAAGTTTATTCGCGAAATCTTCCCATGTTTTTTGTTTTGCTTCATTCACTAGGTTCTTTACTTTTATTCTTTGTTCTTTATATCTGTCATAACTTACTTCTGTTTTATCTTTTACTCGCTCTTTTTCTCATTTGGATGGTAGTGACGCCTAGCTTCATTTCTTCCCTCAGTATTCTTCCTGCTTTATTAATTCTCCTAATAAAGTGGTTGCGATTAACTATTTTGACAGCATAAACAAGGTCTTTCATTCGTCCCCAGACATGAAAATCGACAGGTATCAGGTCTGGAGACCTTGAGGCCACAATATTGGTACATTTCTTCCGATCCAACGATTAGGAAACCTTTCGTCTAGGAATTCCCTTACGGTTAGGCGATTATGAGCCGGACATCCGTCATTTTGGAATACTATGGATCTCCTTACATTAAGAGGTATTTCATCCAAGATATTTGGCATCTCATTGCTCAAAAACTCTAAATAGTTGTTTCCATTTAGATTGTTCGGAAGATAGTATGGGCCAATAAATGTTCTGCCGATGACTGCTGCCCATACATTTACAGTAAATTTATGTTGAAATGATGTCTGTTTTTTCATACGAGGATTTTCATCAGCATCAGACGAGTAATGTAAATTATGGAAGTTCGTAATCCCTCCTCTTGAAAATTTTGACTCATCTGTCCATAAAATAGTTTTTAGAAAGAGCGCATCTTCCATGTAATAAAAAACGGCAAAAAATAGTTCTTCGGATAGAATCACCGTCTTCAACGCCTAGAACGGGAGTAAAGTGAAAAGGATGTTAATTGTTGCTTTTCAGAATAGACCATGCTTTCCATATGGATACATTATATTCTACAGCTGCTTTTCTTATGCTTGTGGTAGTATACGCTCTAAAGGCCTCCAAAATTTGTTCATCCACTTCAGGCCATAACAAACAATCTGTGCCCGTTCTGGATAATTGCGAAGGTTCCCAGTTTCACTTAAACGACGATATGTGTTTATGAAAACTTGTACAATGGGAGTTCTTCTAGCAGGAAATCGATCTCGGTACAGGCGCTGAGCAGCTGCTGCATTATCGTCGGCTCTTCCATACGTGAAGATAATATCAGCGTATTCAGAATTGGAAAAAGTGGCTATGGTATCAGAATTCAGTAGTTTACAAAGTTACAAGAAATGCAGATAGTGACAATAACAGTTTCAATGATAAAACTGTCAAACTGGTTAATTTTGTGTCCCAAAAAGCAAGTAGGTCTTGACCTACTTGCTTTTTGGGACACGACTTAATTGTATACTGACGTAAACCCACGTATGAGAATGTTAGATATCACTTCAACATAAATAATAATATGTATAGTTCTGACAGGGATAGATCATTTTGTGTTAAATTGTACTCCTATCCAATATTATATTTTTTTGTTTGTTTATAATAATAACTGTAATTATTTTATACTTTTGACATATGATTCCAAAGAGCATAAAATAGAGATATTTTTAAAACTGTTTGAACGGATATTTCTATAAAAAAAATTTGAAATAAATGACTCCAAATATTGAAATGGCTTGTTTATTATTTAGCTAAGTTTTAGTTGGAGCATCGCTATTTTTGTTGTGCAAAATTTTAGGTTAACAACCTTCTTTTGAGTGTAGGTCAATAAATCAAATTTAAATTGTTAAAAAATATGCCGTTTTCCTTAGTTTTTGGTTTAAGTGCTAAAAAACATGGATTTTCTTCAAAAACACAAACTTACTGATATCTCAAAATTCACAACACTGTGTGTAGGGGTAAATATGGTCATATAGGTTTGGAATTCCCAGGGTGGCCCTCTTAAGCGGGATTGCTCCATAACTCCCTTACTATTACAAATACGAAAAAATGTCTTATATAAAAGTTGTCCACAGTCATAAACTACACGTTTTAAAATTATTTTCAGAAATGACGGACTTCCGGTTATACCGGAAACTTATGCCAACTTCGTTATTTTAAATAGAACAACATATATTATTACATTTTTGAATTCCTCGTTGAATTTAAAGGTCACTTTAATAACCATACTATGGGTTTATGTCGCATTGCTTCTGAGTCAATTGACATTTTGTAGAAAAAATGACGTTTGCAGTGCCTCCGAAAACTTTCAATATCTCGAAGACGGATACCGGTAGAGAGATGTGGCTTTCGTTTTTTACTTCCGAAAAGGGTACCGCATCATTCTCATTCATTGCCAAAAATCTTGCTTTTAGAATTCAATAATTTCTATCGCTCCGAAAATATTTTTTTTCAAACATGGATAACTTGATTTTTTTAAATGGAACGACCCATACTTTCTTACATCAGCGGATAGGAAATTAAATTTCCTTTCCAATGATGTAACATTATCGATATTTTGGAGTGATAGTTTTCGAGATATTCACATTTTTATCTAATTTCAGTTTTTATTGCGCATTGCCGCGGTGCTTTGGAAAACGTTTGTCAAAAGTTATCTCGTGATAGTTCCATTTTTTCGATAACAGAAGCTTATTTTATGGACTATTTCTCAGACACGATTCAACCGAATTGCACAAGCTAAACTGCAATTGACAGATAAAATAATGCACTATTTAATAAACAATTTGTTTTGCACGGGTAACTAGATTTTTCAATTCTCAATAATTGCAGCTTATCCCTAATGTATATGTGTATATATATATATATATATATATATATATATATATATATATATATATATATATATATATATATAGTATATATATATATATATATAAAATCTTTTCCTACTCTTCCATTGAAGTCACCAACTATATTTATTGTACCTCTCGCCATTGCTACGAGGGTTGCTATTTATGTATTGAGAATAGAAAGAATAAACAAATGAATTTGATGAAAAATATTTTTATTGCTTTTCAAAATAATCGCCTTTAAGATCTATACACTTTTGCATGCGATTGAGCCACCCTTCAAAGCACTTTATCCAGACAGAAGATGGTAGCTCTAAAACATACGTTTTGAAGGCCTCAACTGCTTCTTCGGGCGATGAAAATCGTTGTCTACGTAGTTTATCTTTAATTAGTGTGAACAAGAAGTAATTGGGTGCCAAGTCGGGACTGTTTGTTGCATGTGATGTGTGTGAGCTGGCATTGTCGTGATGCAAAATGATTCGTCGTTTTGGGCTGGTTTCTCTCAATTTACCGAAAACTTCAGGCAAACAAATAGTCGTATACCACGCTGAATTAACGGTCTTTTGATTTTCGGGAGCCACGGTTACCACAGGACCGGTTTTCGTGAAGAAAAACGCCACCATTTGCTTCTTAATGCTTCGAGAACGAACAGCTTTTGTTGGCTTTGCTTCACATTGAAACACCCAAACTGTGGACTGGTCTTTTCTTTCTGGCTCATACGCATAAATCCATGACTCGTCACCTGTAACGATGTTGTATACCGCTTTGGATGCACCACAGTTGTATTTTGAAATCATTTTACTGCACCAATCGACACGAGCATTTTTTTGAACATCTGTCAACAAATGTGGAATCCAACGTGCACACAGCTTCCGAACACAAATGTTCGCGCAAAATCTTATGTATGTTGGTCATACTAATGCTTATTGTTTATCGTTTTCTAGAAAGCGCAATCCTATACATTTTGTATATGAAATTAATTCAATGACAATCGACCGTTGTGCAGGTATGAAAGACCTGGATGTACATTTTGATATCGAATTATCTTTTAATGATGGAAATCGTTTCATCAGCCAACAAATTATTAGGGTTCCTAATCTAAACAACTTACGAGTATCCGTACGATTAAGATATTGTTTTATGCCTTTGTGAGGTCTAGGCTTGAATATTGTGCATTGTGTGGTCATCTCGTTATGGCCGCTACAAAGTTTTAATTGAGAATATTCAACGCAAATTCCTGAAGTATTTATGCTTTAAGATGTTTAATGCTTATCCTGAGAAAGGTTGTTCAAATACAATGTTGCTTAACACCTTTGATATGCAGTCTTTAGAGACTATAAGGAATATCATAACTTTGTCATTTTTATACAAAATGATATATAATTATATTGATTGTGCTTCTATCCTTGCCAACATTTGTTTTCATATTCCTAGGTTAGAAACAAGACAAAGATGTACATTTCATGTTCCTTTTGCCAAATCTATTTACTTTTAAAGTCACCAGTAGTTAAAATGTGTCAATTGTACAATGAGATATGTTCTAATTGTGACATATATTTGCTCTTCATTAACTTCTATAATTGACTGTTATGTTAACTACAGTAATAGTGCTTAAAGGTGTTCAAGGGACTGTCCTATTGTCAACTATGTGTCCTTCTTGTAGATCATTTTTGTTTTTAGTGTTTACAGTCATTTAACTCTGTTTGTGGGCATTATCGTTATCATTATTGTTACTATATATATATATATATATATATATATATATATATATATATATAATTTATTATTGTTATTATATATTATTATTATTATCATTGGTAGTACACATAATTAGTTACTACTCACGTTGATGGGTTGATTATATATTTATATAAATCTTTGTATATGTGCAATATTATATAGTTTGCTCTGTAATTGGCTTTTGCTGTTGGGCAATAAAGGTTATTATTGTTATTATTAAACATCTCTCGATTTCGTGATATGTCACATGACGATCTTCTTCAATTAGTTTTCGCACAGCATCGATATTTTCCGGCACAGCGACTGATTTTGGATGACCTTCTTTAACTTCATCCGTGAGCGAACTACGTCCACGTTTGAATTCAGTGTACCAGCGATATACAATGGCTGTGGATGGCGCTTCATCGCCAAAGTTGAACTCAGTTGATTGATGCATTGTTCATGAGTTAGACCACGTTGAAAGTCATAATAAATCATAGCTCGAAAATTTTCACGAGTTAATTCCATATTTTGGCTGAGATGAAATTTTCAACTTACTGCTCGCACGACAAAACGTTCTGAGTACGTATAACCTCAAAAATGTCAAACTTTAAAATGACAGTGACAAATTTCACCTGGCAATACCAGTGTTGCCAATTCTCAATACATAAATAGTATCCCTCGTATTATTGCATTTAGATCCTTCCAAAAACTCGGCCTTCTTATCTGCTTGTTCGTCCTTATCAGATCCATGTACTGCTATTACAGTTTTCGTCCTTTTTTTAGTTATGAACTCAATGATCATTATTCTTTCAGTTATTGCTGGCCACTTGCTCAGTGTTTCTATCATGTCTTTACGGATTATACAACCTAACCCCGCTTATCTCTGTAGTTCTCTTCCACTCCACTCCATACTAATAAATGTCCATTATCCATCTCTGTTTCTCCTTTCCTTTTTTTCTTTATTTCTGTTATCACCAATATTTTTAATCTCGCTCTTTCAAATTCTTCAATTAATTCCATTTCTTTCCCATTTAGGCTTCTTATATTCCATGTACCAATTTTAACACTGGGTGTTTTTACTTTACTACATTTGCATGATGTGTTTCCTATTTTCCTGTTATTTTCCTTAATTTTTCTATTTATATTTTTAATATCGTTTCCATGTCCTTTTCTGTGTCCGTCATCTTTATTAGGGTCCATATTCTTGCTTAGTTTTTTGATTTTAAAGTCTTTGTTATTTTCTTATCTGCTCCATCAGGTGATGTTTCATTGACTGATCTCTTGTGATTAGTACTTGTTTCTTCTCCTTTCTAATTTTGTGGCTTTTGTTGATATAACCTTTTTTATTGTCATAGTCATACACTTCATTATTTATTATTAATTTGTTATATTTTAATGAAGCCTTTTTGCTTTTCGCTCTCGCCTCTTTCATAACCGGCATTATTTTTTTTCGTTCTTCTTGTACTTCTTATGTGAAGTCTTCATTAATCCATACATTGGTGTTCCTTAGGTTCTTCGCCATTTCAAGAATCTCCATTTCTTATTGTATTTCATTAGTTTTATAAGTATAGGTCTTTTTCCATTTTCCGTATATTCTCCTAATCTTTTAAAACCTTCTATATCCCTTTCTTTGTCCAGCTCTACTCCTATTTTACTAATCACCGTTATGATTTTATCTAGTGTCTCAAGCTCTCCATCTCTCTCATCTATTACTCCCAATATTACTAGATTCTTTTTCCTAGCCTCTTTTTCTAAATTTTCTATTCTTCTGCCTTGTTCTTCAATTGTTCCTTTGAGTACCTTGTTTTGTTGCTTTATCTCATTCATGTCATTCACTAACTGCTCTTATTTTGTATCTATTCCATTAAGTCTATCACTTATTTGTTTTAATAGCTCTTCTCTATTAGCCATTGCACCTTACCCGCACTGTCTACCCCGATGTATGGTGTGTAGCTTATCTTCCAGCTTTTAGGTGTGCCCTCAGTACGCGTTTTGTATTTTATCAGTCTATTGCATGCAGTTTCTAACCTCCACCAACTCTTATTAAATGCAAATTACTCACTGTTATGTGTCCATCTGATACTTATTATATCTTTCCCAGCTGTGTCCCAATTTACTCTTCTCACTACAGTAACTTTATACACTCTTATACACACTTGGGACTGCCCAAGTTGGACTTTAATACCGAAGTTTTACTGTGTATACAGAGCATAGCACTGCCTTCAGCGCACGGTTAAACTGAGAAAACTATGCTTTATTGTCTCTTTGAAAATTGTCTAGTCTAAATAAAACTATCTACTTTCTTATCGTTATTTATGCCCCTCTTTTCTGCTAATGTCTTTTCTTTTTTTATTCCCCACTACTTTCTTACAATTGCTAGGATTTACAACTTAAATTTTAAAAATTGTGTATGCTAACCTTTAAATCAGTATTTCCATAAAAATTTATGTAAAATTTACTATTTAAAATGCAATGTTTATCTTATCAACCAAATACTTTAGTTATTTAAATATTTAAATGCACTTACGTTTTTGATTAAGTGCACAGTTATCGGTTATCACATTAATTCTTAAATTACGTTTAAGAAATTAGATTCTTTTTCCAAATAAATTGGTACCTAAATAAAGTATATAAACGAAAATAGACACCTACAAATTAATTATTACTTATGAGCCACAAAATCACAGTTTACACGTTTACGTTTATTGCACATTCATACATAGCAATATAAATGAACCCAATTGTGTATTAGAAAATCCACTCATATCAGATCACTATAGTTAATTATTCACTTTTGATATTAAAATCAATAACTAAAGGGAATTATAATAAGCAAAGCTTTAAATATTTTACAGATGTTAGTGAAGATTGAATTGCTTTTTTTTTAAGAAAAGAGTCAAACGTAAACATAAACCTTTAAAATTGTACATTAATCATTAATTAAGGTTATCAACTAATTTTAGGGGAGTTGGCCCTTTTAGGGATCAAAAAATCAATTTATTTTTTTTTATTCTAAAATATCTTCCGTTTCATTCTCTTTAAGGAAATATATAACAGTATATATGTGAAAAATCTTTTGTCTTCTTTGAGGCATCTGATCTGCAATCTGCTGTGCAATGTGATGCAATTATGGAATGATTTACTTGTTATAATGTATATTACCCCTACATTTTAGTTTTATGTTTTTTTTGTGCATTGGTCACACTGCATTCAGACTAACAGTCAGACAAATAGAGCCAGATGACAGCTTGCAGACAACATTGTTGTTGTGTTTTTGTTGACATAGGCTTTTGCAAAATGATTTTTTAGTGTGTTCTTTTTTAGTAATGTGTTACTAAACATAATGCCTAGAATTAGGAAATTCAATCCAAAAAGAACCTTTAGAGGTAATCAACATAGGTCTAGTTCTTCTGGTACGATTAACCTTTCAACTCCTGTTAGACCTAGTCATGTGCCTACTGAGTAGCATCCCAGCCCTTAGGAAATGAACAGGAGTATGAAGAGGCTCAAGTTAACTTTGTAGTCAGTTTAAAGATACTATGAAGTCCTTTACGCAATGCAGATTTTGCGGGAATAATCAGTGTGTTACACTTGACATCGACCCCAACTTCAAAGCTGGCCTAGTTCACAAACTAATTATAAAATGTACTGAATGTGACTCTTTCTCATCTGCTATGTCCTCTAATGTAATACATAACCTGTATGAAAAACATACGTAAGGTTGGCATATACCCTAAGGCTGCCAATCGGCTAAATTGTTTTGCGCTATAATGAATCTTGCACCTCCAAGCACTACATTTTCCAAATACACCACTAAGCTGACTCGAGCTGAAGCGAAACTATAAAAAAATTAAATCAAGTGATGACAAGTTTCTGGCAGGTGCTGGTCAAGTGACTGGTGCAGAAATTGATCAGCTTTAAACCTACTATGGAAAAGCTGTTAGAAGCAACTTGAATAGTGTGGAAGAAATGCACACAGCTATATGGGCCACATTCTATCACCGAATGTCGATCGATGAAGAACCGCTGCATGAGCACTGTCCTAGTAGTGAGAACACATGGTGGAAATACAATAAGGCCCAACTAAGTGGAGATACTTATAGGCATTCCAAACCACTACCAAAGGCTGTGTGTGAGGTGATTAAACATACTTATGAAGATCTAACAGACAGGGATTTACTACCGCGCTGCCTCCACAGTCGAACCCAGAATCGGCACGAAAGCTTCAATGCCTCTATATGGCAAAGGTTGCCAAAAATAATATTTGTAGGTCTCGACACTCTTAACTTAGGTGTTGCAGATGCTGTTGTCTGTTTTAATGATGAATCCATAGGAAAAGCTAATGTGCTGAAAAGGCTTCAAATAAATCCTGGGAAGTTCACTGTTTTAGACCTCAAACGAATCGAATTAGAGTGAATAAGAAAAGCTGACAAGGAAGTAAATGAAGAAAACAGGAAGAAAAGGGTGTTAAGAAGGAAGCTGAAACGAAAACTGAAAGATAAAGATGAAGAAACCTACTGCCGAGGTGGTTTTTAGTGAAAAAAACCTATGTGTGACTTTCATATGTGTTTTTTCCGAAACCTGTATTTGTCTTAGTTTAGGTACATATATTTCAAAAACTATTTGAGATACAAGAATGAAATTTGGCATACAGCTAAAGGACTACCATATGATATTCCCCTAGCAGTTGTATTGAGGTACGTTAAAAAATAAATTTATTACTAGGCCTAATAAATATAAAATTTTTAAAAATAAATGAAAATTCTTTTTTTTTTTATTTACTTTTTTTGGAAATAGTTTTTAAAAATTATGCTACAAGATGTCAAACCTAATGTAATTAAGAAGGCGTTGATAACTCATATAGTTTAGGAGATAATGGTTCCTAAAGTTGAGCTTGACGTGCCATTTAATTACATTGAATTTATATAAAACGTGCAGACTCCCCTTAAAAGACGTACCAGCTATGCAAAACTTATAAAAACACCGAACTTTTGATGTGTAAGGCTAAAATTATATATAATAGCACATTAATTAATTCGACTTTTTAACAAATCGATAGCTGCTTGGAAGTTCATCAACACAGACTGCTGCGCTGATTCAAGCTTACGTCGATCAACTTACATAATAATTTAGGTAACTTAAATTCCTCTCCGCAGATAATAGCTAAAATGTTTGTAATCCATTTTAAATTTAAT
Source organism: Vesta saturnalis (assembly GCA_036346205.1). Lineage (NCBI taxonomy): Eukaryota > Metazoa > Arthropoda > Insecta > Coleoptera > Lampyridae > Vesta > Vesta saturnalis. The sequence goes on from JARFJB010001270.1 coordinate 97,966, forward strand.
GGCACAGTCTGTGACAGTAATAAATGCAACTTTAATTAAATGGTATCATGTAATTTTTTCTTAACGCAAACCGACCTATTGAACTTCATCAAACTATCTTAGAAATCGCATGTAAGCAGCCGGCAGGGTTAGACAATCTTCCAGGATCCTTACTTGAGTATGCTGTAAAAGAAATATCTACAGCTCTAGCAAAATAATCAATACTAGTTTTGACTCTGATATCGACTGTCAAATGTTAGGCCCCGTAGTCCAAAACGATCTATGTACAATCCTTATTAATTTTCGAGAATTTTTGACCGCGGTTGTAGGTACCGTCAAATCTTAATCTCACCTGAAGATCGAGTTTATCAAGCTATTACGTAGCGGGATAATGCTGAACAAGAGATTAAAGCGTATATTCTAAACACTGTTACGTGCGGTCTAAAAAGTTCTTCACCTTTAGCGATGAAATCCTTGCAGCATTTACATTTACAAAACGAGATTCAGAGTTCACAGGCATTGCGGAGTGTACTAAAAAACGTTTACATGGACGATTTCGTAAGCGGGTCGGATTCACGCGAATCATCTAATGTTTAATGACGGGGATTATAGAATTATTGAACAAGCTCAGATGCCGTTAAGAAAATTTATTTCAAACGACCATTCCGTTTTACTATCGAGAATCATACGAGTATAAACGACCTGTCATGCATTCGAAAGTCACAAAATGAACTGTCCATTCCGAAATTTCAAAATTGTTTGACCCACTTGAATTGGTATCACTATTAATAGTAAAAGGAAAATATCATTGTTCAAAGATTATGGCTAGCGAATGTTGGCTGGGGCGACGAGTTACCGGAATCGATAAGAGACGATTGTTGCGTTTTGATAAACGAATTTTGTAACATTTCTAAAATTGTTCTACGGAGATCCATGGTCTTGTTACATGGTTTCGCCGACGCTAGCTCGGCCGTTTTCGGCATTTGATTGTATGTGCGTTGTGCCAGTATGGATAGGGTGTACGTAAATCTACTTTCTTCTAAATCTGACGTGGTCCCAGTAAAGTCTAACTACAATACCACGTTTGGAATTATGCGCCAATGTTCTATCTCAATGGGTACATAAAGTAAAGGATATGACTTAGTTAACTTTCAACATGGGTTGCGTTCCACAGCTAATAAGTTGTTTGTTGCCAATCGTATAGCGGTCATTCAGGAATTCGCCAGGGCTAGCGACTGGTGTCTCATATCTAGCAAATTATATCCCGCGGATCTTATTCCTCGGGGTGCTACCGTATAACAATTTAGCGATAGTAATAGCTGTGTTACAGCTATTATAACCGTTGGCCAGTACAACTGCATAATTAAGACATTATCCTCTTTCACAAAAGTGATGTGTGTAACTGCATGTACGCTGCGTTTCGTGCATAACATGAAACACTCGATCGAGGACCGTAAAATATCCGTGCTTACCACGTAGGAAATTTTACAAGCACTACATGTGTTGGTAAAGTTTGTTCAAAAATAATGTCTTAGTTCAGAAATCAAACAATGAAAGAAAAACGTACCGCAAAAAATTAAGAGTTACGTGGTTTCATAATTAAGCACATTTTTAGACCAGCAGGGAAAAGAGCTGATGATCTTCAAACAGTTAAACAGATTTTATCGAATCATAGCTAAGAATACTATCGATCAAGTCACCTTTCAAACAAAAAAAAACTAAATCAAAATTGGTTACTCTGTTTGGAATATACAATGCCACCGACAGATACTCAGACACACACGTTAACCTTATAACACCCTCTCTTTTCGTCGTGGGGTTAAAAACATTTACACAGCGGACCTCATCGATTATTAGCAATCTCGATGGATAATTTCAGGAAAAGCTTTATGCCAATTTGTGGTCGGCAAATGCGTCAGATGTTTTCACTATAAACCTTTATTTGCCTGAGCTACGATGGGCGATTTGCCGCAATGTCGATTGCGCTCGTTTACCTCCTGTTTTACCTATACGGGTGTGACTTTAATGGTCATTTCTTTATTAAGAATAGTTACCAAAGAAAATATTAATTAATCAATTCATACATTTGCGTTTTTGTTTGTGCAACCTCTAAGGTTGTCCATCTTGAGCTCTTTACCAGTCTTAAGTGTTAACGCGTTTTTAGAAACGTTTTGTTACTCTTAGGGCAAACCATGGTATTCCAATAATGGCGGCAACTTTGTTGCTGCATCTGGCGCAGCGGAGTTTTATGCAACGTTCATATAAAGAAATTTTCAAAACTAAAGTAATCGTTTTACCAGCCATGAAGGTACTCTGAGCAGCATTTCAGCCCTCCGGGTTCACCCTATTTTGGGGGATTATACGAAGCAAATATAAGGTCTATGAAGGCTCATTTATTTAAAATCAGATACTAAACTCATATGTGAATCATTTAATTCAAGTAGAAGGTATTGTAAATGCAAGACTCCCTTCCATTCACTTACTGGTAGATCAGCAACCAGCATCCCAGAGCCTTAATTAGAAGTCCTCCATCAAATTCTGCTTACTCACTTTTGGCGACGGTGGTCTAAAGAAGTACTACTGGAACATCAAAAGCACACCAAATGGTATTCTACTGCACAACACCCCATCAAAGTTGGTGAGGTGGTGTTATTATTAGATAGCACGCGTCGTACTTTGCAGTGGCATGTAGGGCGGATTCAAGAACTATTTACTGGCAGTGAAGGGATTGTGCGCGTGGTGTTAGTAAAGTTAGCGAATAATAATGTAATTAAACGTGCGGTAAATAAGTTATGTGTTCTACCCATAGAACAAAATAGAACTATTCTTCTCGCGTTTTTTTTATTGTTTAGAACATGACTTTTATGTTTTATGATAATTATGTTTGTTTCTTATATAAGATCTGTATTTATGTTTGTGATTTAATTTCATATACATCCGCCGCCAGAAGCGAGATAATTTCGTGATGAATATGTGTGATGTACTTGTTTATTATTGCAATTTGCTTGCGTTGTTGTTATTCGCATTAGAAAACACGTTCTCAAGCCGTTCATATATGTATATATATATATATATATATATATATATATATATATATATATATATATATATATATATATATATATATATATATATATATATATATAACATGATATTAAACAAAACAGTATTTAATTAGACAAACACACAGTCCACGTGGATGAAGAATAATTTTAGTATAATCTTCCTCAAACCACTGGAAAGAAGCTAAATTCGCCATACTAATAATACGATTTTTAAGTCTATGAATTCTTTAGATTTGGCCAAAATCACTGCGGGTGTATACTTCGAATTATTAAAGGCGTTTGATTCACTCGGCCACTTATTGATAAGTTGTACTACTATGATATTAGAGGAATTGCATTAGATTTTTCTAAAGGTTATTTGAACAGTGGAAGTGTAAAAGTATGTATTAAACACGTCGTTAATGAAGAAACTGGCTCAATTTCTTCAAATCATAAATATCTTATGCAAGGAGTACCCCAAGGTTCTAGATTAGGTCCCCTTATTTCCGTCTATCAATGATCTACCAACTGCTATACAATCATCATCTGTATATTTATTCGCTGATGATAAATCTTGTATAATTTCTGACTATTTGTATGATTCAGTAGTAACCAAGAGCATAATGGTCTCAGATAAAATGTTTCAGTGGTGTGAAAAAAATTCTATAAAAATTAATGCCCAGAAAATAGAACCAACGCAGTTTCAAGCATGCACGTTAAATTAAATCTGCGGTCTATACATGTTTCATACATGTATTAAGATTTTGGAAATCCTAATTGATAGCAACTTACAGTTCAAGACCCACATTTTAGTGTTAGTTAAAAAGCTCAATACAGCATGGTATGTAATTAGAAACCTTGGAAATTCGGTCAGCCTTGATGTTCTCATTACTTAATACTATGCCTATGTGGTACCCATTTTAAGCTACGAAATATTATTTTGACGCTCTTCTAGTTTTATAACATGTTTTCGCTGCTCAAAAGTGAATAATTAGATGTATGCTAAAATAAGGGCCACATGAACCTAGTACACGATTATTTAAGCGCCTGGATATCATGCCACTTGCTACACTGTATATTTCCAATTTAATCTTGTTTGCCTGGCGAGCATTTATAAAAAAAATGTGCTTACTGCACAATGGACAATATTCCAACCCATTTTACGAATAATCTGCTCATTCTTCAATTTTTTTTTTAAAGGGTGGTAAATACCGATCCACTAAACTGTACAATGTTTTACCATAATACGTATATATTGTATATTAACCCTACATTGCATGAATGAAGAAATACCTATTTGAAAAATAAAAAATGGGATTTTTTTTAAGTTTTTTATTATCTAGGATGATAAAACATTTTAAAATTGGCCCTCTTTCAAGATTTTTGGACCTGTGACCAACATTATTCAACTACGAATTAAAACCAGCTAATTATGTAATTTGTAGAAACAGTTACTGGATATTGTGGAACATAGATATATTTTACACTTCGGGTAAATTACTTTTGGAGTTC